>CM053583.1:354672492-354693112 GCA_028627135.1 Pseudochirops cupreus
TCCCTGTCCCTTTACAGAAGTGTGTACTTCTATCAACCCTCCCCCCCACCCCGCCCTTCCCTCCATCATCCCACCTCTCATCCCTATCCCCCCTACTGTTTTCACTTATTCTTTTGATATTCTTGACCTTTTGCTCCTCCAGCTGAATTTTGTTATTATTTCTCTAGCTCTACAAAATAATTTTTTTGGTAATTTAATTGGTATAGCAGTGAATAAGTAAACTAATTTATATATTTACTACGTTGACTTGACCTACCCATGAATTAACTATTTCTTAGCTATAAATGTACCTTCTGCAAGAATCTTTCCCCCAACTTTTAAAATCTTAGTGCCTTCCCATTTCTAGCAGCTTTCTGTGTTGGCAAATAATTGGAAAAATGAGGTGGTATCTGTTAATTGGGGTATGACTGAAAAAGTTATGATTATATATATATAATATATATTAGATCTATGTATATGTATATATCTATGTATAGATATAATAGATATAATATAGATATAATATAAGGAGGGAAAGGGAGGAAAGAGAGAGACAGAGACAGAGAAGACAGAGACAGAGACAGAGAGAGAAAGAGAGAGAGAGAAAGAGGGAGGAGGAGAGAGAGAGAGACAGACAGACAGACAGACAGAGGGACAGAAAAGGGGAGAGAGAGAGAGAGAGAGGTGTCATGGAATACTGTTATGTTAAAAGAAATTATGGTTCTAGAATGAACTGAACTTGTAGGCAAAGTGAAGTGAGCAGAACCAGAACAATTTATACAGTAATGGCACTGTAATAAAGACAAACAACTCTGAAAGACTTTGAAGCTCTGATCAACATAATGACCAACTATAATTCCAAATAGCTTAAAAATGAAACATGCTGCCCACCTCAAGATAGAGAAGTGAGGCATTTAGAATTCATATTGAGACATATTTGGGGGATGATCTGGCCAAAGCAGGGATTTATTTTGCTTGATTATATATGTTTTTAACATAGATTTAGTTTTTCTCGTTTTCTACTTTTCTCTTTTTTGGGCTCAGATTTGCAGGGTATGTCAGTTACAGTTGCATCCTGAACTTCTTTGTTACCTGGAAAACATTATTCTATTCCTTCCTGTGATTTTTGATGGGTAAAAAATAGTCTTCTGTTATTTGAATTTTCTTTCATTTAAATTTGAAGACATGTCTCCTGGTTGCTTGCAGAATTAGTTTCTTTTCATCTGAACTGTTAAAATTTAACCACGACATTTCTTGGCATTGAACCATAGGTTCTCCCCATCTCTCCCCAGACTGTTGCAACAGAGATGTAATCTCTGTGTATTCTTCCCATTTCTTTTCTGTGTTCAGAAGTCCGGACAGTTTTCTTTTTTAGCACAGTGTCTGACACAGAGTAGACAGTTAATAACTTTATCGAATTGAACTAAATTGAAACACTGAATTGAATTTCTTTCTATTATGTTGTTCAAGTATTTTTTTTTTTAGCTTGAAATGTTCTTCTGGGACACCTGTAATCCTTAAAATATCTATGCATTTTGTCCTCGAGATCAATGTGCTTTGCTTGTATCGAGATCATGTTCTCTTTTCACCTTATTGCTTTTTGCTTCTCTTATTCCAGATTTTCCTTTACTTCTGTGCATTTGCATTTCCAATCAGTTATTCTCTTTTGTTTCTTTGGTGAGGATTATCACAGTGGATTCGTTTTTCTGCCAATTAGTTCTGCTTTGCAGACCATAAATTCTACATTCACAGTTCTTATTTTCCTTCTAACCCATTTTGAACATCTTACTCTAGGTTCCATGCTCTCTTGTGAATTCACAGGATCTTTTGCCTCATCAAGTGTTGATTTATTTTCCTTTGTTTTTCAACATAGATGTCTCTACTTGCTTAGCTGATCTGGAGGCCACATCACTTCTGTAATTAGTATCTTTCCTCTAAGATTATTTGCTTATCCTCAAGGTCCTTAACTGAGTTTTCTTCCTCCCAAGATTTTTCATAATTTCAGTCTTTTTTCCTCCCTATACTATCCTATTGCTCACATTGCTGGTTCTTTCCCCTTTGATTATGGCTTCCCTGGGGGCTAGACTTCAAAGCTCTCTCTGGGGACATTTCATTATTAATTTATCATCAGCCTCAATATCTGACCTAAATGATTTCTGGGGGACAGAACTGGCCCCCCAGTTAGACGCTGGGCTCTTTGCTTCAGGCTTATTGGAGTGCCATACAGCTAAATGAATGGCTCTTATCCCAGTCTCCTCTGTTCCTCAGTACTCTGATTGAGCTCTGTGGCTGCACAAAACACTCCCAAACTGCTGTCCCATCTAGGACAAACTTCTGCCTTTGGGTCCCCCCAACCCTGAGAATAGATGTTTGCCTACCAACACTTCCAATTTGGGACATGAATTTTAAGTTATGTCTTGCCAGCAACTCAAAGAAAATTCATCATGTCCTGGAAACCAAATCATCTCATTCTTTTCATTTTTCCTGCCTGTCAATGCCACTGCTGTTGTCCCATTCATCTATGTTCTAAACCTCTAACTCATATTTAACTCATCATTCTCCTTCATATTCTATATCAAGTCATTCTCATAGCCCTATCAAAGCTTCCTTCAATATATATCTCTTATCAGCAAACCTCTTTCTCTATTTCCACTGCTCTAAGCCTGAGATAGCTATGTTTATATTATTCCATGATTATTGCCACAATATTTTGGCTAGTCTGCTTGATTCAAGTCTACATTATTCTAATCCATCCACTTACTATATGGAGTTTGAATTCCTCTGCCTGGTTTATAAATCCCTATATAATCTGACCTCACATTATCTAACCATCTCTTTGAATATTACTAGTCATTAACATAAATAGTGCATTCTAGACAGACTATCCTCTCACTGTCCTCTGAATTTATAGGGCTAATTCCTGTCTCCAAGTCAAAACTCTTGTTATTTCATTTTTTAAAAAATACCATCTCCCCCATCTCTAATTTTGCCTGTTCTCTAGAATCAGCTCAAGTCCTAAATCCTACTCGAAGTCTTCTCCAGTAACTTACAGTGTTCCAATCTCTAAACTATTTTGAGTACTTTTTTCTTATCTTCTATTTACAGTCTCAACCAAAATCTTACTATGTAAATCTTAGACATTTGTTTATATGTGGTATTCCTTTTGAATTGTTTCATTTATGCAAGTCTTTTTCTGTGACTAAGCTCCTTTAGGGAAAAGATCATGTCACATACTTTTGTGTTCCCCATGGATGCTGGTACTTCTGCTGGGCACACAATATAAGTACTTAATCAAGATTTTTTAGTTGCTAGAAAGTTCAGAGATGTACTGACATATTCTTGCTTTCTGCATTAGAGAATGCAAACTTCAGGATGTAATCTAGAACTAGAGAAAAGCAGGAAAAGATTCAATTGCAAGCTTGCACTCATGCTTCAATTTAAATAAAGATTCACAGCAATTTTCATTTGAATAGAAACAGCCACTGGTTGTGCTTTCATACCAGGCAACACTCTGTTTTCATGTCAAAGCCTGGCTGCTTGCCAGAATCTTGGCCTCTCAAAGAAAATTTCGAGTATATATTACACTCAGAAACAGAAAGTTGATGGTAGATGATGTCAAATGTTTGGGTAAACTTTTCTTTCTATTTGAGTTCTAGAAGTATGTTAGGATCATGTTTACCTTGATAAAATGGCAAACCACCGAATCAAGAGAAAGTTAACTTCCAAGAGGTCTTTCATTCTATGATAAAGTTAACAACAATACTATCTTTTGAATGGTGATTATACTTCTTTCTAGTTCTCTGTAATTTAAGTGAACACAACAAACAAAGCAAAACTTAGGAGCAAGGTGAAGAATTGTAGACAGTGAAAATCTCTCATCTGGTCCCAGAGCTCATTTTATTAGTAATTATAGTAGATTACTTATACATGAGATTTAGGAGCTTTTCGGCTCCTCTTTATAATTCAAATAATAGTGATAAACTGGGAGAAGAAGGAAAGGAAAACATCCCAGTGACTGAACCCTCAGACGACACTGAACAAACCCTATTCCTCATCCCTACTCCTGCCTTCCTCCCATTCCCTTCAAGCATAGCCTTTAAGTGGCCTAAAATGGGCCTGCCTTCCCCCCTTTCACTGTACTCTCTGAATGCCTGTTTCAGTGTTAAATCTGTTCTCATCTTGAACCTTTTGTAGGTGACCAAGTGAAAAAAGTGTTGGGCCCCAAGTCAAGAAAACTTGAGCTTAAATCGAGCCTCAGATACTTACCAGGTGTGTGATTCTGGGCAAATCTCTTAACCTCTGTCTTTCTAGCACCTGCTCCCTGGGGTTGTTGTGAAGGAAAACAATGAGACAGTTTTTGCTTTGCAAACCTAAAAACACTAAATAAATGCTAGCCATTATTACTAGGCAGAAAAGATTATGATTAGGTAAAGGAATTTCAGAGTTCATGAACATGGCAAGGTCAAGCGTATGTCCATCTGTGTATAGCTGAGGAGAAGAATACATCATGAGAACTGAGTAGATTGAGGAACTGGAAATTTAGGGTATGTGAAAGAAAATATATGATTCACTCCTTATGACAAGTGAGACTTGGGGTATGAGTGAAAATGGAACCAGTGATGGAAAAGGTAGTCAAGGATGCTGCATCACAAGGAGGGAGAGTCAGAAGATAGAGGGTGTGGGAGGGAGGGAGCAAACATTAATTAGGTACCTACTATGTGAATACTTAATAAGTACCATTTGGATTCAAATCTGACCTCAGCCAAATTTGAACTCAGGTCTTCCTGACTCCAGGCCCAGCACTCTATCCAAAACACCACCCAACTGCCCAAACTCTGCTCTTTATCTTCACTCTAACTTCTAAGTCCTTCATCTCTCAGTTCTAAAGGCCATCACTCTCACACTGGTTACATTCTCCTTCCTTCACCACCTCAAGCCTTGGTGAAACAATTTGACTATATACTCCAGTCCCTTGCCCCCTTAACCTCTGATCATCCAAGTTCCCACTTTGGATTACTCCCCGCATTTGCTGTCTTTGCTCCTGCTCATGTGTTACTCAGTGAAACTGAAGAAAATTCAGACACTATGCTGACTGGGTCTGCTATAGATTTATGTTACATAATCTCAACTAGGCCTTCAACATAGCAAGGCAATCCTTTTATAACTCCCTAATAAATTTACTATGCCAGTCACCAAAATCAGTATTCCAAACTTCTTTATTCCTCCCAAAGCCATGAATGGCATCTCCTCCATCCTTCCTCTCATATGAGGAGATGCCCCTTCTCTGTGCCAAACCAAATTCTTCTATATGGATCATCTATCCTATTCTGTGCTGCCTTCTCCAGAAGATTTCTCCTGAAGTCTGGCTTCTGAATTGATTGTTCAAGTGTAAATTTTTTCTCTGAACTTACCAGTGCTCTCTGAATTTCCAAATCCAACAGCCCTTTCTCAGTCCTCATCTTTCTTGACTTTTTTGTAGCTTTTGCCAACAAAACTTATCTTCTTCTCTTAGTGACTCCCTTTTCTCTATGGTTTAATTTTTGTGGGGTTTTTCCATGTTTTTAAGGTGTATTTTTTTTGGTGAAACAGGTCTCTTTTAGTTTTCTTCCAGACCAATGTTTCTCAAACTTTTTGCTGGATCTTCCTTCAGATCATAAGCACTAACTATAGATTTGCCACAAGAGTCTGCCTTTGGTCCTCTTCTTTTCTGCCTCCATGCTATTTCACTTTGTGATCTTGTCAGCTCCCACGGGTTCAGTAATCATCTCTACACATCGGATTCTTAGGTCTATTCATCTCTCTCTTGACGCCTAATCTGACATTTCCAACTGCCTACTAGACATCTCAAGCTGAATATCCCGTAGACATCTCAAGGATGTCCAAAAGGGAACTCATCATCTTTTCCCTAAAACCTTCCCATCTGCCAAAAATCCCTATTTCTGGAAAAGACATCACTACCGCCATAGCTACCTAGGCTTACAGTCTTGGAAATATCCTTAATTCCTCATGTATACTCTCACCCCACATATCTAATCTGTTGCCAAATCTTACTTTTGACCTTCACAATATCTCTTTTATTCATCGCCTTCTCTCCACTCACACAAATGCCAGCCTGTTGTGGGACCTTATAACCTCACATCTTGACTATCATTGTAGCCCTACTGGTTGGTCTCCCTAACTCCAATCTCTCTCCACTTTAGCCCATCTTCCACGTTGCCAAAATGATCATCCCGAAGCACAAGTCTGACCATGGTTGTGATATGAGTGGAGAACATGTGATTGATATCAAAAATGCTGTGGAGATGAAATTATAAAGTTTGGGTAGCTAATTAGATAGGTGAGTTGAGCAAGAATGAAGAGTTGAACATGACTCAAGGTTGTGAACTTAGGTCAATGGAAGGATGATATTTTCAAAAGAAATATAGAAACTGGGAAGAGGGTTGTGTCAAAGAAAAAAGTATTAATACTCTATACTGTGTTTTAGGCACATCCAGGCATACAAAGAAGGGTAAAAATTCCTGTTCTTGAGAAGCTCCCCGTCTACTGCCAGAGACAACATGCAAATAGCTAGTACAAACACATGGGAAGGAAATGAAAACTCACGGTACTATCTGCCAAAAATCCCAAAAATGGAGTCATGGAGAGTTTGACACAATGAAATTACTGAACAACAACAGCAACAATGATTCAAATACAGCATACAAAGGATAAATGGAAAATAACCAACAGAGGAACAGCTCTAGAATCAAGAGGGATCAGGAAAGGCTCCCTCAGCAAGTCACTTGGCCATCTGCAAGAAGCTTATCTTGTCACAGAAACAATGTGTTTAATAGGTGGAACCTGAGCCCAAGTCTCTTGGCTTCTAGCTCAGTTCTCTATCCAAACTACCAATCTGATCATACATCCAACTGACCTTATCATCCATGAGAATTCCCCATCACATAGTTTTGATAAAGACCTTCAGATGAGAATTCATGTAAGTCAGGAGTTCAGAATGAAATGCCTAAGACTTTATTTAGTCTGTCAGTCAACTAGTATTTATTAAGTGTCTTCTATGGGGCAGGCACTGTACTAAGTGTTAGAGATGCAAAGGAAGGCAAAAAATAATACCCTTACACTCAAGGGGCTCACAGTCTAATAGGGGAAGCAACATACAAAAAGCTACGTTCAAACAAGCTCTCTCTCTCTCTCTCTCTGTCTCTCTCTCTCTCTGTCTCCCTGACTGTATGTACACACACACACACACACACACACACACACACACACACACACACACACACACAGTATACATCAGGGATAGTCCCAGAGAGAGAGGGCACTAAGATTAAGGAAGACTGAGAAAGGATCCGTGCAGAGGGTGGGACTTTTGCTGAAACTTGAAGAAAGCCAAGGAAGTTAGGAGGCACAAATAAGAAGGGATAGGATTCCACGTATGGGAGAGAGTCAGTGAAAACATTCAGAACCGAGAAATGGAGAGAATAATTTCAGAGAATGGTTAATTTCTTTTTTTTTTTAAACTATCAGGGTTGAGTTCAATAGAAAACTTTTTTTTCCTTCTCCAAATTCTGAGATATATAGGATATTTGAATACAAGAAGTTTTAAAAAATTCCTGGGAATGGGTTTTTCTCTTTTTTTTTTTTCCTCCCAAATAAGCTACAGGGACATTTGGTCATATGGCTACCTAAGATGGGCTACAGTATTCTAAGTCTATGTACATGTGTTTCATTGATCAAAAATTAGAAACTAAGTCTTCTGTCCTTTGTAGACTATTGTCATACTGTAAGTAATTACATGCTTTGGGGGTCCTTGACATGATATCTAAGATTATGGCCTGAGTTTCCTAAATTTAGTTCAGCCAATGGCTTTGTGTTTGGAATGTGATAACGAACATGAGCTTTTATTATACGTAGCACATTAGTCTTTAAGCATCCAAGGCAGGATGTTCTAGTTATTAGAATTTAATCTTTGGAACTTTTTACTGTTAATCTCAGTATTATACAAACATCAAGAATGTTGTGAAATGTTGTTAAAATATTAAACAGGGTACCAGGAGACTTGAATTCTAGTCCAGCCTTGACTAGATTTGCTAACATAACCTCCATAGGTCATAGTTTCTTCATCTGTAAAATGATGGGCCTAAACCAGATGATTTGAATTGTCCCATTAGCACCGCAATATGTTAAAAATACACCTAACCTATTAATTAATGACATGTGAACAGTAGGATGGATTTTGGTATATGAATGATAACACTGGTGATTTACCAAATTCATGGGACACTAAATTTAAATTCGTGAGTTTGAAAACAGGAAATATAGAGCTTGCTATTGATTATATATATTTCAATATTGTAATGTAATTCAAATCCTGCACTTAAAAATTTAGATGAGTCCTTATTTTAAATGATATACTTTCTTTTGTAAAAATCTAAGATGGCCACTGTGTAAATGAACAACATTATACATTTAATCAGAATATTGCTTTGGATTAGTAGAGAATTATCATTTAATAACGAGGGAAGGTTTAGAGATGATTGAAAGGGAAACTAGAAAAAATTTTTACAGGTTTAAGAAATAGCACTTGAATAAAGGCTGCATTAAGTGAATTTATTTAGAATGGAGAAGACTGAGGGAATTTAGTAATAGGCCTCCAAGGCAACAATTAATTCCCACAATGATCAGGACAACAGGAAATGAATTCAAATTCCATTAGGAGGACTGTGGATTAGATTTCAGATGACCTTTTTTCCCTAAAATCGTTTCCATGTAACTCCACTAGCAGAGATAAAGAGCAGAAAAAAGAATGACTTCTCAAAATTCCTTTCAGATCTGTGTATCTTTGATTTCCAGAACCTGCAACTACTAGCAACATATTTTAAACTCTAATCCAAATCCTGCCATGAATTTTTTCAGGAAAGATAACTTAAATGTATCGGATTACATTTTCAATCTCTGAAATGGAATTCCTTCTATTTATATTCCTTGTAAAAACTGACGAACAATTAAAGAATAATTTAGAAACAGTAAGCAATATAAAATATTTTTATATCAACAGTTGCTTTTTGTAAAAAGTACAGTTTTTAAAAAGGCATGGACTTTACAACATTCTATTTCAGTCCCTTTCTAAGAAATAACCAAGGAACCTCCAGATGAGAAGCAACACAAAATCTCAGACCTTGTCAGTCATGCAAGTGATTTGTACTTAGCAACAGTTTGTATCTATGAGAAAATAACCTTATTTTTGAGTTATATTCAATTTCCAATTACCTAAATATGGATTATCTACTTCCTGAATAATCATGCAGCACATTTTAAAAGTCAACACGACTTCCCTGTGCCATATAGCAACTCCTTTTGGGGGTACTTCCCTCACCATCACTTACGAGTATTTAACAAATGAAAATTATAATAGTGATTTAAAGATAATTTGAAAGTGAAATACATTATTCAGTTCATAAAATATTCAAAACATACAATGTTTTTAGAGAAATATGTTGGTTTTCTCCCTTGCTTTTTCCCAACATGGATAAAGTTTGTTACATAAAAATCTGAAGTTCAGATATCTGAACTTCAGTGACAATTAAAAGTATATTACAAATAGACTCCCTTTTCACCTTTCAATATGAAATGACAAAAATACTGCATAAAAAGAGACCTTAGAAGGTCAGGAAGTCTAATTCTCAGCCCCCAATAATAATCCTACCTAAACATTCCTGACAAATGACAAATCAAAAATAATTCTATATAACCATATACCAATAGACTTCATAGACATATTGGTCTTTTAGTTTTCCATGTAAAACTGCCTACATGTTGTCATGTTCAAAGAAACAATGTCATCAAACCAATCCAGTTGAAACTATATATAGGTTAGCCTTTATGACAGGCACATTGGCCAAATAAAGATCTACAAATGAATTTGTTAGAAAGTAGAAAGTTCCCACAGTTCTTTAAACACACCCAAATTAATTTTCTGAGTGCCATACAAATGTACTATTAGTCAAATATATCTGAAATAATAACTGTTTAGTTGAACTTAAGAGAAATTTTTTAAAAACAACTATATTCGGACAATGTAAAAATCAAGTTCCAACAGATGGTTAACTTAAAAACCCTGACCCATGACCTTCTTTAACACTAGATTAGTATCAACAATGCTTGAGCTTTTTTTTCCCCCTCAAAGTGGGTCAGGATGGAATTTATCTAAGTATTCTGATCATCTGATGTATCAAGGTTTCAAAATGATTGCTCAAAATCTGTTAGTCTTTTTCAATATTTAAATGACCTGTGCTTTCATTGATGTGGTCCTCTCTCTACAGACACAGATTACAGTCACTTTCTGACTTAGTAGAGGTTATGAAGACTTTCTATAGCTGAAAATGTCACCACACTGACACTAATATGGTGATCAACCTCTCTGAACTTAGTGAGGCTAGTACTCAGAAAACAGGTGTAAAGTCTGTCACTGGGTCCTGCTTGAATGGATGAAGTCTTTTCAGATCAGAATGAAGAGAAAGAACATATGTTTTAATGACATGGAATTTCAGAAAGCCTCTATGCCACCAGGAAGTGTCAGAGGACTTTAGTGGAGATAATTTACCAAAAAAAAAAAAAAAAAGTAACTTCATGATGACTGAAAATAGATACTGTTCACACACTCTCTTCTTATTCCACCATACTAACCTTCACATTTTTCCAGAATCTGAACAGTTTCTCCAATTTCCAGGACTAAGCCTTGGGGTACAGATCCACGAAAGCTGCATATCACTAGAAAGGCAAGAATAAATACAAAAGTTAGGATTTTTCAAAATGGAAACATAAATCTTGATACTCAAATTAAATACTAAATGTTCTTTAAAATATTCTCTCTGGAAAAATCTCTCTTTCTCATAAGTAAGATACTGCTCAATTAAGCTACTCTCGCAGTAAGGTACATTAAATATCTAAGGCCATGAAAGTATCATTAAATTATGATAATAAAAAGCAAAGTATCACCACCTTACATTTTTATAAAGCTTTCCCCTTGACAATTCATTTTGCATACATTACTCCATCCTATGAGAAAACAACAGTGGTTATTATGATCCCCTTTTCACAAATCAGGAAACTAGATGCGTGAGAATCTCATCTTTGATTTCATCTCATTTTTCAGTGTGCCTTTTCCAAGAGCACAAACTAAGGTCACATTGTGAGAACTGAATTCATGTCTCCCAACTTTAAAGTCCAGCCCTCTTTCTACTGTACCCTATTATCACGCTAAAAAATGTTGTTATTGGGTGCTAAATATATACTTGAATATTTCTAATAGTACCTGACATAACCAGAGAGTCACTTTCTTTTTTCAGTAAAATCTAGCCCACATATTTAATTTTTGCATTTCAATCTAGTCAAAAATACTTTCTTTTTTTTTTTTTTTTTTTTCAAAAAGAGAGTAGCACTAAGAGCTTTCCTCTCTTAACATGAGTATTTGCCAGGACTCTGTTCTGAGCTATTTCTCTTATCGATGTGTGATCTCTTAGCTATCTCATCAGGTCTCATATGATAAAGTAATATTTCTAAATGACATAAAATATAGATATGTTCAGCCTAATTGCTATCTTCAGTTCTCAAACACTTATCAGGACACAGATATAAGATTGGTAGGAACCTTATAGAGGTTTTGCAGAGGTTAACTGAGGCACAGAAATGGAGTGATACCCTACATCATAGAGCTAAAAGTATCTGAGGAGGGATTTAAAATTCACCACTCCAAATATAATCCCCTAGCTACTACACCACATTGCCATCTTGTCATGAACACACCAGAGGATTATGTAAAGTGAAGACCAAAAGAAGTAATACTCTCAATGGAACCACTGGGTTCCTGAGGCTATCGACCCTTATTAAATTGCTCCAAATAATATTTCAATGTCTTCTAATAAGTTTTAATGATCTATTTTTCCTAAAGCTTCTCTCCATCAGTTCCCCATGTGGCATTTTATTTGACATCCTCTTGTCAACTAGTTTTCCAAAATGACCAATCTAATTATTACAGTGGTTATTATTATTCTGTTTTTGCAATAAGAATAGAATTCATACTAATAAATGACTACACCAAATGTTTTCATTATTGGTGACTTTGCTCTGTGAGCAGGCTCACAAGTCAAATATGGTATCTGTGGACAGCTGGGACTTCCAATTCAACTACTGACCAGAGATGATCATCATCCCCAGAAAACAATATAGAAAGCACTTAGCAAAAGTTATTGTTGCACTGAAGTTCGATAAATCAATTCAAATTAAACATTTATGAAACTCTGCCACATGCAAGTCACTGTCCTAGGTGCTGAAATAGAAAATATAAAAATCAGAATAGAATTTGACATCAAAGAAATTATAATCTAATGAAGGGAATCAGAAGTATATATAATTAAATGTGATGAAAGCTAAAATGTGACAGGGCAAAGTAGGGATAACAACATTTGACATTTCTGGGAACTTTAATTGTCAGTTGGCCAAGTATTTTATGTCACTTATTTCATCTGATTATTATAATAATAATGGTAATGATAATTCTAATCATAGATATTGTTTATATAGTGATTATTACGCACCAGGCACTGTGTTAATAAGTGCTCTACAAAGATTATCTCTTTTGATCCTTACAACATCAGGAGGTAGGCAATATTTTTCAATCAATAAATATTTATTAAGCACCTTTTATGTGACTAAGCACTGGAGACATCAAAGGAGGTATAAGCTAGTCCCTACTCTAAGGGTGCTTACCATATAATGG
Organism: Pseudochirops cupreus; assembly: GCA_028627135.1. Lineage (NCBI taxonomy): Eukaryota > Metazoa > Chordata > Mammalia > Diprotodontia > Pseudocheiridae > Pseudochirops > Pseudochirops cupreus. The sequence continues at coordinate 354,685,247 of CM053583.1, forward strand.
GGGAGACAACATGCAAACAAATACAGGCAAACAAGTCACACGTTGGAGAAATAGGAAACCATTAAAAGAGGGAAGGAACTAGAGTTAAGGGGGCTGGGAAAGGTTTCCTGGGGGAGGTGAGATTTGAGTTGTGACTTAAAGGAAGCCAGGAAAGGCAGTGGGTAGAGTTGAGGAGGGAGAGTATTCCAGGAACAGGGGACCAGCCAGAGAAAACACCCAGAGCCGAGAGATAGAGGTTCTTGTTTTTGGAGCAACCAAGATGCCAGTGTCATTGCTTGAAAGAATATGTGGCAGGGTGGATAGTATTAGAAGTCTGGAAAGGTGGGAATGGAGGGGTTTGAATGCCAAACAGAGGATTTTGTATTTGATTCTAGAGGTAATAGGGAGCCACTGGTATTTATTGAGTAAGGAGGTGACGTGGTTGCATCTGTGCTTCAAGAAAAGCATTTTAGTAGCTGGATGGAGGATGGACTGGAGTAGGAAGACACTTGAGGTAGGCAGATCCAAAGCTGGTTATTGTGATAATCCAAGTGTGAAGTGACGAGGACCTGGACCAGAGTGGTAGCAATGTTAGAGGAAAGAATGGGGCATATTTGAGAGATGTTGCAAAGGTGAAACAGACAAGCTTGGACATGGAAGGTGAGAGCTAGTGAGAAGTCAGGGATGATTCCTCATTATGATTCCCATTTTATACAGGAGGAAACTCAGGCAAACAGAGGTTAAGTGACTTGTCCAAGGTCACACAGCTTGTAAATATCTGAGGCTGGATTTGAACTCTGATCTTCCTGACTCTAGACTCAGCAATCTGTCCACTTTGCCACCTAATTGCCTGACAACAACCTTTTGCAATTAATAAGCAATCAACACATATTCACTAAATACATAATATGTTCTAGGCACTGAGGATACAAGTACAAAGAATGAAATAATCCCTACTCAAAATGAGACTTTATTTTAATGAGGGAATCTATAAATATGTTTAAAACTATGAATGTGTGGTGTATGTGTATAAATACCAAAAGTTAAATACAATGCGATTTTGGAGGAGAGGCACTAGCAGCTGCCCATATTCATAGATCAGGAAAAACTTGATATGCAAGATGTGCTCAAGGGACATCTTAAAGGAAGAATGGAGTTCTGGGAGGCAGAGAAGGAGCAAGTGTGTTCCAGGTATCAGAGAAATCCAGTAGAAGGAGGCAGAGATGGAAGATGGAGCATCTTGAGTGAAAAAAAGACAAAATGGCAGTGTGACTGGATTGAAGAGTGTGAGAGTGAGGGGAGCAATGTACAATGAGGTAGAAACAGGAGGTCTGAGCCAGGTCGCAGAGGAATTTAAAAGCTAAACAAGGGAGTTTATGTTGTATTCTAGAAGCAATAGAAAGCCACTGGAGTTAGATGAGTAGGGGAATCACTTGGCCAGATCGGTGCTTAAAGAAAACTGCTTTATCAGCAGTATGCACGATGAACTGGAGTGATGAGAGACTGGAGGAAGGGAAACTATTTAAGAGGATGCTACAGTGATCTAGGTAGGGAAAATGAAGTCCTGAACTGGCTTTCTTGAACAGAAATAGGGAAGTATAGGTGCATAGGGGCTGGGGAAAAAGATCATGACTTCAGTTTTGGACATATCTCATATGTCACCTGGTCATCTACTCTGAAATGTCCAAAAGGAAATTGGTGATCCAGGAATGAAGCGAGAGAGAGAGAGAGAGAGAGAGAGAGAGAGAGAGAGAGAGAGAGAGAAAGGGAGAGAGAGAGAGAGAGTGTGTGTGTGTGTGTGTGTGTGATATACAGTTCTGTACATGTTCTACATTTATTATATTTATTTTGATAAGTAAGGGAAAAACAGAAGTTCAGAAAGATTAAGTAATTTGTCTATTATCAGACAACTATTAATTATCAGTGCCAGTATGTCAGTTCTGGTTTTCCTGACTCTAAGTCTAGAAAAATACATTTTGGCTGGGATGAAGGAGTGAATTAAAACTTCATGAAGGTGGAAAGAAGTCCAAATGGTAGAGTGAAAGGTCACAACTGCCAAACTTCCTCCAAAACCTCTCCTTACAAAATGACCACAGAAAATGCTAGATTGAATTCTGAAAGGAAAAGCCAACAAAAAGTCACAGTGAGTAATTTTTCTAAGCCAGAGAAAATGACAAACTCCAAGACTGTGGACACTGGGGCAGGCGCTGGTCAGGAGTACCAACTGGGAAAAAAAATGAGAGCTATGCAAGAAAACTGCAAAAAGAGAACTCATAGCTTGGCACTTTAAAAAAGGGCACAAAAATACAGAAGAAAATAACTCCTTAAAAATCAGAATTGGCCAAATGACAAATAAGGTACAAAAAAACTGAAGAAAATAACTCCTCAAAAATAGAATTGATCAAGTGGAGGCTAATAATTCCATGAGACATCAAGAAACAATTAAAAAGTCAAAAGACTGAAAAAAAAAAGTAGAAGAAAATACGAACTCCGGAGAGAATTAATAAATTCCAAGTGCAAATTAAACTATAATTTTTTCACTTTATTTTTCTTGCTTTTTTGCAATATGGTTAATATGGAAATATATTTTACATGATTTCATGTGTATAATTGATATATTGCCTTCTCAACGGGTAAGAGGCCAAAGTGAGGGAAAGAATTTGGAACTCAAAATTTTGGAAAAAATGTTAATAAACAGACAATTAATTTTAAAAAGAAGTTAATGTATAGAAAAGTTAGATATGATATAGACATCTGGAAAATATGAAGTGGGAATAGAAAAGAATACACCCTTTTCTCAATTGTACCTTCTTAATTTCACCTTCAAAAAAATTGACCATGTACTAGGGCATAAAAACCTGACAAAGAAATGCAGTAATGTAGAAATTTTAAATACATTTTTTTCTAGCCATAATGGAATAAAGATTATATTCCACAAAGATTTTTAAAAATGAATTGGAAACTAAATCTAATTCTAAATGATGAGATCAAAGAACAAGTCATAGAAACAATACTTTCATTACAGACAATGACAATGAGACAACATACCAAATTTGTGGGATATAGACAAAGCAGTACTTACAAGAAATTTTATATTTCTAAATGTTTGCATCAGAAAAATAGAGAAAGAACAGGCCAAAGAACTGGGGGTATAACTAAAGAAACAACAAAGTAAAATACCCAATTAAAAAACAAAGCTAAAATCCTAAAAATAAAAAAATGAATAAAATTAAAAGGAAAAAATCAAAGAAAAGATGAATAAAATTAAAATTAAAAACCTATTAAACTAATAAATAAAACTAAGAGATAGTTTTATGAAAAAATAAACCACTGAATAATTTGATTTTAAAAATTAAAACAAGAAAACCAAATTACCAGCATCAAAAATGAAAAAGGTTAATGTACAACCAACAAAAGATGAAATTAAAGCATTAGAAGCTATTTTGCCAACTTTATGCCAATAAAACTGACAATCAAAATGAAATGAATGAATATCTACAAAATAGAAATTGTTCAAATTAACAAAAAAGGCATTAGAACACTTCCATAACCCTATCTTAGGAAAAGAGATTGAGAAAGCCCTAGATGAGCTTCCTAAAGAAAAAAACCCAAGCACCAGATGAATTTACAAGTAAATTCTATCAAACAATTAGAGAACAATTAATTCCAAATCCTATATAAATTGTTTGAAAAAATAAGCAAAGAAGGAATTATACTAAATTCCTTTCTGACAGAAATTTTTTGAATAACTAAACCAGGGAGAACAAAACCAGTGAAAGATAACTATAGACCAATTTTCCTATTGAATATCAATGCAAAAATTAAAAGAAAACACTAGGAGGGAGATTATAGCAATATATCACAACGATCACATACTATTATGGGGTTGGATTTATACCAGATATGCAAGGCTGGTTCAACTTTATGGAAACTACAGGGATGACTGAACATATCAACAACAAAAAACTAAAAAATTATGATTATACCAATAGATGCAGAAAATTTCAGCTTTTGACAAAATACAACACTCATTCCTATTAAAAACACTGGAAAGCATAGGAAGAAATGGGACTTTTCTTAAAATGATAAATAGTGTCCATCTGAAATGGAGAGTAGCATTATTTATAATGGGCATAAACAGAAGCCTTTCCAGTAAGAGCAGGGGAGAAGCAAGGCTATTCATCATCACTATTATTATTCAGTACTGAACTAGATATAGTATAGCTAGCTAGAGATAGCTAGCTATAGCAAAAAGACAAGAAAAAAAAGAAGGAATAAGTATAATGAAACAAAGCTATCATTTTTTAGATGATATGATGATACACTTAAAGAACCCTAGAGAACCCAATTTTTAAAAAAGTAGTCAAAACAATGAACAACTTTAGCAAAGTTGCAGGATATAAAATAAACTCACACAAATCTTTAGCATTTCTATAGATTACTAATAAAACATAGCAGGAAGAGCTAGAAAGAAAATTTATATTTAAAATAACTGCAAACAGCATAAAATATTTGGAAGTCTACTTTCCAAGATACACATAGGATCTATACGAACACAATAACAAAACACTCTTCACAAAAATAAATACATATCTAAACAACTGGAGAATTACCATTTGTCTTGGGTAGGACAACCCAATATAATAAAAATGATAATACTACCTAAATAAATGTACTTATTCAATTCCATACCACTCAAATTACCAAAGAATTCTATAGAGAATAGAAGAGACTATAAACTAATCTCTATGGAAGGGAAAAATTATAACTAAATTCATCTGGAGGAACAAAAGGTAGAGAATATCAAGGGAATCGATAGAAAAAAATGAAGGAAGAGGGCCTAGAGGTACCAGATCTTAAACTATAGTACAAAATGGTAATCATCAAAACAATTTTGTATTGGATAAGAAATAGAGTGCTGATTAATGGAATAAATTACATACAAAATATACAGAAAAAATGAGTACCACAACCTAGTTTTTTATAAACCCAAAGATCCTAGCTATTGTGGCAAGAATTTGCTTTTTAACAACTGCTGAGAAAACTGGGAAGTAGTCTGGTAGAAACCAAATATAGATCAACACTCACACTATATACCAAAATAAGCTTAAAACGAGCACATGATTTAGACATAAAGGGTGATATCATAAGTAAATTAGGGGAGCATGGAACAAATTACCTGACAGATCTATACTTAAGGGTCAGAGTTCATGATAAAACAAAAGGTAGCAATGATTACAGGAGGTAAAATAGATTATTTTGATTACACAAAATTGAAAAGTTTTGCCCAAATAAAACCAACACAGCCAAAATTAAAAGGAAAGCAAGAAACTGGGGGGAAATTTTGCCAAGTTTCTCTGATAAAGGAAGAATTTCTCAAATATATACAGAACTGAGTCAAATTTATAAAACTAAGAGTCATTCTCCAATTAATAAATGGTCAAAGGATATGAATGGACAATTTTCAGCAGAAGAAATCAAAGCTATCAGTAGTTGTTGGAAAAATGCTCTAAATTACTAATAATTAGAGAAATGCAAATTAAAACAACTTGGAGGTATTCACATTTATCAGGGTGGTTACCATGACAGAAAGGGAAAAATAACAAATGCTACAGGGATATGGAAAAATAGGTACACAGATGCACTATTGATAGAGCTGTAAATTGGTCCAACCTTTCTGGAGAGTATTTTGGAATTATGATCAATGGCCTATAAAACCGTGCATACCCTTTGACCCAACAATATTGCTACTAAGTTTATACCCCAAAGAAATTTTTAAAAAATGATCCATATGTACAAAAGTATTTTAGTAGATTGTGTGGTAGCGAAGAATTGGGAACTGAGGCAATACCCATTAACTTGGGAATGCCTGAACAAATTATGGTATATGATTTTGATTAAATAGTATTGTGCTGAAATAAATGATGAAAAGGCTGGTTTTAGAGAAACCTGGGAAGACTTATATGAACTGATGCTAAGTGAAGTAAACAGAACCAGGAGAACATGACACACAGTAAGAACAATATTATGGCAATAATTAACTGTGAAAGACAGCAACTCTGATCAATACAATGATCAAGGACAATTCTAAAGGACTCAGGATGAAAAAAGGCTATCCACCTCCAGATGGAGAACTGACAGACTCTAAGTGCAAACTGAAACATACTTTTCTTGTTTCTTTTCTACCCTGCAAGATAGCTAATGTATAAATAAATATGTTTTGCATGACTTCATATGTATAATGCATATCTTATTTCTTGCCTTCTCAATGGGTAGGAAAGGAAGAAGGGAGAGAATTTGGAACTTAAATTAAAAATTAGAAAAAAATCAAACTTCATGAAGTAAATGATCTCTGAGATGATCCTTGAAAAGGGTATCAAGAGAAGGGAACAAGCATTTATTAGGCACTTACTATTTATCAGATATTGTGCTAACTCTTTACAAAAATTGCCTGATTTGATCCTCACAATGATCCTGGAGGTCTATGCTATTATTAGTTCCATTGTACAGATGAGGAAGAAAGAGGTTAAGTGACTTGCCCAGAATCACACAGTTTCTTAGTGCTTGGTCCTGAATCTGAACTCAGTTCTTCCTGACTCCAGGTCCAGTGCTCTATCCACTGTAACAGGATTTCAACAAACAAGGATAAGGAGGAGAGCTTTAGGTAACAGGCTTCAGAGAAACACAGAGATGGGAAGGTGCAGGTCAGTATTACAGTTAATAGATCAATTTGGCTAGACAGTAGAGTATGAGAAAAGGAGTAGCATGAAATAAATTAAAGCTGAATTGTTAAGTTAAAGTAAGATGGTGGCTGATCTTAAACACCCAGACAATAAATTTATATTTTGTCCTAGAGGGAGTCATTGATGGGTTTTGGAATGAGGTGGCCAGATGTGTGCATGAATTGTTTTTATAGTGTTACAAAGGATAAATTAGAAGGAAGAGACTAGGGGGCGGAGCCAAGATGGCAGCATAGGAGCAGCAACATATTGCAGCTCTCACATAGCCACCCCAAAATACCCAAAAAATATGACTCTAAACGAATCCTAGAACTCCAAAACACACACAAATGTACTTTCCACTAAAGTCAGCTCGGGTACAAGGAACCATATCAGCACTGTGAACCAAAACCAGCCTGGCCTGTTGTGCCCTGGAGGTGGCTGGATGAGAGGAGCTGAGCCCCCGCTGGAGCTTCGGGTGAGCGGATTGGCAGCGGTGGCAGTGTCCAGAACTAGGTCAGTGGGCCTTGCAAGGTCGTGGGAGAAAAGTGGTCCAGCCAAAACGCCTCCAGGGCTGAGAAGTGGGGAAAGCAGAGGTCCTGCACCCGCCTCCACATTGCAGCTTCAGCACTCTCGGCCTGCAGTCTGCAGGGGGACCAAGTGATCATTCAGAGGCCAAGTGCTCTCGCATTGAGTGGCCTGGATCCAGATCACAGTCTTGGGCTTTGGTCTTGTGGTTCTTTTTCTTTCAGTGAGCCAGAAGTGGGGGAGGGACCCAGCAACTCCCTGAGAGCTCCGGCAGCTGGGAGGACCCCAGCGATTTGGGACAGAGCTTTCCCCTCTGGAAGCAGAGCTCCATGGAGATTTAAAAAAAAAATCACAGACTGACCAACCATGAATAAGAATAAGCATAAGAAGCAAAGTAAGAACAGCACCCAAACCCTAGATTCCTTCTTTGGGGAAAAGAAGGACCAAGCCAGAGAGAAGGAGGAGGATAGCGCAGCCAGAGCTCCCCCACCAGGGGCTTCCAATAAACATGAAGATTGCCTTAAAGCTAGAGATCAGCTGAAGAAGGATTTTGAAAACCAAATGAGCGAAGTGGAAGAAAAATTGGGAAGAGAAATAAGAATGTTGCAAGCAAATCATGAAAAGAGAGTCAGCAATCTGA
>CM053583.1:354693612-354948852 GCA_028627135.1 Pseudochirops cupreus
AAAAAAAAGAATAAGTGAAAATGAAAATTAAGGAAGACAAACTAGCAGTACCAGATCTCAAACTATACTACAAAGTGATTATCATCAAAATAATTGGTACTGGATAAGGAATAGAGTAGTTGATAAATGGAATCGATTAGGTACACAATATGCAGAACTAAATGATTACAGTAACCCAATGTTTGATAATCTCTAAGATCCCTGCTACTGTGGCAAGAATTTGTTATTTTGACAAAAACTGCTAGAAAACTAGAAAACAATTCAGCAAAAACTAGGCATATATAGTATCTTAACCCAAACCAAGAAGTGGGGAGGGAAAATTAGGGTAGATCAGATTAAGATAGAGATTAGTCCTAAGACAAACAAACCAACAAACCTGTAAGCAGGTTGGCTCTTGAAGGATTTGGAAAAAAAATGAAAGGATAAGAACCTCTGATACAATGAGGAAAGAAGGAAAGAGAAGAGGGGCAGGATATCAGAAGCAGATTGCACCAAACCTAGGGCAGTGGTGCTGAGCACACTCCTTCTTCCTCACAATGTTCTTTTTTCCCCAAAAAAGATTATTTATTTATAACATTCTTTTTTAAAAAACAATTTTGAGTTGAAAATTATCTCCCCACCTACCGCCACTCCCCCACCCACTGTGAAAATAAACAATGTATCAATTATACATGTGAAATTGTGCAAAAATATTTCCATATTAGTCATATTGCAAAAAAAAAAAAAGCGAGAGAAATAAAGTGAGAAAGCTATGTTCCAATTTGAACTCAGAATTCATTAGTTCTTTCTCTGGAGATGGATGGCATTTTTTATCATGAGTCTTTTGGAATTACCTTGGGTCATTTTATTGATCAGAATGTGGAAGTACATCACAGTTGATCATTGTTATGATATTGGTATATTAAATGTAATCTAAATATTGTTATATAACTAATATTTAAATTATTATATTGAATATTCTTATAACATACAATTGATATTATTATATGAAGTCAATCAATATTATAGATCTCTCTTTTGAGGAAGGACTCAGGCCAGACATCTTTTATGCCACTCCTGGCTCTGCTTCTGATATGCTGCGCTCCCCCCTTTTCAGCTCCCTTTTTTGGTGTTATCTTCCCCATTAGAATGTAAACTGAGGGCAGAGGTTGTCTTTCTTTTTGCTCATATTTGTATGCCAACACCTATCATAGTGCTTGACATAAATACTTTTTTTATATATATAAATATATGCGTGTATATACATATATACAAACATATACCTATATGTGTGTACATACATATATATTATATATACGTACATATATATATGTATATATACATATAATTGCTTTTTGCTAAGATTAGAGAAACTTCTTCAATGAGGAAAGGATTTTTAGGTAAATTGGTTAGCTGGGAAATGGATTTAGATCTGCAGATCACACCACATGCCTAAGTGAACTCAATTGGATAAGATACTTATACATATTCATAAGTATGGATAATATATGTATGTATGTATATGTATACAAGAAATTAGCAAGAGCAAGATAGATTAAAGTGAAAATTTTCTGTACAAATAAAAAGAAAAGCAAAAATTCCATTTTTTTGTAAATATGGCAAATGTGACAAAAAACTTAACATCTAAAATATGGAAAGAACTGTTTAAAATTTATAAAGGAAACTCCTAGTACATAATGGATAAATTATCAAAGGACAAGAACAGACAGTTCTGAAAGCAGGGATCATCATTTGTTAATCATCTGAAAAAATGCTCAGACTGACAAGCAAAAAGTTGCAAATTAAAGTAGCTTTGAGGTATCAACTCACAGTTATCAAATTGGCAAGAATAATAAAAAACATGAAACTCAGTGTTAATGAATTTGAGAGAAACAGGTGATAAAGTCATTAATTACTGGCAGAATCTCAAACTTTTAAAATCTTTAAAAGTTTTTGTACAATCTTTTTAAAGAATAATCTGTTAATAGATAATAATCATACTTTGTTATTATTCCATGAATGTTATCAAGAGCAACAAAGAAGCTATCTGTTCAAAGTTTTGTTTTTTTATAGCAACAGTATTTGTAATTGCAAAAAATCTGGAAAGTATACTAATGTAATGGAATATTGTAAGGCAACCAAGATCAATACATATAAAGAATATTAATAAACATGGACAAATCTTTAAGAACCAATGTTAAGCAAAGTAATCTAAAATCAAAAGAATAAAATGCAGACTATAACTATTTAAGAGAAGTGAATGGAAAAATTAGACAAAGAATCCTGTTGGGGATGGAGAGTTACTGAAGAGTTATGTTTAATGGATTCAAGTTACTTTATTTAAATGTACAAAATTGCAAAGCGAGTCTAATTCATTGTATTGGTGTTTCATATTAAGATTATAAATTATTTTAGAAATGCTTAGAAGTCTATTAGATTTTACAGAAAAGTGACCATCTGTCTCTTTATCTTCCTTTAATTGTGTGTCTCAATTGTATTAATGATTTTTTTAAAGTTTGGTGTCGAATTATATTTTATTTCACTTAATTGCTATTATTGTCATTATTACTTTCTGTTATTTTTCATTATAAATATGCATTATTGAATTGGATAGTACTTGCCCTTTGCTGCCAAGAGTCATTTCCTTCCAGAGTTTGTTCTTTAGCTTTTTTTGTAGTGTCTTGACTTTATGGATATACCCCCTCCTCCCAGAATGAGAAGGAATTAAGAGCATGGCTTGAGAGATGCAGTTCATGCTTACCAATTGGAATATGAAAATAGCCTCCATTGTACAAGTAATTGCAAGCCGTATGGAAGAATACTTTAATATGTATCTTCTAATCTCCTTTTCCAGCTTTAGCTTTTCTACTTGCCTCTGGTCCCCTACCTCTAACCACCTTTTAGAAGTCTTAAACTCAACATGGCTCAAACTGAACTCATTATCTTTACCCCCAAACCTTTCTCCCTTTCATATTTTACTATTACCATGGACGTCACCATCCTCCTAAGGCTCACAACCTTGGTGTCATCCTCAGCTACTTGCTATGTCTCACCCCACACACACACATCCAATCCGTTGCCAAGTTGATTTCACCTTTGAAGCATCTCTTGAATGTGCCCCCTTCTCTCTCAATACTGCCACCACCTTTGTGCAGACCCTCTTCTTCTCATGCCTGGACTATTGTAATAGCTTGCTGGTTGGTCCGCCTGCCATAATCCTTTCCCTACTCCAGTCCATCAGCCTCTCAATGTGATTTTTGCTAAAGCAGAGGCCTGACTATGTCAAATCTTCATTCAGGAAATTCCAGTGGCTCCTTGTCACCTCCAGGATCAAATAAAGAATCCTCTATTTGGCTTCCTAACCTACGCCTCCTCTGCCTTTCCAGTCTTCTTACACCTTACGCTACCCCCTCCTGCCATACACTTTTTGATCCAGTGACAAAGGCCTTCTTGGCTGCTTGTTGAACAATGTCCTGTCCTGACTGGGTGTTTTCATTGGTTCCCCACCATGCATGGACTGCTCTTCTTCCTCAGCTTTGCCTCTCGGCTTCCCTGGTTTCCTTCAAGTCCCAGGTAAATTTCCTTCTTTATAAGAAGTCTTTCCTAATCCTTCTTAGTTCTAGTGCCTTCCCTGTATTAATTATTTCCTATTTTTGCTGTAGCTTGTTTGTACCTGGTTGTTTACATGCAATTTCCCCTACTAGCCTGGGATCCCCTCAAGGTCAGGGTCCATCTTTGGCCTTTTTTGTGTTCCTTGCCTTTAGTGCAGGGCTTGGCCCATAGTAATTGCTTAATAAATGTTTATTGGCTGACTTTCCTAGTTATATAAAGCAATCTTTTGATAATTAGCATAGTATTAAATTTATAAATTACTTTAGGTAATATCATAATGTTTGTGCCCAGTCTAACGATTTGCAATTAATATCTCTCCAGTTATTTGTCTTCCTTTGCTGCTATAAAATGTTGTATAATTGTATTTATATAAGTTCTAAATGTATCTGAGTAGCTTAAATCCCAGATACTCAATGGATGTTTTTTAGATGTTTTGAATAGAATTTATTTTTATCTCTCTTGACAGGAGAGAGGAGGTGGTATCTGTCAGTGTTGTTGCCCAGGGAACATTGGAAGCCTAGCCAACAGCAAGATGTGGTTGTGTGTCCTAGGACCCACCTTGCATCCAACAAAATAGGCCCTCTAGTGCTGTGAGCCCTAGACCACCAAAATCATATCAGAGAAGCAGGAAGTGGTGACTAGTGGTGATAAGGCCCAGGGGCCTTTGCAAGCCTGGCCAGAAAGCAGAAGGTATGAAGTGTTGTGGGCCTCATGTAGAGCAAGAGCAAAACCTGGTGGTGTTATGACCCAGGTAGAAAAAGGAAAAGGAAAAGGCAATGAAATCCCCACTAAATATGTGTATTTTTTTTTCATTTTTTGAGGCCAATCCATTCCCAATCCCTCTCCCTCTTTTCCTGCCCAGACTCAAGTTGTTGAGTCTTACCCTTTCTCTCTTCAACTGGCCATCAGTGAGCTTTCTGTTGCAATTTATTTTGCCCTTAGCTATCCATTTTCCAACCCTGTATATTCCCTTTCAAATTTCCCTATTCCTTTTTCTCAGTTACAGCCCAGTCCCTTATTTTTTAATTTTTTTTTTTACTATTTTTAACTTCCTGTTATCTAGTTCAGATGAAAGTGAAGTTGATAAGACTCCTCTCATTCTCATCTCCTCCCTTCATTTGATTAATATTTTCCTGGGATTCCCCAATGATTGAAATGGTAAGTTCATCCTTCTTCCTATCCGTTGCTTTCCTGTTCTTCCTCCCACATCCTCGATCTTGTCACTTTTTTTTCTTGGATAAAACATGCAGACCAAAGTCTACTCGACTTTAATTATTTCCCTCACCTCCTGTAGTCTAGTTCTATAGATCAGTAATTGGCTATAGTCAAGTGTACTTTGAGAGGTCATTCAGACCAAGTTTGGGACATTACAGAATAGGTCTTCCTGCATTAGAAAGATTCAAGTTTTCCACAGATATTTAAAGTGACAATCACTACCTCCCCAGGAATATCATTCTCAGCAGAATTGTAAACGAATGACATCTTTCCTATGTCAAGTGCAAGGTGGATGGGAAGAAAGAAAAGTCTAAGATACTCTCTACATAACAGTGGGTTTACCAGGGAAAGCAACTTTGCTCATATGAAAAGGGAACTTTAGAACCCTGTAGGAATAAATGTATTCGCATCTCTTGTTTTGATGTTATGGGTTCCTGGATGTTGCATCTTTCCTTCCAGCACTGGAAGGTCCATCTTAGGTGGCTTGAGGGCTGCTGAGTCTTCTGCAATTCTTGTAGGCTGAATCTGAATGAGCTCTGCGATGGCTTCTGAGAACCTCTGTAGGACGGGACACTGAAAGCCGAGTTGGATTTCTGAAGGGTTCTTGGTTCAGAAAGGCTCCATATTTTAGGTGAGGATTTGTCTCTATCTACATTTCCAGAGTCCATGCTGCTGACACCTAGGCCAGGTAAGGAAGTAGAAGATCCATGAGTAAACCAGCTTCTGGGCTTTTGCTTGGGAGAAGAATGGAGTTCACTACTTAGAGAAGAATGGTTAAAGCAATCAGTCTATCTCCTTTCTCATTTCTCCATTTTGTAACTTCAGTTTAGGGACTACCTCTGCCACATGGTGGTATTTGGTTTCTTCTGTGGTGAGGCCTTTATGGGGAGTGTGTCCCATGTCTGTCAACCCTGCCTACTGTTCAAAGCACTGAATGTCTTATGTGTGTTCAGCTAGGTTTCCATGAGGAGGGTGGGGTGGAATGAAGGAAGGGGTGGGGGGAAAGACCATCCACAGTCTGAGGTTCCACCATGGACAGGAAGCTGAGACTAACAAGTCTCCAGGTCCCTGTCACTCCCTAAGTGCTGAAGCATGGGGCCTGGGGGAACCAAGATCGTGATGCAAGTAGCACCAATACCCAAACTGAATTCAGCTAGGAGAAGTAGAGTGAAGTAGATCTTGTCACTTTTTGTTATGTCATTGATACTTAGAGATGATGGCATTTGCAAGAGACAGTAGTCTCTTTTTTCAGGATTACACAATTGACCAATGGTTAGTCCTTTCAGCTTGTTCAGAACTTTTTAAAAAAATTATAAGTTTATGTTGTCTATTATGTTTACTTTACTGAGGCAAAGTTTCTGTCGATCACTGGTTCTCTCAACATGAGTTCTTGGAAATCAATCATTCTTTTAAAAGGTCATTTTATCTCTTATAGGATTATACTTAGCTCTATAAATTTAATTTTTCTTGGATCTAGGTTTCTTCCTTTACCTACTAGTATATCATATTCCAGTCTTTTTTTCATATTGGAAACATTATCTTGTATGATTCTGACTGGAGTTCTCTTTGGTACAAGATCTGTCTTTTCCTTATCAGTAGCAATACTTTTTCTCTAATCTAACAGTATTCTGGAGTATGGCAATCACAATTCTTGGCATTTTAAACTTGGGATCCTTTTTGATGGTCTTCTGCAGATTCCATCTAGTTGTCTTTGTCCTTCTGGTTCCAGTATATATAGATTAAAAGATTTATTATATTAAACAGGATAAATGAATGTAATTTCCAAGTTACTTGTAAGCCAGGCTCATTCTTAACATCTTATTTTATTTTTTAAAATTCAATTTCATTTTATTTCCAATTCCATATTCTTTGTCTTCCCTCTCCCTTTCCCCACCTATTGAGAAGGCAAGAAAAACAAAACTCATTGGGGATATGAAGTCATGCAAAACAAATTCCTGCATGAGCCATGTCCCCCAAAAAAAGAGAAAGAAAGAAAATTATGCTTCAGTTTGCAATTTGAGTTTATCTGCTTTCTACCTGCTAGTGAATAGCATGTTTTATCATGAATCCTTTAGAATTTTTGTTGGTTATTGTGTTATTATTAAATTATATATTATATTATAAAAATATGTTATTAAATATATTATAAAATATTAAGTATTTTGAAGTTAATTATCTTTAAAATATTATTGTTAATGTATACGTTGTTTTTCTGGCTCTGCTCATTTCACTTTTTATACAAGTTCAATCGAAACAACTCTTCCCAAGTTTTTCTGAAACCATCTCCTTCATAATTTCTTATACATAATATTAGTCCATCACATTCATATACCATAACTTGTTCAGCTATTGCACATTTTATAGATGTCCCCCTAGTTTCCGATCCTTTGCCAGCACAAAATGAGCTGCTACAAGTATTTTTGTATAGTTGGGCCCTTTTCCTCCTTCTTTGACCCCTTTGGGGTATGGATTTAGTGATGTCTTTCTGAATCAAAGAGTATACAAAATTCAGCAGCTTGGGGGGCACAGTTCCAAACTGCTTTCCAGAATGGTTGAGCTAGCGCATAACTCCTCCAATAGAGCATTCGTTAGTGTACCTGTTTTCCCAGGGCGCCTCCAGCGTTCCTCATTTTCTGTATCCTGACCTCGGCTGGGTATCCCGACAAATCTGATCGTGTCTCAGAGTTGGCATGATTTGTATTTCTCTAATTATTAATGGAAAACTTGCAAAAATTTCTCTGATGAAGACAAAGAAATGAGACAAAGATCTCATTTCAAAGATACATAGGGAACGAAATCAAATTTATAAGAAAAAGAACCATTCCCCAATTGAAAAATGGTCAAAGGATATGAGTTGACAGTTTTCAGAGGAAAAAAAATCCAAAAAATTGAGTAGGACTCATTTTTTGGCCTATTTTTTTCAATTGAATGTAATCAAAATTATCCATTTTGCATTTCATAATGTTCTCTATCTCTTGTTTGGTTATAAATTCTTCCATTCTCCATAAAACTGACAGGTAAACTATTCCTTGCTCTCCTAGTTTGTTTATAGAATCAGCCTTTATATCTAAAACATGACATACCATGATTTATTAAGCCATTCCCCAGTTGATGGGCAAATAATCTTATATCTAGTTCTTTGCTTCAAGAAAATGTGCTGTCACAAATGTCATATACATGTAAGTCCTTTACCTTTGTCTTCGACCTCTTTGTGGTCAGAGCTTGGCACAGTGCCTGGGACATAGTTGGTTCATAATAAACGTTTATTAATTGATTGATTTGCATAGTAGCAATATCCCTAGTTTACTCACTCCACTGTTTAATAAATTATCTCCTCCAGGGTGGGTTGGGGTTTGGGGTTGGAACTGGGTGAGCTTAAGAGGGTCTTTGTTCTTAGACTTTGTTCCTAGTGGGAAGGAGATCGTTCTAATCTCAGAATGAGAGAAATTAAGATACAAGTAGATTGGACTTTCTCATAATTGTTTTCCTAGTTGCTGGAATGGACAGGAATGGATCTCTGTTTTGTTGATGTTTGATAGTTTGCTTTTACTGAAGGGAAATGACAATAACTCTTTCCTAGTTTATCTTGTGTCATACATCCTTATTGAGTACAGACCTAGAATGGTTAGGGAGAGAGAATCATGGTCACTAAGACAAAACAATGGAAATAATAGAATGAAGAGCAGAACAGGAAATGTTTTTGGATTGAATAAGAGAACTTCCTGACTGAGAACTAGTAAGGTATTAATAACCACTTTTGAAAAATTGAAATAGTATATTATTCAGTCTGTTTTTAAAGGATTAACATGAGACCAAATTATAGGAACAGATCCTCCACTATCAGTTCCATGAACTGGTAACCCTTTGAAATCTTGGGAATAAGAAATGTGAAAGCCCTAGGGAGAATTGAGTGGGAATATGATGGAGGGGAAAACATAGTGAAAGTAGGAGTTTGGAGAACTGTGATTTGTATCAGAGTCTCATTCATTCACTGTGTGAGTTTGAATAGGTCTATTCCTAGGCTGGAGCATTCTCTGTAAAATGATGTTTCAAACTCCTGGCTCTATGATTTTTCCACAACTAAGCTGCATTTAATCATGTCACAAAAATGAATGGTGTAATATTCACTTTAGGTCATCCTTCATAGAGGCAAATACTTGGTCTCAATCCAGAATTTAAAAGAAAAAAATAAAAACTTTAATTATAGTTTGAGTTGTATTGACACTCAACCCATTTTGGTAAATGTACTCCAGATATGTCTTGAGAAAAGTTCGTAATGGCTTCTAACATATTTTTTTCCTTTACTTTAGGTTGGTATAGAGGCGTTTCGACAAAGAAACCTAATGTAAAGGTAATGAAAATTCCCTCTTGCTTTTTTTAATGTAAAAATGTTTGAACACAAAGTGTTGTTGGAAGTATTCTCCTGATAACTGTAGTTATCATTCTACTGACATCATTAGACCACATTCCTCTCTGAATCAACACTGCTAAGATGGTTATTTAAGGGAATGTAAAATGTCAATATAGACACAGCTGTAGAACATGTGTATTTTTTTTTTCGAAGAAAAAGCCCAGTTGGTAGTGTGACAGACCTTGTGTAAGCAGTTTGAACAGCAACAAAAATTATGGTTGACAAATTCACAGGCATGAACTTAGGAGACTGTACAATTTGATGGATTTTTAAAACCTGAAAATTTTCAAATAATTCTATTACAATTATCATCTCCTTTGAAACAAGATCTCTTGAAAAAAAAAACATGAAACCTTTTTATCTTATTAAAAAGTACTCATTTCTTACACTGTTATCTTCTAAGCACGTCTATTCCATTAAGAATTAGTATGAATTTTAGCAAACAAATAGTGCTTTTGAACCACTGATATAAGTACACTGATAACCATTCTCCCATTTTAAATCACCGTAAGAAGATCCCTTCCTCTCATATTCTTACTCATCCTGCATTAAGTCATGGGTATGTAATTTATGGCTCTCTTGTTCAGAAGCTATTTGCCTACTGTTTGGTGTAATATCCTTTTTAATTGAAAAAGAGAGCCAGATTGTTGTGTTTGATTTTTAAAAGCAAATTCTACTCAGAATCGTAACTATTAGTCAGTACAACAGAATGTTCATACTGACGATAGTTTCCAAGGGAATCGGCATGGGAAAAAAATCCTTATATTTCTAACCTTTACAGCAGATTTCCCCCATCATTTCTAAATTACACGATCACCTGGTATTGTTCATTGCTTCTCTAATGAAAGTTCATAGAGGAGAGACATCCTGGTGTAGTGAACAGAGAGTTAGCTTTGGAACCAGAAAGTCCTAGGTTCAAATTGCTTCTCTGACACATATAGACTGTGTGCCTCTGTGTTCCAAGCAACCCTCTAAGACCAAAAGGTGCTGACCTGGACTGGTAGAGGGCATTTCCTCACCCAGGATTACCTTATACCAGTGAAATCACAGGTTCCCTTTCCCACACTCCCACCAAAAAAAAAAAATCTAATGGAGGAACAAGTTTCTCTTGGAGATTCCATAAGTGTTTGTTTTAAAAAGGCAGAAATTAGAACCAAACTAAATTTATGGTCAATCAGATGATGTTTTGTAGTATTTATCATCTTGGATCCCAGATACAGTACATGATTAGGGATAAAAGCAGGTCTTTTATGAGCATGTGAACTACTGTGTTTTTGTAGTTGTGACCTCATGTGCACATGGTTTTGAAAACTCATGAAATATGAAATATTAAGTATTTTATGGTCATCGCATATCATTTGCATGATATTAACAAATGTGTTGTTATTGCTCTGTTAGGTGATAATTCACAGAGATTCTGTTACTGTCTATACATTGTTTATAGATGTAAGAAAAGGCACGTAAGATGGAGATATATACATAGAGTAACATTTAATACAAATATATGATGATTTTTTTAGTTTTGTCTTTTTAAGTTACATTTTTTAAAATTAAATTCTTACTGGTAAAGAAAATAATGCATCTGTAAAGGGGCTGAAGACTAAGGTAAAGGAAGGGACAACTTAAGTAAAGGCATGAAAGTGAAAGTTTTCAGATCTAAGCAGTAGGAGGTTATTTGTGAGGAGAAAGGTAAAAGTGAAAGTGAAAGACTAAAGGTCTCCACTGACAGTTAAGTCCCTGAGGGAAAGAGATGAAAGTGACAGACATTCAAGCTACAGTTTAAGAAAACACACACAATAAGAGAAAAGGAGACACCTCATTGTGAAGAAAGGCAACCTCAGCTCAACTATTACTGATAGTTCTTATAGAAAGAAAGGAAGGAAGGAAACAAAAAGAAGAAAGAGAGAGGGAAAGGAACGAAGGAAGGAAGGAAAGAAGGAAGGAAGATAGAAAGGAAAGAAGGAAAGAAGGAAGGAAGAAGAAAGGAAGGAAGGAAGAAAAACCAGATTCTTCACTTCCTCAAAAGGAAGAAATTCCCAAGGGACAAAATTGAAACTGAGAGATTTAAAATGCACTACAACAAAAGAAGACGCCCTTGGGTTTACTTGAGAATGAAAGGAAAAGCCTTTCTTTCCTTCCTCATCCAAAAGAAAGGATTAAAACTAAAGCTGATGGTAGAAGAGAATGTTGGTGTCTGTGATTAAAGAAGAGGCCTAATGCAATACCACTGAGTTGATTAAAACAAAACAAAACAACTTTACATGAGGGTCATGTCTGTTAATTAAGAAATGATCAAATAAGTTGTGGTATATTAATGTGATGGGATCCTATTGTGCTGTAAGAAATGAGGAAATTGATGATTTCAAAAAGACATGAAAAGACATATGGATAGATGCAGAGAGAAGTAAAGTGAAACAGAACAATTTATACTATAATATCAATATAATAAAAATGAACAACTCTGAGGACTTTTATAAACTGATAAAGAATGAAATGAATACAATCAGCAGAACAATTTATACCATAACAACTGCTGTGTTAAAACAGACAACTCTGAGAGATGTTAGAACTATAATGAGTATGACCCATTCATAATTTCAGTGGACATATAATGAAACATGCTATACACTACAGTGAGATGATGAATTTATGGTGCAAATTGAGACATTAATGTATGTATTTGCATACAGACATTGAGGGAATTTGACTTGACTGTGCTTATTTGTGATAAGAATTTGTGGGTTTTTTTTTCCTTTTTAATGAGGCTAGAGGTTAGGAGGGACAATATATTTCAGGTAATTTTTTAAAATACAGAGTTGGAGGAGGTTGATACATTTGTGAAATGTCACACGTATATCCAGATGAGGTCGTTGCATCATCAGTTTTACTTAACTGTTTTTCATGTTTACAATAGACCTTTCAACAAAGTAGCAGAAATCAGCTACTTTGTAATGTAAAAGCAAAAAAATCCCTAAAACATTTTTAAACTAAGAAATAAAGATTTAATACTAAAAGCAACAAATGAAGCAACAGCAAAAACCATTTCTTAAGTAAAACTTGTAAGTACCACTTGCTTGTTGCTATACAAAGAGAATTACCTAGACTGCTTTGTTGTTTTCTAAGAGCTTATGATCTGAGATGGTTTCTTCCTGAATAATCACTGCTGTTGCTTTGCTTAGTCTCTCCTTAAGTCTTCTGAACCCAAATTTATTAGTGCTACATCAGCGTCTTGGTTCTGGAGTCTACCTGAAGCACCTAGATTTGGAGAAATGCCTCAAAATATATTGAATTTCTTTGCCATTTGAGGGCCTTTGGCAAAATGTTTTATGTTTTAAAACACACTGTTTTAGCAGATAAACTTTTCCCTGAAAAAAAAGAGAGTATTTTAGTTAGAGAACCTGGATTTGAATCCTTGCTCTACTTAACCTTCCTGGGCCTTAGTTTCTTCATCTGTAAAATAAGAGGATTTGACGAGATAATGTTTAAGGACCTTTCTAACTTTAATAACTCTTTAACCCTATTATTCTAAGCCTTTTGTAGAGCCCTTATTAATGGAAGATGGGATGGATAACCTGTTAGAACCTTTTTTCTCCTTCCTATGAAAACATGAACCTGTTCCCAAACCAGCCCCAATATGGCATACCCTCACTACCAAGTCTTGTTCCAACAGGGAAGGAATTTTATGAAGACCCTGTCTCACTTTTCTTCTCCTTGTCTCCCTTCCCCACCCAGCCCTTTTCTTAATGCTCTTCTTTACTTACTTTGGGTCTTTCCTAATGCAAAGAAAAATTTCACTTAAGTACTAAGTTATATTCTTGTATTATTTTCAAAAGTATGAAGTTTACGATTTCAACTTAAAAAGAGAAACAGTAAAAAGCATTTATGTGGATATCACTATGAATCCATTAATATTGATGAAGCATATCTACAAAAATAACATTTATGTGATGCTTGGTCAGAAAGCTTTATATAAATATCAGGGACCAGAGGACCTGTATTCAAGGTTTTAGGTGGGATTTCTGATTGTATTTTATAGATATGATGGCAAAAATGTTTAGATTTTTCCCTTTCCGAAACATTTGATTTAATAGAATTGAAATACCAGCAAAAACTAGTATTGTTTTTTCTAATTATATGCCACCCACAGATAATGTCACATTCATATAAGTTTGTTAGGAACAATAGGAACTATCTTTAGCATATACTGTTTATAAATAATATGTTACATAAGTTAAAAAAGTGCTTTTTCTGTGGCGCATGGACAGATTTTTTTGTTGTTCATGCCTACATTCAATTCAGTACCTCTACAGCTAACATGGCATGGCATGTTAAGGACCCAATATTTTTTGGATGGATGAATATTCTTAAAACCAGAAAGAATACAGTCACTAGCCTATCTTGAGAAAAAAAGATTTAATATGTATTTAGTACTAAATGTGTTATACTGTATAATTATGTGGTCACTACTGATGATGTGGTCCATTTAATTCTAAAGGCAAGATAAAGTGTGATGACCTAACTCCAAAAACAAATATCTTCATGATTTCCATTTCAAAGGTACCTCAGAGCTATTAGATACACGGTTTTCAGGATTTCCTCCTTCATTTCTATATTGGTAAATATTGCTGTGTTGTACTATATTCTGTTTCAAGGATTAGAATTGCATTGGTACCCACTTTATGGATGCCGTATTTGATAGAAGCTACATTTATCCTGTGGTTATTTTTACTAAGGCAGGGAGCTGACATGATGTTCATTTTCCTTTTAAGCACAGTGTTGAATCATTTTCTTCACACTGTTTACTGTAGCCAATGCTGAGTACACTTTATTAAGAAAATAGCTCTTTTTCCTTGTACCATTTCTTTGATTACTTTTATTTCTTTATATAATTTTTGGACTGTATTTTTAAAAAAGCATTTTCCTGATTGCATGTGAGTATGTATATATCCCCTACATGCTTTTTGTGCCTCTGAGAATTTTGACAAAGGTTCCCTCTTCTAAGAGCAGATGTAATTCGTGGATGATGAGCGATTAAGATGATCCAGTTGGGTTTTGAGCCACTAGAAAAGAATCAAACCAGAAATAAATCATGGATGGGACAAAGAATATAAGAAATAGAAAAGAGAGATAATTTTGTGATTAGTTGTATCAATTGTTTTGGGATTATCTGTCCCTCTTCTACTACCTACCTATCTATCTATCTGTTTGTCTGTCTGTCTATCTATCTATCTAATCTACTATCTGTCTAATATATCTGTATAATTCCACCCCTGATTTGTTCCTGGTTTGTCTCTTTCCTGGTGACTCAAGACCCAACTACATCATCCTGAGTAATTTATATAGTATATAGATACATATATAGATATACGTATATAGATACATATATGTATTTATGTGCATTCTATATATGTATATATAATATACATATGAAATTATATACATACATAAATTTCAGGTTTGACTATATTGAATGAAATTGGGCCACATGTGAATTGGAAGGTCACTACTTTAACCTAGATTCTTTATTTGCTTATATTACTCTTGGCACTTTTACAAATATATACATGTACTGTTTTTTGTGAAACATAAAAAAAGACAAATTAATGTGAAGTTTGAAGTCCTGTACTAGATAGGTTAAATATTGGCTAATTTTTTTCACTTTTACTTGAAAACATCAAAAGCAATGTGTTGCTAATACGTATATTTTATACAAAATGTATATTTTTGCCTTTGTGAAATATCCTAAATGTGAACTTTTCTACGGTGACCATTTCTGATTTAATAAAAAGATTAACTCTGGCTCTCCTCCAAAAAAAAAAACTAAAGAAAAGCTGCTGACAAATAAATGCAAAGGCGAATGCTTTGTGGGAGCATCTTTAATCAAAAGGATATTGATCACTTCATTTGATTCCATCTATTCCTTTCCCAAAAAGAATTAGCTTGCTCTGAAATAAGATATGACTATATATCTGAGGCTTTTTAAAAAAATATGAAACTTCTTTGTTAGCTTAGAAGGGATATTGCCCTGACACAGGTAATCACTCCCTTAGCAAAGATATACCTGTATACTCTGTGCCCAAGGTACCTTTTGTGAGGGTCATCCTGGATGAAGTGGAATCCTGGTGAAAGGCTTTCTTTCAGGGTGTGGTTTGTCTCTGCTTCATTGCCACTGGCTCATTCAAGCTTTTATTCAGGGGATAAAATAAGTGGAAGAAAGGAGATGGCAGTTTGATGTTCTCCCTATCTCAATGAAGAACAATTTTAAAAGAAACATATAAACTATTTTACCTTACTTTCTATAAGAGGTAATAATTTGCCTTGAAGAAATCAGAGTAGAACTATTCATAATAATTTGTGGGGTAATCTGGAATAAAATGGCACAAATTCATTTGTTTTTACATTTCTTTGTACTCAGGTAACATCTAATTCTTGCCGAACAATGCCCCTTAGTAATATCCAGACATTAATGGATGACTATAAGAAGTGTGTGTGTAAAAATTTATGTAGAGTTTTATATATTTATATGTAATCTGGGATCCCTGGGTTCCCTCTTCAATACTGTTCCTAAGGAGATAACAGATTCTGGAGATGGAGAGTAGACTCTATCCTAGAATTCACCAATTTTTAATATCTCTTTGAATTTGGTGTTAGAGGCTTTTCAAATGAAGACAGAAGAATGTGGCCATCCATCTTGTGCCACAGAGAAGGAAATGATACTGGCAAGGTAGTGTCTGATTTCTAGAAGCCATCTCCTCTGCCACCCTCCTCTAGGATTCTAGTGGATCTGGCAGCAGGATGGTAGCACTTAGAACTGATGGGACACTCACTACTAGCCTCACCCTGTTTTCTGCTTCTCTAGTGAAGAGAACAAAGGATAGACAAAGGTCTTAACCACTTCTCCAATTCCCACAGTGTGAGCCCAAGTGGTCAGAGTTTATTTATACTGCCTACTCTTCAGATCAGATTCCTGTTCACCCCTCACATTTTCTTCTATGTCATATATCTGACTGTATGCAAAGGAAATCCAGAAGCTGCCATATCCTTGTTTGATGGAGTTAAAGATGGCAACAGGCAAAATCTGGTAAGAGGTTTTGATCTTCTGAATAGAGAGAACTCTCATGCCCTCTTCACTGTGGCCAAGGTACAAAGAGGGGTTAAGAGAAGAGCTGCACACATATGTGTGTGGGTATACAAACATATATACATACACATATGTGTATACATTGTATACATATATATGTATATATGTATACACACAATAAATCTAGATACACACATTTTCTTAAAGTTTTTTTTCTAATTTCTTATACTATAGAGAGATTTTGACCCTGGGGCCAAAAATCACCTGCCTGAGTAAGAAGAAGCATATGAGCCCAGGTCTTCAATCATCACCATAAAACAGCTAGAAATGTGCTCCCAAAAACTAAGATAAAAAACAATTTGGAAAACATTGGAAATAAATGTCAAAAAAAAAAAAGGAAAGAAATATTCTCGTTACTGCAATGGACTCTTTCTCTGTCTTCTTTTAATTAACTACTTCTTCCTCCTGACTCATAATAAAGGATGTTCAAGAATATGTCCATGACCCCTTCCCCCACTTCTTCCTTGGAAGAGCTTGTTTATTTCATTCCCTGTCACTTTCAATCCATCTTTTGTTTGGTTGTAAATTAAACTTTTTTCAATTAAAATGCATTTTTTCTTTCCCTCTCACCATATCTACCAAAAAGACAAAAAAAGAAAAAGAAAAAAACAAAACCTTTCTTACAAATATTTGCTATTAAGTGAAACAAATTCCTGTGTTGGCTATGTCCAAAAGTTGTATCATGCACCTCGAGTCCATCAGCTTCCTCTTGGGAGGTGGGTAACATTCTTCATTATCAGTGCTCTGGAATCATGATTGGTCATTGTGTTGACCACAGATCTTAAGCATTTTAAAATTGTTCTTTTTTACAGTGTTGTTATTTTTGTATAAATTGTTCTTATTCTTCTTGTTCTCATTTTTTATACATCTTCCCAGGTTTCTTTTAAATTACCCTTTTCATCATTTCTAATGGCACAAGGTTTATTTCTAATGACCTTTCTGTTTCCAGCCTTTCATATCCCCCAGGAAATCCACTTAATCTCTTAGTTCCACAGGCAACTAAATTAGAGGAAAGTGGTGAATCAGATGAAGAGAATTTCCACATTGATAGTTCCACATCAATGACGTGACAGGTCTAGAACAATAGAAAAATTCTCTCTGTCAGATTGTGAACTTCATTGGATCAGGGATCCTGTCTTAATCATCATTATTTCTTCCCTGCTGGCTAGCTCATAGAGTGTGGTGTATTTGAAACAGTGTTAGATTTGGGATTAGTAGATCTACATATGTAAATCTGACTCTCATACTTGCCAATCTATAAGGCACAACTCAAACTTCTAAGCCTCAGTTGTTGGAGCTTTTTTTTCCCTGTAAAAGGGGAATGACACTTATTCTCCCTATCTTATGTAGATATGAAGAAAACAAAAATTTTGTCTTTGCATCCTCAGGGCCCAATTCAGTACCTTATATGTAATAAATGCTTAATCCTTGTTGAGTTAAATGCTTTATAAACCTTAAAGAAGTATATAAATAGGATTTGTTTAAAATATGTTTTTTCACATAGCAAGTACTCAGTAAATGTGGTTGAATGAATACTATGAGCCCTGAACTTGATTTTATAGCTCAGTGATCATTGGATACATCTAATATTCATAATGCCAGCAGTTAAGGTAATGTTTGTGGAGAGTTTAAAAGCTTTCTGATTCTTAATATCCTCTCTACTTGTTTCTGCCTCTCCACCACTCTTTTTTTTAAGAATAGTATTTTATTTTTCCCAGTTACACATCAAGACAATTTTTATAATTCATTTTTATAAGATTTTGAGTTCCAAATTATTCACCCTCCCTTTCTTCCCCTCTTCAGAAAATGGTAGGCAATTTGATATAGGTTATATATGTATTATCATGTAAA
The DNA here is from genome assembly GCA_028627135.1 of Pseudochirops cupreus. Lineage (NCBI taxonomy): Eukaryota > Metazoa > Chordata > Mammalia > Diprotodontia > Pseudocheiridae > Pseudochirops > Pseudochirops cupreus. Next base: position 354,711,822 of record CM053583.1, read on the forward strand.
ACATATTTTATTATTAGTCACAGAAAGAAGAAACAGATCAAAAGGGGGGAAAATGCAAAAAAGAATAAAGTAAGTGAAAAAAGTTTTCTTCGATCTTCATTAAGGGTCCATCAGTTCCTTATCGGGATGTAGAAAGCATTTTCCTCAGTGAGTGCTTTGTGCTTGGCTTGAATCATTGTGGTGCTGAGAAGAGCCAAGTCATTCATACTTGATCATCACATGATGTTGCTGATCCTGTGTAAAATGTTTTACTCTTTCTGCTCATTTCACTCTCTATGAGTTCATACAAGTCTTTCTAGGTTTTTCTGAAATCTGCCTGTTCATCATTTCTTACTGAACAGTAGTATTTCATTACATTCATATACCATGACTTGTTCCCCAATTGAAGTTGGTGCTAGGCTTGAGTGGTAGATGGCTCAGAAGAAGACTAGACAAAAGAATACTTCAGATAAGTACATCTCTTCAGTTTCTAATATCTTGCTATCATGGAAAGGGCTGCTATAAATATTTTTGTTCATGTAGATTCTTTTTCCCTTTTTTATGATCTCTTTGGGATACAGACCTAGTAGTGGTATTGTTGGATCAAAGGGCATCTAAAGTTTAGTTGTCCTTTGGGCATATTTCCAAATTGCTCTCCAGAATGGTTGGATCAGTTCATAACTCTACCAACAGAGCATTAGTGTCCCAATCTTCCCACATCCTCTCCAACATTTATAATTTTCCTTTTCTGTCATATTAGCCAATCTTATATGTGTGAGGTGGCACCTCAGAGTTGTTTTAATATGCATTTCTCTGATCAAAAGTGATTTAGAGCACTTTGTCATATGCCTATAGATAACTTTGATATCTTCATCTGAAAACTGCTTGTTCATATCCTTTGTTCATATTCATTTATCAAGTGGGGAATGGCTTGCATTCTTATAAATTTGAGTCAGTTTTCTATATATTTGAGGAATGGGGCCTTTATCAGAGACACTTGTTGTAAAGATTGTTTTCTAGCTTTCTGCTTTCATTCTAATCTTGGTTTCATTGATTTTGTTTGTGAAAATTTTTTTTAAAAATTTAATATAATCAAAATTATCTATTTTACATTTCATAATGCTCTCTATTTCTTATTTGTTCATGAACCTATAACTCACTTAATTTTTCCTTTAAGAATTTTAATGCCAAACTGCATGAATTGAAATGCAAAGAATAAAGCTCCTTTTTAGAGAAAAAATAGAATTTTAATGCTATACCACTTGGTGCATATATTTTTAGTATTGATTTTACTTCATTTTCTATGATATACTTTTTAGCAAGATGTAGTTTCCTTCCTTAACTCTTTTAATTAGGTCTATTTCTGCTTTTGCTTTGTGTGAGATCAGGATTGCTATCTCTGGTTTTTCTTTTTTTCCATTTCAGCAGAGGCATAATAGATTCTTCATCATCCCCTTACCTTTACTCTCTGTGTGTCTCTCTGCTTCAAGTTTAAATAACATATTGTAGGATTCTGGTTTTTGATCTATTCTGCTATCTGTTTGTTTTATGGGAGAGTTCATCCCATTCACATTCACAGTTATGATTACTAACTGTGTATTCCCCTCCATCCTATTTCTCCCCATTTGTACTTTTCTGTCTCCTTTCATCCTCTCCCTTCTCACTAGCGTTTTATTTCTGTCTACCACCTCCCCTACTCTGCTCTCTCTTCTGTGATTCACCTCCCCCGTTTACTTAATCTCCTTCCCTCCTACTTACTTATCATGTAGGAAAAATTTCTATATTCTACTGATTGTGTATGTTATTCCCTCTTTGAACCAGTACTGATGAGAGTAAGGTTCAAACGGTGCCCATCACCCAGCCTCCCATTTTCCCCTCCACTATAATCCACACTTCTTCATGTGAAATAATTTGCCCCATTCTACCTCTCCCTTCCTTCTGTACTCAGTGTACTTCTCTTTCTTTTCCCTTAATTTTTTTATGTCATTACCCCAAATTCATCTTATACCCATGCCTTCTGTCTATGTATGTTCCTTCTAGTTCTACTATTAGAGATACAATTTTTAAGAATTACAAGTATCATCTTCCCATGTAGGGATGTAAACAGTTCAGTTCCATTGAATCCCTTTTATTTTATTTTCTCTTTTCCCCTTTTTAGACTTCTCTTCAATCTTGATATTGGAGATCATATTTTTTATTTAATTCTGGTCTTGTCCTTATGAAAACTTGAAATCCTTCTATTTCATTGAATGACCATTTTTTCCTTAGAAGTAGTGTGCTTAATTTCGCGGGGTAGGTGATTCTTGGTTGTAGTCCCAGCTGCTTTACTTTCCAGAATATCATGTTCCATGACCTCTGATCTTTTAATGTTGCACCCACTAAGTCCTGTGTAATCTTGATTGTGGCTTTCGAGTACTTGAATTATTTCTTTCTGAACACTTACAATATTTTTTCCTTGCCTAAGAGTTCTGAATTTTGGCTATAATGTTTTTATTTGGGGATCTCTTTCCTGAGGTGATTGGTGGATTCTTTTGTCCTTTGGTTCCAGGATATATTAGGACAGTTTTCCTTTATAATTTCTTGAAAAGGGCTGTCCAGGTCTTCCTTTTGATGACGGCTTTCAGGTAGTCCAATGATTCTGACATTGTCTCTCCTGGATCTGTTTTCCAGGTCAGTTGTTTTCCCCATGAGGTATTTTACATTTTCTTCTATTTTTTTCTTTTTTTTTGGAATTTGTTTGATTGATTCTTGATGTCTCCTAGAGTCATTAGCTTCCACTTGCCCAATTTGAACTTTTAAAGAGTTCTTTTGCTCACTTAGCTTTTGTACTTTCTTTTCTCTTTGGCCAATTGTACTCTTTAAGGACTTGTTTCATTCAGTGAATTTTTGTATCTCTTTTTCTGTTTGACCAGTTCTACTTTTTAAACAGTTGTTTTCTTTTTCCAAGTTGTTGATTCTGTTTTCCATAATTTTCTTGTATCACTCTGATTTCTTTTCCTAATTTTTGTTCAACCTCTCTTAAAGATTTTTAAGCTCCTTTTTGAGCTCTCCCATGAGTTCTTTCTGGGTTTGAGACCACATCCTGTTTTCCTTTGGGGTTTTACTCATAGGTGTTTTGACATTGTTGTCTTTTTCTGAGTTTGTGTCTTGATTTTCCCTGTCACCATAATAACTTTTTTGGTCAGATTCTTCATTGTTGTTTACTCATCTTTTTTGGCCTTTTTCCTTTCTTTTAAATTTAAGCTCTGTTCTCTGGGTGAAAGGGGCAGTGTTTTGGGCTCCTTGTGCCAGGGGCTGCTGGCCCTGGCTGTTTATCTGGTGCTGCATTGGTGTTGCCCTGAGGCCCACAGGGACCTCTCATGTCTGGTGCTGTGCTGAGGTGTTTCTACATTGGGTGGGGGGAAGGTTACTGGTGCTGCTGGAGGCCATAGGGGTCTGGGAGTTGCCTGGTGCTGAGCAGTATCTGGCATGTGCTGAGGTGTTTCTACATTTCTACAGGGATATACTGAAGCATGTGAAGGTCTGGTCCCTAGAGGTTGCCTGGTTTTCCCCAGGTTACACTGAAGCACATGACAGTTCTCAGAACTGGAGTCTGGCCCATTCTCTGGCTAAGATGAGGCATGTAGGGGGGTCCTGGTGTTGGCATTTGCCTGCTTCATTACACCAGAGTGCAGGATCCACTGATGCTTTGCTGAGGTAAGGCTTGCTGCTGGCTTGCTTGGATGCCTTCTGTCCTGGAATACACTCCCTTTTACCCATGTGAGAGAGACTTTTCTTTCTAGTCTTCCAAGTTTCTTGGGTTAAAAGCTTGTTTCATTCAATTTTTTTATGCTTGTTCTGCTGATCCAGGATTTGTTTTGAAGCGCTATTTTATGGTTGTTTGGAGGTGAATATGGGAGAGTTACACTTGGCTCCCCTCCACCACTCTTACTGAAGAAATGGAGGGGGAAGTACCCAACATAGCTGCTGAAATGGAATGTAGACCATCCCATTCCCACATAGCTAATCCATCAAGCCCTGATTAGACCATAGCAATTGATGATCAAGGAAACCAGTGAGAAACTGCTGTGACTTCTTCCACCTGAGAACTGCACACACAAAAATTGGCCAGAAGCCTATGGATAATCAGAAAGAGTGTTGCCAGTGAAGCAAGTGCCAGTGTAGGCAAACAATCCCACAACCTCCCAGTATGAACAGTACCAGATCAGAAATGTGTAGAGCCTGCGATGCTTTGTGTCCAGAAGCAGCAAAAGTGGATGGCTCCCTGAAAAAAAAAAGCCCTGGGTTATCAGAAAGTCCTAGGAGAGGGATGTTTGAAACCCTGGGGAATAATAGTGACCAGAGCAGTTCAGTTACACTAAGAAAGAGCCCCAGGGGTTCCAAGGTCCCTGATACTCTTTTTTTGTGATACTATAGAGGGCTGTGAAGATCCAGTGCTCTCAAACTCGAAGACTGGGGATGGGGAGGACGCCTAGCTCCAGGAGGCAGACATTAACACAGAACTTAGAGAAACTAGGATGAGGACCAAGTAGCACCAACTATCTCAACTAAAGCAGAGTAGTGGGCCTGGGGGTGGGAAATGGAGCTTGTCCCTAGAATAAAGCCTTATTTTAGGAACAAAAGCTGAAGAAATGAGTAAATAAAAGAAAACACCAATTAGTATGCAAATGTAGATCTAGAGATACCCAAAAATACTCTCTAGAAGGGTAAAGTAACTACAACTGCAAGCAGACATTCAAAGGAAAAATAGCTTTTTTCCACAAAGACAGAATGAATACCTAGAAAAAATAAAGCAAGAGATTAAAAAATGAAATGAAACTATATAGCAAAGGATTAGAAGGAGCATAAGTACTTACATACCTCTAGGTAAAGTGGACTCCCCCAAAACTGGAATAGAACAAACAGAAATCAGTGCATCAAGAAATATTAGAACAAAATTAAAAGATTGAAAAACAGAATGAAATGTAGGATATCTTATATCCGAAACAGTTGACCTGGGAAATAGATCATAGGGAAATACTCGAAAAATCATTGGACTCCCTTAAAACCATGATATTAAGAAAAAACTAGGACATTAATTCAAAAAATCAAAAATATAAGCTATCCAGATCTGTTAGATCCAGAGGATACAGTGAAGATAGAAAGAGTCTGCCAATCACATCCTGAAAGAAACCCCAAAAGGAGAAATCCCAGGAATGCCATACCCAAAATCCAAAGCTCTCATATCAAAGAAAAAAATATTACAAGCATCCAGAAAGGAGTTTAAGTACCAAGGAACCACTGTCAGGATGATACAGGACCTGGCAGCTTTTACTATAAATGAGATGGTATCTTGGAATACAGTATTCCAAAAGGCAAAATTTATAAACTTATATCCAAGAATAACATATCCTACAAAACTGATACTTCTACAAGAGTATCTTTGAATGCAATAGAGAAGTTTCAGATATTTCTAATGAAAAGACAAGAGTTGAGTAGGAACTTTGAAAAGTTCATAAGAACATAGAAAAGTAACTTTTTGAGCATTTAAATGGGGGTGTATGATGACATAGTGCCATCATTCCATTAAAGGGAGGAGAAACAAGTATCCCTTCAAAACCTCAATGTCTTCAAGGGATATTGAAAGAGCTGAATAAGAAAAAATAAAAGGATCTGGGAATGGATTGGTTGTGCTCTAAGGGTTTTAAAGGAAAAAAGAAAGAAGGGGGAAAGGAACACACTAGTGTAGAAAAGAGGAAGAAAAGAGAACTTGCTATTTCTCTCTCTCTCTCTTTGGGTTTTTTTTTTTTGTTTGTTTGTTTTTTGCTTTTTGGAGAGGAGAAGGCAGGGCCATTGGAGTTTAGTGACTTGCCCACGGTCACACAGCCAGTAAGTGTTAAGTGTCTGAGGCCGGAATTGAACTCAGGATTCCAGGGTTGGTGCTCCATTCACTACACCACCTAGCCGCCCCAAACTTGCTATTTCTCAAAATTTGGGTGCATAAGAAGAATATACAAACATGGAAGAAGAATAGGAGGAACATGCAATGAATTAATTTCACACTTAGATAAAATATCTAAGGAGTGTTGAACAAAAACATTTTGGTATAGAAATACATCAAATTCAACAGGGAAATGAAGGAATTTGTTTATGTGGAGTATTAAGAGCTAGGGAATGGTCACAAGCAAAAAAACTTCCTGATCCTGAAGAAAGAGATTAAAAGGGGATAAAAAGAAAAGAACTAGAATATAAATGGATGCTCATTAATTGAGAATTAATTAGATGAACAAATTATAGTATATGAATGTAATGGAGTATTATTGCTTAGTAAAAAATGATGAGATGATTTCAGAGAATACTAAGTAATAGGAACTAATGCAGAGGATATATTACACAAGGTTAAACAACACTAGAAAGAACAACATTGAAAGGCTTAAGAACTCTGATCACTTCATTTTGGACCATGCTCCAAAGTGAAAAGTGTGCAGCAGAGAACAAAAGAAAACTTACAAGGAAGCAAAGATGGACAGCTCTCAACACAATGTGTAGTATTCATTGTATAGACTTTCTTGAAATGGATATTTATGACTGTATATTTTGAATCCTCTCTTATGTTTTGCTGTGCACCTGGAAATGCTTTTCCCTCCTTTTCTTATTTTGTATTTAAGTTTATATGTTTCTTTTTCTTTTCTTATTGTGTATTTAAGTTTAAAATAAATTAATAAAAAAAGATGTAAAGAACATGTAGGGAACCTGCTATGAGATTCATTCAATCCAGACCATCCCAAGAGCTTTTAAGTTTTAAAAAAAAAATTTTAATTTAACAAACACCAAAAACTTTCCATACACAAAATAGAACAGGTAGTTGAATTTCTGTTACACACAGCTTGCTTTTTTAAAAAGTAGATAATATATTCAACACTTTTTTTTCAAAACTGTACTTTGTATTTCCCTCTAAACTGCCTTCTATTCTGTGCATTTTAAAAATTCTCTAATTATCCCCCTTTTCTGTCTTTTCTTCTTTTTTTTTTGCACAACACTATTGCTAGCCTCCTCTTTCCCCACCCTTTCCCAAATAAAGAAAAATGATCCTTTTAACAAATAAAGAGAATCAAGCAAAACAAATCCACTCAATGACCGGCTCCAAAAATGTCTACTTATTTAATACCTTGGATTCATCACCTCTCTGGAAATAACATTTTCAAACAAGACTTAAGGACAACAAATAAATGTGAAATGGCTATATTATCATTGGCACAAATCCTATTTGGGCTCCATTCTTGGAGTACTATGTGAAGAAATAACACTAGTACTTAACACATGATCCTTACCACCATGGACCTCATAATCTACTTGAATGTTACATGGCTCTCAAATTTTAACTTAGGATCAGAACTGTTTTAGGTTAATAGTTAAAATGGTCTACTCAGAAAATTACATTACCCAAATTCAATAAAGTTTAGTAGAAATGATTGTGTCAGACCATCAGAATTCTAAGAAACCTTATTGGTCTATGTCCTTTGTTTTATATATGAGGAAACTTAAAACCTTGAATCATAAAGTTTCTTGCCCAAGGCCATACAACTAGTTAGTGTCAGAACAGATTTGTTGTTTAAACATCCATATATTTAAAACAGTTCCTTCCCCAAGTACCTTGGTGAGGGTACTGGCTGAAGAATTAAAGGATCTGGGTTCAAGTCCTGACCTTGCCACATATTACCTATATACTCTTGGATAAGACAATTTAGCTCTCTGGGTCTCAGTGTCCATATCTATAAAATGAAGAGACTGGACAAGATGACATGTGAATAAAAATAATTAAAGTAAAATAAAAATTAAAAGCAAAAAAACAATTTTTTTTAAAAAAATGACCTATGAATTTATTAGATGATCCTTCTTTGTTCCTGGCTTTATATTCTATAAAATAAGGAGATTAAGGCTAGGAAAATTTTGATGTTCCTTTTAGCTCTTACTTCCTAAGGTTCTCTACTTTTGGCAGAATTAACTGATACCGAACATTATCTGCATTTCTGAGTCAGAATACCTTTCTGCTCAAGTTTCTGTGATCCAGTTGCTCTCTTACAACTTTCACCTAAGTAAAATAAGATACATTGACAGCAGCACCGCTATTGCTCAGATCATTGCTTCCCCGCTTTATGTATCTTTTACACCTTTGAAAGACTATGAAGATTTCATTTTGAAAAGATCCTAGAGAATATGAAAAAGTAGGATAGGAATCAAAAGAAAAGGTACCTACTTATGAAGTCAGCAACCATAACTTCACTGACAGATAATTTCCTAAGAGAAACCAACTGGTGAAACATGTCTTAGTCAGTGCTCTCTATAGTTTCCCTGGTGTGATTCAAAAACAAAACAAAACAAAACAGGTTGATAATTTTAGTGAAGGATTTGTAATAGGCTTTTGTGACAGTCTGATCGCATGGATTCCTAGGAGAGGTAGTTTGAATTAGACAGAGTTGTCTTCTTCCTTCCTTGGAAGAGACTCTTCTAGGAGTGACACTTGGAGACAAGGTAGGGATTTTGAGTAGAGTCTGTGGACCATGGTAGGAGCAGCAGTGAGGGCAGCACCCATAATATAGAAGGAAGAGCTTTGGGAGAAAGGAGAAATGAGGTAGCCTTATACACTGATTTAGACAGAGAAGTTATGACCGGAGCATAGGGAGTGACTGATTGTTGGAGAACTTTTCTCTGGTCAAGAGTCCAGACACCTAGTGAAGCTGTTTTCTTCTTTCCATTTCTTTCCAAGAAGAAACCAAGGTTTTCTGTTCTTTAAAATTGTTTACTATTTTAAATGGTACTTTTAAAAACTAACTCGTAAATAAAATATGATCTATTTTAACTGCTCTTAATTAATGCATATCCTTAAAGAATATTTGGTTTTGGTATCCAGAGGTACATAAAAAAAACATGATTTGAACCCCTGGTCCCAAAGTACCATGTTTTCTCATGGCTTGGAGTAGAACTAAATCAAGAGAGAATCTTATGGGTTTGGTTTATTGATTTTGGATAAACTTTCCAAAGGGCAGAGTTAAACTGGATCATAAATTTTCCTTCTCTCCCTCTAGTTAAAATAAGGCATGTTTTGCTCTCTGGGATAAGGCTAGATTGTTGGGTCCAATAATCTCACTCATTCATCCTTCTCTCCCCACCCCAATATCTGAAAAAAAAAATGCTCTCTGCTTGGGGTAGAGTTAAAAATTTGTAGCTTATCCTAGTGAGAATATAAAAAAGTGTGATTCTGACTGCCAGGACCACTTTCCAAAGATGGAGGCAAGAGGAGGAAGTACTTTTCCCTTGTTTTTCCCTCAACCTCACCCTTGGATAGATACAATCATTTACATATGTTATTTTATTGCAGTATTTTATTGCACTATTCAGAAATAGTGAATTAGCATAGTTTTGTGCACATGGTTATGTTTATAGATTATCAAGATATGTTAGGAAACATAGCTGCTTCTTCATCTGAAACAAATGATGCTTGTTTTGTAAGAGTTGAAAGATTGCTTCTAATTTTGATAATTATTCTGATTACTGCTTATAATAGAAATTTCTTGCTATTGCTTTCTTTCTGTGTTGCAAGCTAGACACTGAACATATTTAGCATTACCCCAAACTGTGCCTTTATAGTTCCATGGTCAAGGTTGAGCATATACTGCATTATGTTAATAAAATTTCCAATAACATTATGAAATGAACTAAAATTTTTGATATTCTTTAACTATCTCTTGACTTGTGATTCATTTTTCAATACCACAAAATATTTAACCATTATATTAATTAAATACATATGTATAAGCATATCTTAATTATTAGTGTATGATTTCTGCAAGTTTTAAAAAATGTAAATCACAATTTAAAGCCTTAGGTTTGAGGTGGGTGGATATGGATGTTACAGGGGATAGGGAGAGGGTCAGATTTTTGGTAGGTTTGTTTTTTCATTCTAATTTTGCTGCATTGCTAACTTGAAAGCTTTATTTTTAGACGAAGTTCAAAAATGGATTTTATGCAACCTCTAGGAGACCCTAATCTTTTTTTCTTGTGTTGAAAACTCTATTAAGTATAAGTTCTACATCTAGAAAGTAACTGCTAAATACAGTATAGTAATGCCTAATTTATCTGTAATCACTGAAAAAAATTTAATGCTGGAAAAGTTTATTTAATGTTTACTGTGTGGAGAAACTCTACTTATTGTTAAAGAGATAAAGGTAAACAAAACATTGTCCTTCCCCCACTATCCACCCCAAACAAACTTGCAAGCCAAGAGGAGAAAGACAAAGGAAGATGTGTCCATCTGAGTTTAAATGACCCCTTAGCAGCTTAGATTACAAGTAGGATCCTCTGCATCTCCCTTTTAACCACCTTTCAATGAATTAAAAAAGAAAATTCCAATCCCATCCTCTCAATTTCCGTAGTTAATGACTATGCCCATTGTGTTTAATTAGAGGTAGAGATAATGAATAAATACTTTGCTTCTTGGGCCAGCTGGGTGGCACAGTGGATAGAGTACTGAACCTGGAGTCAGGAAGATTAATTTTCCAAGTTCAAATCCGACCTCAGATACTTATTAGCTGTGTGACCATGGACGAGTCACTTAACCCTGCTTGCCTCAATTTCCTCATCTGTAAAATTATCTGGAGAAGGAAATGGCAAACCACTTTAGTATCTTTGCCAAGAAAATCCCAATTGGGGTCGAAAAGAGTTGGACAAGACTGCAGTGACTGAATACCAACAACAACCACAACAAAAACAACCTTCTTCCTCGGCAGTCATCATCCTAGAACACACCAGAAGGAAGAAGCATCTAGAACACATCAGAGATGGAACTTTTTCTATACAAAAGCTAGAAATCCATCTTTGGAGGGAACTTCCATATCATTGCTCAAATCTGGACACAGACTTGGAGGACCGCAGTATCCCTGCCTTCCATCTCGTTCTAGACTGCAATGCCTCTTTACCAAGAGCTTCTCCCACTCACCGAAGATGCCCCCTCCTTGAAGTTTACTTTCCTACTTGGTAAGTATCTGGACAGGGGCAGAGTTTGGGGTATACCAACTTTTCCCCTAAGAGAGGAAAAATGTTCTAGAATGATAGGGATTATTTATAGATAAGAGTACCATCAATCAAACTAATTTCTTCAGCATAATTTAAGCATGAAAGTACCAACCAACCCTAGCTCATTAGTTCTAAAATGTGCTCAACCACCTGTTATGGCTACAACTAGCAAAAGGTTTAAAAGCAATAGTCTTTCTATTTTTGCTCTGTGGCGAAAAGACAGAAGAAGCTTTAGGAGAAGGGTACAAGAAATATACAGTGTTTTTTCCCCTTCCTCCCACATCCTTCTGGAGTTGTCTTTCTGCTGAAAGAAGGAAAGACTAAAAACAAATGATCAGCTTTGGTACAATGATGGCTGTTGCTGCTGCTACGACTGCTACTTCTACGACTGCTACTGCTGCTGCTACTGCTGCTGCTGCTGCTGCTGCTACTGTTGCTGCTACTACTACCACTGCTGCTGCTGCTGCTGCTGCTGCTGCTGCTGCTGCTGCTGCTGCTGCTGCTGCTACTGTTACTGCTACTACTACCACTGCTGCTGCTGCTACTACTACTACTACTACTACTACTACTACTACTACTACTAATTGGCATTTATATAGCACTTTAAGGTTTGCATAGTGCTTTAGAAATATTTCATTTTATTGTCACAATTCTGGTATGTGGGTGCTATTATTAGCCCCATTTTACAGATAAGAAAACTTGGGTTGACAGATACTAAATGACTTGATCAGTGTCACATAGCTGGTAAGTGCCTGAGGCTAGATTTGAACTCAGGACTTCATGACTATAGATCCATTGATAGAGCTGCTTCTATCCAACTGCCTGTGAGCTAGGAAGGAAACCAAGGAACTTTAACATCAAGTAAAACCACATAGCCAGGCTAAGAGAAGATTGTTGCTGTTGTTCAGTCATTTCAGTTGTGTTTGACTTTGTGACCCCATTTGGGGTTTTCTTGTCTGGAGTGGTTTGGCATTTCCTTCTGTAGCTCATTTTACAGATGAGGAAACTAAGGCAAATAGGGTTAAGTGACTTGCCCAAGATTACACAGCTAATAAGTATTTGAGGCCAGATTTGCACTCAGGAAGATGAGTCTTCCTTATGCCGTGCCTAACTCTATCCTCTGTGCCATGTTGCTATCCTATGGGAAGATAGTGACAGTGAACCAAGCGGATGAAAGAAAATGCCAAAGAAATTTGCTATCTGAAGAAGTAAGAGAGAAAAGGCAAACACTCTCAGGAGCTGAGATCCAAGTAGAAAAATAACAAATTATACCTGGTGAATTATTTTTTTAAATCTTATTACTGTATCATCTTTTCAACATATTGTTTAGGAATACTATTTGTTTACAAGGAGTTTCCTCTGTGTGTGTGGGCATGTGTCTGTCTGTCTGTCTCTCAAACCTTCCCCTCCTCTCCCATCCATAGTCTATAGAGTCTTCTGACAAAGTGACTTTTGATTCATGAATGATGACAGCTCAGTGCAAAGTCTTTCAAGTTCCATCAAATTTTAAAGAATTCTACTTTAATCCTGGTACCTGACTATTCATCTGTCATGTGGGGCCTTATCTCACTTAGATCAGAGATGCTCTCACTGTGTTTGGTTTAGGAGGGGAAATTTTTCAGCCATAGTAGTCTATGAAGATAAGTCTCAGAAGGGCTGTGATTGACATTGGTTAAAAAATGCCAACATCATTGCATTCCTGGAACTCTGATGTTCTGAAGTAACTAGGAGAGTGGAAAATCATGTTGACTTCTTTCTGTTAACTTGATCTGTGGCCAAAGACTTTTTGTTCCACTAGTTATAACATTGGCAACATAAGTGATCTGCAGGCAAAGAGCTGTTGGGAGCATCAAACTAATAAGCCTAAAACTATAAAATGTTGACTAGAATATAAAACTATGATACACATGTATCTCATGTAATACATATGCATATGTAAAATTATAAAATCATTACCTTATGACATCCCATAATACTTTCAGGCAAAGTATTGAAGGAGCATTTTGAGTGTCTAACTAATAAACCTAATGTGGTGAAATTATGGTTGCAATATCATACACATCAAAAGATTTGCTCCTAGAGAGCCAATTAGTTTTTAGATATGGCTTGCAGATCCATGAATTCAATAGGATAGGTATTTTTTTCATCAATGCAGATGTCACCCTTTCCATGGCTCTGGGATATAAATGACAACAGAAACTAGATTAGTAGTTATAAACTTTTTAAGTTTATGTGGTACAAGATAAGAATGCATGTTTATAGAATTTTCTCATCTTCAGAAAGCAGAATATTATGACAGGTGTAGAAGTTTCCTTCTCATAAATGACATCTTAAATTTAAATTTAAAGGCAGAACAAAGTGCTTATTGTAATATTTTCTTGACAGAAGCCCAGACACTACAATCAGTTATTCACATTTAATTACATGTCCAACCTTCCCTCATGAGACAATTTCAGTAAATGAGGGGAGATTTTTCCTTTAGAAAGTGTATCTCATCCCCTGATGTTGGAAAGGAAGAAATAACTCAACCAACACTCTTTAGAAAAATGACCCAGGAAAAACTAGAGGTTAGTTTGTTATAAGTAGGTCATTTCCAAGTCATAGGATTTAGAGTAAAAATAACCCTAGACTTTAGCGTCTTCATTTTAGAAATAACAGCTGACAATTGTATAGTGCCTGAAGGTTCATAAATCACACCTTTGCAGTCATACATTCCATCTGTCATTTTAATCTCACAAAGCCTTATTATAAAGGTACTACATACAGGTATAAGGAAATTTACACCTAAAAAATAACAAAACAAATGTAGTAAGAGCTCGCATTTATATAGCACTTTAAGGTTTATAATGTACTTTACATATGTTGTCTCATTTGATTCTCAGGTGCCTGTAATTATTGTATCCATTTTACAGATGGGAAAACTGGGAGAGATCAAGTGATTTTTCCAAGGTCACACAGCTATTAAGTCTCTGAGGCAGGATTTTAACTCATGTCTTCTGACTCCTAGTCACTTAGCTGCCTCAAGTTAAATTATTTACTTTTATTTAAGGCCACATTTGTAATAAGTAATAAAGCCGGGATCCAAAATCAGATCTTTAAACTGCTAATTCAGTGCTCTTTCCACTTTTCTATGCCTCCAGGGCTCTTGCCAAGTCCATCCTAAGACTCTCTTTTAGTGAAAGAGACATGTAAACAAGACTGTGTACTCCTCTGGTCCTAGCAATGCAGCCTAAATATGAATGGGGTCAGAAAGCTCACACAAAGAGGCCATCAATATGGAGTCAGTCACTCCATCACCATCATCACTACGACTGCTACACACAAGCTGAGAGCAAGGGTAGCAATTGAGCCCTGGCTAGCAGGAATAAACTCCTTTTTCTGCTCAGTCTCCTTATAGAACCAGTCTTCTTTCCCTACTGCAGGGGTAGTGAGCTTCCTGCTGGGATGTTTCTCATCACTAGCACAGAACAGTGTGGTAATTATGACTTCTGCTGCACTATTTAACGTCTATTGACAAGTCAATAAGTATTTTTTTAGCAGCTACTATGTGGCACACTGTAGTTGAATAACTTTTTAGGTACTGGTGTGTTATATTGGCTAAAGAAATACAGTGACTTGTTCAGCCATGATTAGCTTCAAGTTTCTTTTTTTTTTTTATTAAAATAAAAAAGGAAATACAGGCCTTAGAGGAAAGAATCTAATTAGACCCTTCTCTTTTGGATCTAACATCATGAAAACTAGAAGCACAATGTGAGCTGAACTTTATTCTTGTTGTTCATTTTGAAGGATTTTTCCTTCTAATTGCTATGGTATTTTTATGTGCAAATCATAGAAGTCAGGCTCTGAGCAGATAATGATTACCAGGCTTGGTGCTTGCTAAAGAAAAGAGAAAGGACAACTAGGGACATCACATTAATTATTAGGACCCTTAAAGAATTTTTTTCATGCTCTTATCATAAACTATAGGGGATATCTGTTGTCTCCTATCTTTTCTGGGGCCATATCATCAACCCCTTTGTGAATCTTGTATTAGCAATCACACTAGCACATAGAGTGGGCTGCTAGCACAGCCTCTTTGATCTGCTTTTCTAAAGGAAAGATAGCTTTAAAGGAGTTAATGGTCTTACTTCAATTAACAGATAAATACAGGTAAGTAGAAAGAACTGAGTATCTAAGAAAGAATCCAATAAACAAGGGTCCAGCTGTCTAAACAGAATTAATACAACCACCTACATACACCACGGAACTGGGAGAATGCCAAAATCTGAGTAGTTGGGGGGCTCTTAACAAATGACTACTCAGAGTCCCATCCAGGGAATCAAGAATTCCTTCTCATGAGCATGCCCCGAAAGAAAAATATTAACCTCCAAGATATATAGTTTTCAGCCAATAGGCTCAGAGCCAAAAGGCACCACAACCATCATGACTCAGTACCTAATTAGCTTAGTACCAAATGGTGTGAAAGCCTCCCTGTAAGCAAGTCTCCCCCTAAGCAAGCTCCTCCTTAGGCAAGTTCCTCCCCCAGTGGGCTCTATGTGACTCAGGATGTATCTGTCACAGCTGCGACTGAAATACCTGTTTACCTTTAGACCTGGGAACAGGGCTCCTGTTCCAAGTGAAAAGAGGACACATGTGGTTACATAGGCCTATTAATGGATGGAGAAGATGTTCATATTCCATTAACATTACAAATATGTATTGCTTATTTATTTTGCATTGGGGATAAAGTCACTCTTGTAAGTGTCATAAGTTATCCCAATTCATGTGGCTTCCCAATGAGTCTGATTCTCCCTTCCCATTCTGAATTTTAGGACATCTACATGGGAATCCATGGAGAAAATTTTTCATAAATGTACGTAAGTGGCTACTCCCACAACACGCATAATTATATAGACTTTTGACTTTTTTTATGTGAGTATCACAAAATGGGAGAATCAAAATTAATTCATCAAACATTGATTGAAGGGCAGCCAGGTGGCACAGTGGATAGAGCACTGGCCCTTGAGTCAGGAAGACCTGAGTTCAAATCTGGTTCAGACATTTGACACACTGTATGACCTTGGGCAAGTCATTTAACCCCAATTGCCTTGCCTTCCCCCTTCCAAAAAGAAAAAAAATAAAAAACTAAAACATTGATTGAAATCTAAATAGGACTTTGTAAAGGAAAAAATAAGGGAATGTCTGCATGTCTGCAAAGGTATGATTTACAAACCTTAAGGTATCCTATAGTTGTCAGATATTATCTGTAAAATGAAGCTGGACTAGATGAGCTATGGTTATTCCTACCTTTAAATCCTATGACCTTGAAAATGCCCTATGACACTACCTCAGCCTCTAGTTTCTCTTGGGATCATATGCCTGAATAGTATTGGCTGAATTATTTCCTCTCTTCCAAGATTATACAGATACACACACATATGTATAAATATATACACACATATATACATGCATATATATGTATACATGTGCATATACATATTTGTGTGTATATGTATATATACACATATATACACACATACATACATATACATACATATAGACACAATGAATGTAAGGTTGTTTTGGAGAAAAGGGCACTAGTGACCATAGTGATCAGGCAAAGATTCATGTAAAAGATTTGACTTGAAACAAGTATCAGTTCACCAGGGATTCCAAGAAGCAGAGATGAGGAGGGAGAGCATTCCAAGCATGGGGGACGATCAGTGCCAAGGCATGGAAATGGGACATGGAGCATCACGTGTGAAGAGCAGGATGCAGGTCATTATGGCAGAACCATAGAATCCATGGAAGGGAGTTATGTATAAGAACAATGTAAAGGTGGAAAGGGCCCAGGTTTTTTAGGGCTTTGAATGTCAATCAGAGAAGGTAATAGAGTGTCACTGGAATCTTGTGCTTTAAGAAATTATTCACTTTGAACAAAGGCATGGAGAATGGATTGCAGTGAGGGGAGACTTAAGACAAGAGGAGCCTGAGTAGAAGGTGCTAAGGGCATGAATGGAGCTGGGGGTGATCTGAATGGAAAATAGGTGCCAGATGTGAGACATGTGAGTGATGTTGTGGAAAGAGTAACAAAATGATTTGACAACTGATTTTATATATAAGGTAAGGGAGAGGGAGAAGTTGAGAATGACACTAAGGTTGTAGACCTAGTTGCCTGGAGATGGTGGCAGCTTCCATAGCACCTTCAACTTCAGCAAAGTAGTAGGCTAAAAAGTAAACCTACATGGGGTGGCTAGGTAGCACAGTGAGTAGAGTGCCGACCCTGGAGTCAGGAGGACCTGAGTTCAAATTCGGCCTCAGATACTAAACACGTACTAGCTGTGTGACCTTGGGCTTGTCACTTAACCCCAGTTGCCTTGCCCTTCCACCTCCAAAAAGAAAAAAAAAGTAAACCTACAAAATCAATAACATTTCCATATAATAACATAGAATACAATTTCCATAGAATTCGTAGAATAACAAAAATCCAAGAGTCAGTAAGAGAAAGGAAAAACCCATTCAAAATAGCTACAAAATGTGTAAAATTTTTGTGAGTCAATTGACACACTCAAATTTGTATAAATTCAATTATGAAATGTTCCATAGAGATATAAAAAACAATTTAAATAGCTAGAGGAAAATTGAGTGCTATGTCTGGGCCATGTCAATTGAATAAAAATTATACCAAAGTTAATTTACAGATTTAGTACTGTGGCAGGCAAACTACCAGAGGAATGCTTAATAGAGGTAGATAAAATAAAAGCAATTCATTTGCAGAAACAAAATATCTATGATATTAAGAGAAACAATGGAAAAGGTAGGAGTAAAGGGGGAGAAATAGCATGTACAGACCTCGAATTAGGTTATAAAGCAGCATTCATCAAACTTATTTGATACTGATTAAACAATGGAAAAATAGATAAATGAAACAGACAAAGGAGAATCAAAAATAATGGAACATAGCCTAGTGTTCTGTAAACCTCCAAACACAAATTACCTAGGAATGAACTCTGTATTTGATGAGAACTAGAATGGAGTCTGGCAAAAATTAGATTTAGATGAATGTCTTCTGCCATATTCAAAATGGATATAAAACCTGAATATTAAAGATCATATCATGAAAATTAGAAAAGAATCCAGTTGTATACCTTTCATAGTTATAGGTGAACTCTTAATCAAACAAGAGAAAGGGACAATTATAAAGGATAAAATAGACAATTTTTGGTTATATAAAGAAGAAAAGCTTTTGCATAAAATTCATCTACATACTGAGGGAAAGAGTCAATTTACAAAAATAAATCTTAGTGAAATATCTCTGATAAGGGTTTGGTATCCAAGATATATAGACAGCTGACATGAATGCATGCACAGGTGCCATTCCCCAATGGATAAATGAACACTTTACAAAAGAAGAATTGCAAACCATTAACAACCATGTTAAACAATGCTCTAAATTACTAATGGTATGAGAAATAAAAATAAAACCAACCCTGACAAAGGCTACTAAGAATGTGTTTGCTGAATATATTGCAAAATATAGTTTCCCCATATTTTAACTTACCTTTAAATATTTTAAGTTCACATGATCAACAAGATGGAGGACTAGATACTTTCTCTGATGCTCTTGACCACTTAAACGTCTCCAAAATCAGAATTACGTGCACAAAACAAAACAATTTTATCTTTCTCTATGGTCTAAGATACCAAGAACTCTGAGTTAAAAACCCAGTAACCTGACAACAGAAAAGGCACATACTTAAGCACTAACTCATTCATTCAATAACCTTTCCTCCATGAACACCTGGAAGAATTGCACAAGCTTTCAACAGATTTTAACTCTACACTCCTCCCCAATCCCAGTGCTGTGGCAAACCAAAAAGCAGAAGCTTGCCCAGGCTGGGAGTGTAAGATACTAGCACTCAATGCTGCAACTGTACTCTGTGAGAGAACTGAGGAACAGAGGGAATAGGGGGAGAAAGCCAGAATGTATGGATTATGTGGTGTTCCACTAAGCCTAAGGGAGAGAGAACTGGCATTCAGATGGGGCCATTTCTGTTACATGCACACACACACACACACACACACACACACACACACAAACACATACACATACACACATGCACTCCACACCGCCCCCCCAGAAGTCACTTGGTATAGAGTAAATGAAATGAAATGAAATGTAGATGTAAGGAGACTAAGATTGCTTTGATAGCTACTTCCTGAGCAAAACTATAGTCAAAGGGAAAGAAGGTGGAAATGAGCAATTGAGGGAAATAACAGGGGAAAAACTGAAATTGTCAAAGGTCCCAAGAGGAAGAAAACTCAATTAAAGACCTCGAACAAAAGTAGATAAATGAGCAACAAAGGTATTAGAAACAGAAGGGAACACAGCCTTCAGATCAGCTAATTGAGTGCAGATATCTATGAATAAATATTGCAAGATGAAGGAATATGAATCAACACTTGATGAGGTAGAGGACCCTATGGGTTGCCAAGAGAGCATGAAACCATAGCAGGAGTTCCCAAATGGCTTAAAAGAGCAATAAAGTTGGGAAGGTGGAATTTATGACCCACACAGCAGAAAAAATTGGCAGTAGAAAAACTTGAATGCACTGTGGTAAACCTCACCAAAGAAACAAAAGAATAACTGACCAGGGATGCAAATACAGAGAAGTATAGAAGATGTGGAAGTAGAGAAGTAAAAAAAGCAATGTCAAAAGAAAACATGATCTTCATTCAAACAAAACATATTGATCTCAAAGACAAGATGCGTAGACAATTTAAGAATTACAGGCATCCCTTCAGGAAGAAAACATGGAAAAAAGGCTGAATACCTTAATGCAAAAATTAATACCAGGAAACGGCCAGAGTTTTCGAACCCAGGAAACAAAGTGCCAATGGAGAGACTACCACTAGCCTCTCAGCATAGAGGTTACTCTGTGATGCAACTTTAAGACACATAGTGGTTAAATTTAACAAATCCAATGAAAAACAATGCATTCTCCAAGTAATTAGAGAAAGACCCCTAAATAAAAAGTAAAGGAAATTTGAATAACGGGACTATGATGCACCCAACAGAAACCACAGGAGGAAATGGAACAGTGTGTTTGGGAGAGCAAAAGAACTCAAGATGCAACCAAAGGTAACTATATGCCCTGAGGACCTAAGCCTAACCATAATGAAAAAAAGAGTAAGTACAATAAAAAAGAGGCATGTAGAGCATTCCTGCAAAGAAAACCAGACCTGAACAAACTATTTGCTTTTCAGGTGCCCTAGACAACAGAAATATAAGAAAGGTAAACAAATTCCATAACCAAAGACAACAAGAACAAGATAACAACAGAGAAATCACTGAGTTTTTTTTTTCTAAAAGTACATAAGGAGACAAGGATGAAAATTGAAATCATATAGGAGAGATGGTAGATAACAAACTTAACACCTTTGACTGAATTTTACTATGTGCCACCTACAGGTGAATCAATTATTCTTGTGATAATACATTGCAGAATGAGAGGCAAGATAAAATGGGAGAGGAAGGAAGATTGGGGAAGGTAGAAGATATAAAAGATAGATGTGATATATTCTAATTAAATCAAAGGCTAACAATAGAAGGAAAATAACCCTGCAGTCTTTCAGGAAGAAGAGGCCCTATAGGAGAATGGAGGGCCATAAAGAGATGGATTAAACTCAGGGAAAGAAAAAAGGAGAGTTTTATGTTAGTGGTAAGAGAGAGGGCCATTGAAGAACTATCTCATTTGGGAAGAGAGATACTTTTTAAATGGAAATGGGAATCTTAAATGGGTATTCTGCAGAGATTTGATGCTTAGAAAGACCATCCATCCTACCTCAGGAGAATGCACTTGCACACGCTGATTATGTATTTTTACAGAAGATGTATGTGCAAGATAAGCACACAAGTATAAAACAAGTAAGGATATCTTTACAGTGAGAGGTCCGAGCTAGAACCAATCACTTGAAACTAGCAGATCACAGAAGGCTTTATGGAGGTCACATTTGAGCTGAACACTGAAGAATGGGTAATATTTCATTTGGCAGCAATGCTATACAAGGATACTCCACATATGGAGAGAAAATGAGAAAAATATAAAGTATATTTGTGAATTGGTCAATGGCCTCATTCAGCCAGGGTTTAGTATATGTGAGAGGAAATAGAATAAGATAAGCCAGGAAGGGCTTGCAGGTAGATTGAAACCATATTATGAAGGGCATTGAATGCCAGGCTAAGCAGAATGGACTTGATTACAAAAGTTTTTGAGCAGGCTAGTCATGTGATTGGAGTTAATAATGTGATCAGAGTTGACTTTAGAAATATTAATTTAAAAAATATTAATTTGGAGCAAAGGATAGATTGGAACAATCTGAGGGTGGAAGTGGGGAAATTAATTAGAAAATTCACATTATTTCAGATGAGAAGTAGTATTGAGTAATGCACCTTCTTGCATCCCCCTTTCTCACCATTTTTCCAAATGCTCATGTTTCCACCTCAGTCTTATTGTACCTTTATGTGGGAATAATCTGTGTGTGTGTGTGTGTGTGTGTGTGTGTTGTTTGTTGTTGAATGGTATAGAACTTAACTGTTGCACTGAATCAGAAACTTATAAAGTAGCCATGTCCTGAAGAAAGAGTTCTGTATGGTACTAATACAAGGCCTTATACACAGCGAGTGCTTAATTAATGTTTATTCATCATGATGGTTTCTGGGAATATGCTGTCTTGTTCCTTATGTTTTTTCCAGCTCCCCATGAAAAAGTGTGAGTGTGTGTGTGTGTTTAGATTATTTACTACTTATTATTGGCTTAAAGTTCATACAATTTCATGTTTTCATGTATTCATTCAGGTATTAGTATATTCACCCTAAACCTACTTGGAGAGAGGCAGCCAGTGGGGAAGCTGAAGGTTCAAGGTTCTCTAATTTGTCTATGTAGAGGCACAACGAATACTCTCATGAGTAAACCTTCCATTCAAACTTGTATGCAGTATTGAAAATGCAAATGTACACTACCTTTACAATACATCCATCTTGCCACCAAAAGACTATTTTTTTATTGTTCGATTTTAAAAGTCTTTACTCTGTATATGTTGCATGAAAATATACTTGGGGGAGAAGAGGAATTCCAAAGAGGCAGAGAGAGGGTCCAGTTGGAAGCTAAAGAATGGCAACTCAGGAAAAGAAACCTGAAAATCTGCAGTCTTCCAATGAACACTCAATTCGTCTTTTAAACCCACATATCTCAGAAATGAAGGAAGATATACTTTACCATTTCAGTCTTGGAACTAAAACTCATGATTTTCAGGCCATGTTTGGAGATGTAAAGTTTGTATGTGTTGGAGGAAGGCCTGCCCAGATGAAAGCTTTTGTTAGCTATATTGGTAAAGAGTTGGGACTTGCACCACCTGGCACAGACCATCTAACATTTGTGAAGGAACTGACCACTATGCCATGTATAAGATTGGATCTGTGTTATCAGTCAGCCATGGTATGGGAGTTCCTTCCATTGGAACCATGTTGCATGAACTCATCAAGTTACTGTATCATGCCAAGTGTTCAGATGTTGTCATTATTCACATTGGCACATGTGGTGGAATAGGTCTAGAGCCTGGTTCAGTGGTGCTAACTAGAAAAGCTATGGATTCTTGCTTCAAAACTGAATTTGAACAAATTGTTTTGGGGAAACGCATAGTGCGAAATACGGAGCTCAGTGATGACCTAAATCAGGAATTAATGGCATGTGCCAAGGAGTTGAATGAGTTTAATACTGTTATGGGAAACACCATGTGTACCTTAGACTTCTATGAAGGTCAAGCTCGGCTGGATGGTGCTTTCTGCTCATATACCGACAAGGATAAGCAGGAATATTTACAGGCAGCTTATAATGCGGGAATCAGAAACATTGAGATGGAATCTTCTATCTTTGCAGCTATGTGTGATGCTAGTGGCATCAAAGCTGCTGTTGTGTGTGTTACTCTTTTAAATCGTCTCCATGAAGATCAGATAAGCAGCTCCCATGAGGTGCTTGCTGAATATCAGAAGAGACCACAGAAGTTAGTAGGATACTTCATCAAGAAACATCTGGGAGGAAAAGCGTGAAAATCTTGTTTGTTTGTTTTTTATTTTGAGAAAATACCTTAATTGTTTGCAATTAGGATAATGTATCCCAGTTGTATTCTTTCTAACATTTTGTAAATCAGATATTAAAGTGATTTGTTTAAAAAAAAAAAGAAAATGTACTTGGTACTTTACCAGATAATAAGAATAAAAGTAGTCAAGCCTCTTCACAAATAGTCCTCATCAAGAAAACAACTGTTGTTTATTATATAATTCAAATGTTGGCTACTCAGTTTTGGAGGGGATCAAACATTTTGCTTCATGCAGCAACTATTTTTGTACATCGCATGGCACTCTTGAGCAGATGACTTTTTAAGAAAAAGATCAGGAAAGAAAAGGAACATTAATTAAAATCACTGAACGTAAATGATGTGTGGGAGTTGAGCTTTATATAATAGCAGATGCTGCATCTGCAAGCTAAGAACTTTTGAATTTTTATTGTGATATCTTGTCTTCTTCTATTTCTGAAGACCTTTATTTGTTGATTCATTATATGACTTCATTGGAGGGTAATCCATCTAGAAAAGGCTTTAGGGTTTCTTTTACTACCTTTTGTAACTTGGGGATTTGCTGAAATATTGTGTAAATTTTCCAATTCTAATAACTCTAGCACTTAAATTTAGTACATATACCATTTTAGGTATTTGGTCTAGTAACTAAGTTCATGGTATTCTTGCTCTTGATTTCCCTATTAATATTCATGGTGATGACCTGTTCCACATTCTCTGGTCTCTATATACAACAGTCATTTTCTATTCCTGTCTCTACTCTCTCCCCTTCCCCCATTTAATACATCATGTCCTGCCCGTATTTTGTCCTATTGTTTCTTGTGTTATTTTTCTCTTTCCATTTCCCTACCTACCATTCTATTCTAAACCCTCATCCCTTCACTTTATTATGTTATTATAACATTAAACTCTTAGCCATTCTTACTGCCAATCTTTCTCCCCACTAATCTATCCTATATCCTTAAATTGTAATCATTAGATTGTAAGCTTCTTGAAGACAGGTACTATCTTTTGCTTCTTTTTGTTTCCCCACCACTTAGCACAGTGCCTGGCACATAGTAGGTACTTAATAATATTGATTGATTGATCCCAAAAGAATCCTCCTTGAATGCAGTTTTAAAATGTTTTTCATTCTGAACTTAACATGACCATTTTACTATGTAAAGAAGAAAGGGGGATAGTATAAAATTTTGAATTCTATTATATAGTTTGTTTTTAAATGCTTATTAAATTTATTATGATACTGAGACTGACTCACTTGTCTGTCCCAATTCTGCTCTCTTCTATGTATTTTTCAAATATTTCATTGATATGTTTTTTTTTGCATGAGTCAATCCACAAATATTTATTCATTTCTAAATTAAGATTTAAGATGTTCCAGGCACTGTGCTCAGTACTAGGCATATAAAGAGAAAGCAAAACCCTTCTCTATCTTCAAGATACTTAAATTCTAATGGGAGAAACAATGCATATAAATAAAAGCAGAAAAGATAAATATGGAGTAGATGGAAAGTTAACCTGATGGATAACATTAGTATCATCAGTACTTCTCACTCCCCAAATTGAAGGCCTCTCTTGTAACAAATCAACACATTGATTATGTTTCAAAATATCTCTCTCATTGTACACCTCTGGCCTTTCAGTTCCATGCCAAGAGAATGGAAGCGTGCTTCATTATCGGTTGCCTAAGATCAGGGTTAGTCATTGTATTGATCAGGATTTTTAAGTCTTTCAGAATTGTTTTTCATGTTCACTCTTAGTCGTGTTCTGGTTCTCTTCACTTCATTCTACCTGAGTTCATTAAATCCACCCAACTTCTTTTGAATCTATCATGCTCATAATTATGGAAGTATAATTTTTCATTACATTCTTTTACTGTAATTTATTTGTCCATTCTCCAATTGAAGGCAATAAATTTTGTTTCTATTTCTTTGCTACAAAAAAAGTTCAACTATAAATATTTTTGTACCTGCAGATTCTTTTTGTCTTTGACCTTCTTAAGGTATATTTTATATTGGTCTTATTGGAACAAGGAGTATGCACAGTTTAATAACTTTGGGGGTATAGTTCCCAACTGTTTTCCAGAATGATTGGATCAATTCACTCTTCTACCAATAATACTTGTTTTTTTTACATCCCCTCCAACAATTGCCATTTTCCTATTTGATCATCACTACCAAATTGGTGGGTGTAAGGGAGAATTTCAGTGTTGTTTTAATTTTTATTGTTTTATTATTAATGATTTGGAGCATTTTCATATAATTGTTCATGTGCACTTTTTATTCATTCATTCATCAATATGCAGATTAAAGTAATCCTGTTGTCTATCATTTGATTCACAGTCTCCAACTTACTTGTTGAAGCTCTTTACTAATGTCCCTCCACCCCTGTTCCTACTTGACTCCACATCTCACTAATATTCTTTACTCTCACCTACTCCTAATCCTCTACATCCACTTCCTTGACTTACATATTGCCACTTCCATATCTATGTTCATTCCATTACTTCAGTTGGCACACTTTTTCTTTTTCTCATTCATGTTCCTCATTTACTCTAAAAGACATATTCAGGAACATTTCTTTTTCCTGGTAGAATAAGAGTGAGATAACTCCATGGATATTCTGTTATATCTCTACATTACTGAGTACTGTAACTGACTTATGGAGCTTTGGGAATTGGAGGAAAATATCAGGACCCAGAGGAGCCCATATCCCTCACAAACACCTCAGTAAAACTTAAAAATGCATCATTAACCAGCAAAATAAGAAGAGTCACCTGTAGACGCCTTTACACAGCTCAAGGATGCTCAGAATTACTGCTAGAATCTCTGTATGAACTTTAAATTAAACAGGGTAACTGGAGAGGTCTAGCATACTCCAGAGCCTAGTGACCTCAGGTTATAAGTGAGGAGCTTGAGCCCAGGCAGGAGAAGACCCTAGATAAAGACCATTCTAGGGCAACTCTGAAACCCTACAGGCAACCCCAAAGTCCTGTGGCAGGTGATCAACAAGAGAGCCACCACCCTGAAGCCTAGTAGGAGGGTGCAAAGACCACAGGCAAAACGTGTCTATGTCTAGGAAAACTCTCACACAGTGCTCTGGGAGGTCCTGGACCATTTGGCAAGGAGGACCTAAGCAGAACGAAAGCTGTATCCCTCCCCCCAAATTTAGACATTGAAGCAGCTAATAACTTGGACCGAGAGATACCCAGGGAGTAAACTCCGAGGAAAAGAATAACCTCATCATAAATTCAGAAAAAAGATATCTTAATCACAGGGACTTCATCGAAAGAAATGAGTGACCTGGAAATTAGAATGAACCAAATAGAAAATAAGTCAATGTGACAAATATTAAAATCACAAAATTAAAAAACACTGTGTAAGAAATATAATCTAAAAAACAACTAACCTAGAAAACATGTCAAGGAGAAATAATCTAAAAATTAACTTAAAATCATGACAAAAAGTCTGGATATATTTCAAGAAATTATGAACTGAAAACTGCCCAAAACTCTTGGAACCAGAAGGCAAATTGAAAATGGTACCAGTTCACCAGTAATTGTCGGAAACAAAACTCAAAATCAAAACTCCCAAGAATATTATAACCGAAATCCAGAGCTTCCAGTCAAATAAAAAATAATACGAGAAGTCACAAAGAAAGAGTTCAAATACCAAAGAGCCACAGAAGGGACCACACAAGGTTTGTTACCTGCCACGATGAACCAGAGATGAGTTTAGAAAATGTGCTTCAATGAGAAGAAAACTAAAGGCTCACAACCAAGAATAACTTCTCTGGAAAAACTAAGTATAATCTCACATGGAAGACCTTTAAGGAACTAGAAGAATTCCAAGCACTCGCAATGAAAAGGCGAGAACTGAGTAGACATTTTGATATGGAAACACATGAGTCAAAAGAAATATAGAAGGGTACACATTTTTTTTAAATTGGAAAGGAATATATAAGGATGAATTATTTATTTGCTGATCTGGGGATAAGAAATAAATTCTTCCCAGATACTTTATATCTTTAAGGCTCATTAAGAAAGGTCAATATGAAAGGTCCAGGGAGTGGTTTTGTAGTGTTTTGATGGTCTTAGTGAAGGTGAAAGGGAAGAATCAGGGACTATACTATGGAAGAAAATAAGAGAAAGAGCACAGAAATCATTATGACATACTAGAAGTACATAAAGAGTATTTAATCATGGAGAGAAGGGTTAGGGGAATGGACATCCCATGAACCACACTTTTATCTATATTAGATGCAAATCAATGCAACTTCACACAGTGACATATACACATATAAACATTGTGGTATAAAAATATATTGAATTCAAAAGAGAAATAGGAATAGTTACTACAGAAAACTCCTATAATGTGTATATGTATGTAATTAAGTAATTATTATGTAATTAGTAAATGGGCACATAACTAAACACAAAAAAACTTGAACAAAGTGATCCCTTCAAACACTAAGCAATACAGTAGAAATTCTGAAAAATTAAAGAGAGCAATAAAATTGAAAGCAAAAGCGTTGAATTGGTAAATATAGCAAGTATTTTTTAAAATAGAAGAACATTTAGCTAGTATGATTTTTAAAAAGAGAAAAACCAAATTGTTGATATCAAAAATGAAAAGGGAAAATCACAAAATGGAAATCTAAATTGAATATTGCAAAATTATAAAGAATAAGCATATCTTGAGAAAAAGACACATGAGAAAGCATTTAGTTCCGTTGTATACTTCAGTGTAACTGCTGTTAATGGGAGAAATATCTCCCACTGAGTTCATTGCTAGGTTACTGCTGCCAAATAAACCTATCACAACATAGAAATTATAGAGGTAAAAACCTAGGTTTTATTATGCTTAAGCACAGATTCAGTAGGTAGAAAAATAACTCTGAACAAAGATCAGAATTTCTGACAAAGACTTTATAGGTAAAATTATGTCAGAGACAGAGAAATAAATTTTTAACATATAACAATAATTAAGGCCTGTTAAATCATAAAGGTCACACAGGACTACTCAAACAGATTCATTATCTCATGCTCCCTTCAATTAAAGTTGAACAAATTAAATTAGAACAAATTAGCAAAAAGACTAAGTTACAGCTTTGAATCCTGAATATACAAAATCCTTCACTTATAAAACTATAAGGTTAAACTTTAAAGAAGTTATGATAGGCTAATTGAGAAGAAGAAATTTACATGCCACAAAATTAACGAAAGGTTCAATGTCAGGGAAATACTTTCACAAAAAAAAAAAAAAAGATGCCGTATTCCCTTCTTTCTCTCATTTGGATTCTTATCTTAGGAATGTCAAAAGTCTTAATATTATCATTCCATGAGTCTAGCCAAATGAGGTTAATATTCACAGGAAACAGGCTTCAGTTAGTCAAATGTTTTCAGGAGGAATGATGTAATGAAAGTGAATAAAAGGAACATGAAAAATTCTCATAATACTACATTGAATTATCTTTCACTTCAAGTGTCCAGGTAGATAGACTCATGTTAAAGAAATGGTAACTTATCCCAAACCAAGATATTTTTAAGATTGTCCTCATATCTTGAAGTTTTACACATAAATTCTCTTTAAAATTGACTCATATGATGATATTGTAATTCATAGCCTGCTTATGGCACAGGCCTAAAGAGATGAGCATATTGCAAATTTAGTATCCTGGTTAACTAGCTTCCAACCTCCTAGATTTTCTAAAAAAATAAAACAAAACAAAGGATTTACTGCTGATAACATATCTTGAGGTGAGTTTGTAAGCTCTTGGAAAAGTCAGGGCAACTCTCTGCCAAAGTCAGCTTAGTTGAGATTTCCCTGAATCAAGATGTACCCTGCTAAATGCTATATGAGGTGATTCATTTCTGTATCTGCCCTGGGCTGACTTTTTTTTTTCCTGGCTCATTGCTTACTTGCTTACTTGCATCAGAAGACTGTCCATGGTGCATATGTGATTCTTCAGGAAGGTGCGTTGGCAACTTATCCCAAGTCAGAGTGCCAGCTGAAAAAGTGAGGTAGAGTGATAGCCAGGCTGGATGTTGTAGATGCAAATTGCCAGTGATCTTCATGAGGAAATGAGTTTAGCTTAATCTTTAGATGATGTAATATAGGAATTGTTTTTAAAAGGGAGGGACTGTTAGATGTAATCTGAGAGGTAGTTTGGTGGCTTCATAACTTGCATATTTAAAGTTCTTAAGGAAATAACACATTTTCCTCATTTTCCTCTTTGGACTGTAGAGCAAGCTGTTTTAATTCACAATTGTACCTTACTGTTCTACTTAAATTATATTCTTAGATTCATCAATAAATGTTTATGTTTAAAATGAATAAGGTAAAAATAAACTATATCGCCTCTTGTCACTTTTTTGCTCCTATCAGGTTACTTTAGATTTTCTGTTGAACAGCATTTCTTCCTTGTCTCCATTTACCAAGAAATAAGTTTGATAGCTCAAGATTGCAAGGGGAAAAAAAACTGTAGACTGGACTAGGTGGTTTTATGTGCAATAGGAAGAGATGGATTGAACTCCTCAGGGAAGTACCCATTATACTTTTTAGAAGGAAAAGATCAAGATCAGACCCATTTTTAGGCCTAGCTCACAAGACGGTATTAGTATAACCAGAATAAATGTTTTTAAAATGGCAACTCTATCTTCCAGTGCAGTCATGTTGGTTTTTTAAAATACTTATTCTCCTGTTATCTCTGCTCCCTTTCCCCAATAGAACATTTCTTTAAAATGTTCATATATGGTACGGCAAAACAAATTCCTATATTAATTATGTCCAAATATTCATGTCTTATTATGGATTTTAAGTCTGTCACCTCTCTAGTAGGAGATATGTAATGTAACATGATTCATATTTGGTCCTCTGGACTGGTGGTTTATCATTACATTAGTCAGAATTCTGAAGATTTTCAAAGTTTTTTCCCCTGTAATATTGTTGTCACTATGTAAACAGTTTTCCTAGTTATATTCTTTTTATTTTTCATCACACCATAAAGATCTCTCCAGTTTTCTCAAAAACTGTCCATTTCATCATTTATCATGGCAAGTAATATTATTACATTCATATACCGTGATTTCTTTAGGCATTCACCCAAAAAGTGGTCATCCTCCCAGTTTCTGACTTTTGGCTACTATGAAAAGAGTTATCATAGATATTTTTTACATATAGATCTTGTCCTTTTTCTTTGAACTCTGTGTAATGTAGGTCTGTTTGTTGAGTTTAAAAGGATAAATAGTTTAGTAGCTATCGAGCTATCCGCAATCTGGTTTTTCTTTAGCCCATTTGTCAAGAAAGTTTTACCAGGGTGTGGCTGCTGTGCATACTAATACTTCTTGGAGCCACAGGTGAAAGTTGAATGACAGTAAACACCAAAGGTGGATGAACAGCCCCAAAAAGCTTGAGATTAACTAACAGACCTCAGACCTGTCAGTGAGCTGGGGGAGTGTCTACACTAAGGATGTGAAGACTTTCCCTAGAAGGATGGGCAAATGGGAACAATTTGTTCCAACAGCCATGAAGTAGACTGAAACAGACCTGGTCAGACGTTGAAGAAATCAAGGTTACCTATTGCTCTCATCCGTGCTTACATGGTTCATGAAAGAACGTATCCCTTTACATGTGATGGGCTAGAATGAGGCATCTCTGCAAAATTTTGCTTAGGTTATAGAATTTAAGTGGAAATCGCACTTAATGAAGTAAATAAGATCAGTAAATTACAAGGACCTTTTAAAGTGAACTCTTCCATTGTCCTGCCTTCATCCTCAACCCTGACCTTCAGCATGCACTAAAGCATTAACTGGGGGTGTCTAAAAAGATCTCTGGTAGTCATTCAATCCAGCAAACACTTATTAAGAACCTGCCATGTACAAGCTACCCTTCTCAGCCTGGGTGTACTAAAAATGGTACCTGCAATCTTTTTATGGGGTGTAATGTACATAGATACATAAATATCTGTGGGTAATTTGAGGAGAAACAACATTGGTGATCAGAAAAGGTTTCATGGAAGTGATGGCACCTGAACTAAGCCTTGAATGAAGATAAAAAATTCTAAGAAGCAGAGGGGAGTGAGGGAGCATAATTCAGTCTGTGTGCAAGCACAGAGAAGGGGTTAGGGTTGCTAAAGTCAGGGAATGGTCAGAAGCAGAGTGCATGAAGGGGAAGAATATGAAATTAGTTTTGAAATGCAGGCTAGAGCCAGATTGTTGTGAGTTTTAAATGCTGTGTTATAGAATTTGTATTTTGACCTAGTGGCAGTGGCAAGCCAATGAAGTCATCTCCATCATTTCTGTTGATTATGCATTACTGTGGGCATACAGCTTTTGCAATCTCAAGAAAATTTTTTCATGTCTAATCAAAATTCCTCTATTATAGCTAATTGTCCTTCTACAATCTGTCCTTATTGGAAATGGAAGTCTTACACTTTACAGTATTTCATAATGTATTTTATTATTAAATTCTTCCTTAGATTTCTTTTCTTCATATGAAATAAGGTAGCCTTTCTTACTAAAAGTCATGCTCACTGTGAATCTGCTGTTTGACTAAGGGAACTACATTTAGTGGAAAATGTGATTTCCTGATGCCAGTTCTATTTTGGGATTTCAGAGAGGGGAGATTCCCTTTTAACTATGTGAGAGTTTCAAAATGACCTCCTAAATAAGACATATTAACCAATAATGTTAATAATGGTTACCACTCTCCTCCATCTTAGTTCATGACACAGTGCAACTTGGATACTTAATGATGTGAACATTGATTCAGTTTTTTCATTACTTCATAAGAATTGGTTCAGCTTAATTCCCCACTGAGCTCACCAAGGTAGAGGGTGGGAATGTTTCTCAGTCACCAAATTCAACTTTTTCCTTCCATACTTTAACATTTCCCACCTTCATTAATTGGCTGCTCAGTAGGAATTTTTTATAGTAGAGAGAAGATATGGACAGTCATGTCCATAATCCCAAATTACTATATTTTAGGACAGTATGAGGCCTTTTGGTATACTAAAAAGTACTTTAAGGAAGTAGTAGGATCTCAGATGGGTACAGCATGGGACAAGAATCTTTAATGTGAGACAACGGGAAAAAATATGAGATAAATAGTATATAAGGGTTTAGAATTGTTTACAGAAGCTTAATTTAAGTGATGAAAGTAGGTAGTCCTTCTAATTAGCTGAAAACCCCAAATTTTCAGAAAAACTGTTAACCTTACCACTAGTTCTGATCAGATACACTATGGGACATGGGATAGGAGAAAGAGGAGTTAAGATCAGAAGCAAGTAGAGAAATTTTAGGACTTTCCAGCAAGAAAGATTTAAGCAAAAGTAGGTACATAAGGAAGCAGAAGAATCATGTGTCACCTGGATCTAAGTCGTCAGTGGGTCATAGAAGGCAGAAAGGATAAGGAATGCCTGATCATTCTTGGGAGTGGTGTTCAGTGTTATATAGATCCTTCTGTCACAATGAAGACAGTTTGACAGGTAAGCAATCCATCACGTGCAGGTGGCTTGTGTTGAATTTGTTTGGTTGTTTTCATTTGTGTCTGACTCTCTGTGATCCCAGGTGGAGTTTTTTGGCAAAGATACTAGAGTTGTTTGCCATTTCCTTCCCCAGCTCACCTTACAATGGAGGAAACTGAGGCAAACAGGGTTAAGTGACTTGCCCAGGGTCACACAGCTAATAAGTGTCTGAGGCCAGATCTGAACTCAGGAAGAAGAACCTTCTGACTCCAGGCTGGCCGCTCCATCTACTGTGCCCCTTAGCTGCCCTTGTGCAGAATGAAAGTAGAACAGAGGGATCTGGAAGCCAGTGGATGTGATTTGGATTCTAGGAGAATTAAAGGAGGCCCCAAGTCAGGCATCACAGTAACGACAGCACTTAGCAGGGTAGCTAACACATAGTAGATACCTAATGTATGCTACCTGACTGACTAACAATCACCATTTATATCAGTTTTAGAGTTTACAGAGATTTTTCCAAATATTATTTAATTTTATCACATATGAATACATTTCCACTGTTGAGACCTGGGAATTTAGTTTTGTAGGCTTGTTTAGGAAAATGCATCTGCAGGCAGCATCTCTGGTTAGTTGGGCCCTACCCGATAACTGGAGATATTTATTTAGTGTAATTTGGGATTGTAGCCATAGAGTAGGAA
Source organism: Pseudochirops cupreus (assembly GCA_028627135.1). Taxonomy (NCBI): domain Eukaryota; kingdom Metazoa; phylum Chordata; class Mammalia; order Diprotodontia; family Pseudocheiridae; genus Pseudochirops; species Pseudochirops cupreus. The sequence goes on from CM053583.1 coordinate 354,745,130, forward strand.
TAATCTTTTGGGATCGTATAGAGGGACTTCTGTAGCCTTTAGTCTCCAGAGCTGCTAATCTATTCCTGTTTCTGAGGAATATTTAATTAATAAGACTTAAAATCAAATAAATAAATATTGCAATAATTACATTTAATCACAAAACAAAGGAGACAGAAAAATGTTTTTTAAAAAACATTAACATGGAGGGGATATGGGCTGTTGCTGTCTTGTATATAATCAAAATAATTTTAAAGATCAGTCCAAACTATCATCACTCCAATTCTAATCATGTACATTAGGACTCAAAAAAAGGCAGCTCATTAAAAGCCAGAGACTCTCAAAAGTGTCGAAAGATTTCTTTTTAGAAATAAATGTAATAGTGCAGTCATTCAGATTTTAAAAATAAAGTGGAACTCATGACAAATTTTGAAAATCTCTGATTCCATATTCACCACATTTGGTAGATGTATTTCTTTCATTTCTCAATTTACTTCCTAGCCACAGGAAGTCCATTTTAATGTAACATCAATCAAATATCAGATCCTATGGAGGCCTAATCTATACTCCTTAAGAAGGCAAAACTCCATTTGACCTTGATGAGAGTTCTACTAGCCAAAAGGATACCTCAAAACAGGTTTTTTTTAAATTTCCTTTTATCATTTTATCATTTTCCCTCTAGAATTTTAGCTCTTCGGGGTTCTGGGACTTTTGCCTACGTTTAATTTCAGGTCCTATCAGTGGAGGGAAAGGATGTCAAGAAACACAAGGTTAGACTCTGCTGTCTTTTTACTTGGTGATAATTACTGTCTTCCATTGAAGAGAGTAATATAAGTGGAGTGCCAGATATTCCTTGAAAAATTTTCATAATGAGTACAAAAGGATTTCTGTAATGAGAGAAAATATATCTTCTATATCCTCAAGTGAGAGGTACTGTCCAAGAAATTGAGGCTTTGTCCCATAAATGTATATTGTCCGTAGGAGGAGGGCTTTGTCCCACTGGAAGGGAAGTTGTTAGGTGGAACTTGCTGTGCTTTGTGTGCTATCCACCATCCTCTTGTTCTCTATCATTCTCATGTTTATAAAACATCTTTCTCACTTACAAATTTGCTATTTAGATTTTTCCCCTTCTTAATAATGGGATTTTTCTGTATTTAATAGTAAAATGAAACCACTCATGAGCCATGGCACTTACTTCTGATGACGTATATCTGTGAATTAAAATATAACTTATGAAATATTTCTTTGGGAATGCATTCACCTTTTTTTTAACCTGAGTTAAAAAAAATATTAGTTTGATAGTTGTTTAAAATCAACCTAATCAGTGTTCTATTCTGGGGAAATTATGTGGTGTGTTGATTTATTTTGTGTGGTTAGGCTCTCATAGTTAAATCATTTTTATTCTCTGTGTATGTACACAAAGAGATGAATACTGATGCCCCTTACTAGATGGGCCTTGTTTCTACTGAGGTAGATAGCTCTAATGATGCGTGAATCCTAGAAGGCAGCACTTGACACCAAAAGAATTCTACCCATGCCTTAGTGCAACATCCTTATCTGAATGATTCATGAATCCAGAGTGTGTCTGAGGTCTGCTTACCAAGACTGGTGCATTCAGAAAAGTAACCATTTCTTCCCCAATATAGCACAGTAGTACTCCTAATTGCTGTTGCTTTTTTAACTTAGTTATACAGATCTCTGTTTTCCCTTGACTATCTTATTCACTTCTTAGCTTCATCCCAACCTTCTGTCTGGTACCTTCATATGTTAATGAATTATTATTACATACTAGGTGCTAATCTTTGTGATTCCTACACTACTGAGTGACTGAGTACTAAACTTGAGAGGTCAAAGCCCATGTCACCCTGTCTTAGTTTATAACTCTGACCCCAAGTCAGTGCTTGTAGGGTGAAAGATCATAACATTACAAAGCTGTTTCTGTGCCCTTCTATTGACGATTGAAATGTCACAAGATGAAGATAATCTGCTTGTTAACTAGTATTTAATTTCCACACAGCATATAGATGATATCCCTATATTGCCTTATGGAGTCAATTGTTACAATAGGAAGAGAGGAGCTACTTTAGGTAGAAAGTTGACTGTTTGAGTGCTTATGTGTTATGGTCAAGAGAAGGTGAAAACAACATGGTTGTTTTTTCTGACGCGAAACTTTTCTCTTTTGCAGGGGATCTTTCCTGCAAACTACGTTCATTTGAAAAAGGCAATTGTCAGCAACAGGGGGTAAGTAGTTTGTTTTTCTTAAGTTAATTATTATATTTATATACTATCTTCAGGGGAGAGAGGTTTGACAAGCATGTTTTCCCTTTGTTATCTGAAGTTGTTAATTTTATTTAAATGGTGATCAAACAGAACAGTGACACAGGGAAAAGGGAGCTAGTCTTAGAGTCATACTTTACCTCTGACATATACTGGTTTTGTGACCCCGGGCAAGTCACAAACACTGAGTGCCTTTCAGTCAATACTCTCAGACTAAAGTGCATTTCCAGAAAGAGTTTCCTCACTGGGAGTTCTCTAGATCAATGAAATTAAAGTACTAATCCCCCCAAACATGGATTAAAACACACACATATATATGTACATGTAGTGATTTACAGTTTATGAAATACTTTCCTCACAATTCAATTTCCACACAATTCAAAGAGCACGCTATATCTAGCCTCCCTTATATTAGGCCGTGTTTCACATTGCCATTCAGTTATCTACCCCAGCCATCTTCTTGCCATCCTCTCTGAAGCTATTTGTGTATATAGCATCTTGTTAAGATTTTTCTAAGGACATATGGAGCAGTTCATATTTTACATGAAGGAAAAGAGATATATTAACTGTTAGAGGCTATAGAATACTGCTACTGTTACAGATAAACATTATGATGCCTAAAAGAAGTATAAAAATAATTTTAATGTAAATTTTAAAATATATATTTGGATAGATGAAGAAGCACATCTTTCAGACAGTATTCAAACAGCTTTGCACCAAAAATTACCTGTAGAATAAACATAAGGACTCAAATCACCTTGTGGAAGAAGTAAAATGATGCCTTGCTTGCATATGAACAGTTTGATGTTTCAAAGAAGCAGAGAAAGTACTTTTATTTATTGACAACTAGAGAAATATGAATGTAAAGCTCAGTCTCAAGGACACTGAAGGCGATGTAGAACCATATAGTCACCTTGGAACATCAGAATTGTGTGTCAGCTCGTTGGCATATTACTCTTTAATGACTCAAAGGGAGAGTTTAAAAGAGAGAGAAAAGATCGTAAGTATTTAGACCTTAAGGTATGATTTTAAAAGGGCTGTTGATTTTCTTTGAAGAAATATAGGAAGTTGTTACCTTTTTAAATGAAGGGTGAGTGATTGAGAGTGAAAAGGCTCTCATTTTAGCCTTTGAAGATAGGGAGGAACATGGTAAAGGAACCTGAGAAGGAGAATTGAAAACCCATCAGGGCCCTGAAAAACTGCTCCGTTGGAGTTATGGCAGCTAAAAGCAGGCAGCTGACAGAAGGCTTAGCTAAATGACTCCTAAGCAGTAGAAGAGAGAATTGATTTCATTGTGACAGTGATATATTGGGACTGTGATATATTTTATTACTTGTGCACTTGTTTTACTATACGATCATCTATAATGTTATTTCTTTTGTATCCTTGTTAAATGCTTATTGTTAAGATCTAGACTCTATTGTGAATGATTGGTTTTGTAAATATATTTTATCTATGTACATTACATTGTGAGCAGTTGATTGTGCCAAAAAAAAAACATAGATGGGGGTTCAAGAGCTACAGTGGTGAATAAAGAGTCTATTTCTCCTTAATAAGGTTGTCCCTATATAACCTTATGAGAGTGAGTATAATTTTGTGGTAATAATCTCTCTCTGGAAACCTAAACCTGCAAGTTAGAATGAGTGGGCAACTCAAAGAATGAGTCAGTATTTACATGGCTAGGTAAGAGATGGGAGGCTCCTGTATCTTAGAAGTTGACCATGCCATTCCTGTTACAAATATACCCCTTTCCATCTAACCTTTGCCCTGGGAGCAATGATAAAATAAGTACTTCCTTTGTTTCTAGAAATGATACATCAATTCACCACTCCACTTACGTTTCCTACGTTTTCCCAAATGGCCTTCCTTGGCCACCAAGTCCCTATACATATGATCTTTCCCTATTAGAATATAAGCAACTTAAGGGCAGGGACTGTATCACTTTTTATTTTTATCTCTAGCATTTAGCATAGTGCCATGGACAAAGTATATGAGTTTTGTTTTTTTGTTATATGATTTTTGTTAATTTATTCAACTATTCTGTGATAATAGGTAATGCAAGTATTAAATACTTTCTGTGGTCATACAATTAATAAATGTTGAATTTAAAACTCCAGGTCAAGTTTCCTAGTGCCATGTCCAGTGTTGTTGTTGTTACTTTTACTTAACCACATTGAGACTATCTTTGTTTGTATTTCTATGCAATAAGAAAACAACATGGATTATATGGCATACTTATAGATGCTTGGGGTTTTTCCCAGCATTTTGTGGTAAGGGACTGGAGCAGAATCTGTTATGCTTCTGCTGAAGTAAAAAAAAAAAGCAGGGGCAGCAATCATGATCTCAAAGTAAAAGCAAAAAATAGATTTAATTAAAAGAGAGAAGGCAGGAAATGACATCTTGCTGATGGGTACCATAGAAAATGAAGCAATATCAATACTAAACATATATGCACCAAGTGTTATAGCATCCAGATTCTTAAAGGAGAAGTTAAGTGAGTTACAGGAAGAAATAAACAGCAAAATTCTACTAGTGGGAGTCCTCAACTCATAAGAACTTGACAAATTCAACCAAGAATTAAACAAGAAAGAAATTAAATAGAATATTAGAAAAGTTAGACATGATAAACCTTTGGAGAAAACTGAATGGGAACAGAAATGAATATACCTTTTGTTCTTAGCAACTCTAATAGTAATGTAATTTGATCTCTTTGTATTGACAAAACTAACAGGTACTTAGCACTTAGTAATTAATCAAGCCTCTGTTAAAGAAACAGAAAGTATGAATTCCTGTTGCTGACACAGGCAGAAGCTAATACCATATGTATATAAGGAGAGGTCCCTGCTGGGTCAGACAGATCTTCTTGGAGCCAGGTTCTGGAGGCTGAGGAAGAGAGGCCCAGGCTAGAGAGAATGATTTTTATTTGGAGAACCTGGTCAAAGTGATTTAGATTCTGAGAACCAGCTGAAACTTCTGCTGAGTCTGAGGGCCAGCCAGAGCTGCTGAGGATTCCGAGGACCAGCCAAAGCTGCAGAAGACTGAGAAAGCATGACTGTGGTGTTGGTATTTTGCCTGTGGGTGGCTTTGTTAAGCCTTGACTTCCCAAGGATAGACTGTGAAAGATTTAAGGTGGACTGGACACTGTGAGCTTCAGTGTGGGACAGGAACTGCATGAAGAGCTGCACAAGCCACTGGGAGCTGTCTGCCTTTGAACCCGGGTGACAGTTTGGTGAATACAGGTAGGAGCTGGGACCATAGAAGGGGAATCATGGAAGCTGAGAGCAAACCTTGAGTCAAGCTGAAAGAACACTTTAATTGGATACTGTGTACTGACTGAGAAGACAAATGATTTACTTGTGACTGAGGGGTGGTTGACCTGTATATTTTATACTACCCCTTAAGAGAGTGCTGTGTAGTGACTAATATTGTAACTTAGTGTTCCCAATGAGTGGAGAACTTTGACTTTTGTATTTTGTGACCCTTACAAGCCTCCTTAAGAATGATTGAATGATTGAGTTACTAAGTGATTGATTAACTAAATGATTTTACTTTGTTCAAAACCATGTGACCACTGTGGTGAAGCCATGTGGCCATTTCTGTGATAAGTTGTTGTGAATGCTGTATTTTGATTTTCTGTGACAAGTTATAACATTGTGAATGCTGTACCTTGATTTTCTGTGAATGTTTTGCTCTGATTTGTTATTGAATAAATAGTGTTGACTATACTATGTAATCAGAACCTTGAAAAGCTGTTCACAGTAGCGTTTTTCTGAAAAGCTGCTTGTGCTTGGCTTTACAGCAAGACGTGGCACCTAGACAAAAATTGACCATGTATTAGGACATAAAAACCTCAAAATCAAATGTAGAAATGCAGAAATATTAAACATATTCTTGTCAGATTGTAATGCAAGAAAAATTAAATTCAACAAAGGGCAGTGGAAAGATAGATTAAAAATAATTGGAAATTAAATAATCTAATCCTAAAGAATAAGTGGGTCAAACAATCAATAATATCATTAAAGAGAATGCAATGATTCAACATACCAAAATTCATGGGATACAGCAAAAGCAATACTTAGGGGAAATTTTATTTCTCTGAATTCTTACCTCAACAAAATAGAAACAGAACAGATCAATAAATTGGGCATGCAACTAAAAGAAAACTAGAAAAAGAATAAATTAAAAATTCTCAATTGAGCACCAAGTTGGAAATCTCGAAAATCTAAAGGCGAGATGAATAAGTTTGAAAATTAAAATAAAACTATTGAGTTGATAAATAAATCTAGGAGCTGGTTTTATGGGGGGGGGGGGGAAACCAATAAGATAGCTAATCCATTGGTTAATTTGATTAAAAAAAGAAAGAAGAAAATCAAATATCCAGTATCAAAAATGAAAAGGGTGAAATCACCACCAATGAAGAAGAAAACAAAGCAATCATTAGGAAATATTTTGCTAAGTTATATGCCAATAAATCTGATGATCTGAGTGAAATTGATGAAATAAAAATATAAATTACCCAGATTAACAGACAAGGAAATAGAACGCCTAAATACCCCCATCTTAGAACAACAAATTGAACAAGCCATTAATGAACTCCCTAAGAAAAAATCCCCAGGGCCAGATGGGTTCACAAATGAATTCTACCAAACATTCAAAGAACAATTAATTCCAGTGCTATAGAAATAATTTGGGAAAACAGGTAAAGAAGGAGCCCTACCAAACTCCTTTAATGATACAAATATGATACTGATACCTAAACCAGCAAGCCAACTAAAATGGACAAAGAAAATTATGGACCAATTGATGCAAAAATTTTGAACAAAATACTAGGATAGTGATTACAACAATATATCACAAGGATTATACTTTATGACCTGGTGGGTTTTATACCAGGAATGCATTAGGAAAACTATCAACATAATTGATCATATCAATGACAAAACCAACAGAAGTCATATGATGATCTCAATAGATACTGAAAATACTTTTAACAAAATATATCACCCATTCCTACTAAAAATAATGGAGAGCATAAGAAGAAAGGGAGCATTCCTTAAAGTGATAAGCTGTATCTATCTAAAATCATCACCCAGCATTGTCTGTAATAGGGATAAACTAGAAGCCTTCCCAGTAAGATCAGGGGAGAAGCAAGGATTCCACTAATATTCAATATACTACTAGAAATGTTAGCTATAGCAAGAAGAAAAGAAAAAAATTTAAAGAATTAGAATAGACAGTGAGGGAAAAAAAACTATCACTCTTTGCAGATGAAAAGAAGGTATACTTAGAGAACCCTAGAGAATCAACTAAAAAACTACTTGAAATAATTAACAACTTTAGCAAAATTGCAGGATATAGTAAAAACCCTCATATATCACCAGCATTTCTTTATATGACCAACAAAGCCCAGCAGCAAGAGAAAGAGAAAATCCATTGAAAATGACTCTAAACAATATAAAATACTTGGGAGTCTACCTGCCAAGACAAACCTAGGAACTATATGAACATGATTATAAAACACTTTTCACATGAATAAAGATCTAAATAATTGGAATAATATCAATTGCTCATGGGTAGGCTAAACCAATATAATAAAAATTATTATTTTGCCTAATCTAATTTACTTATTCAGTGCCATACCAATCAAACTACCAAAAACTATTTGATAAAACTAGAAAAAATAACAGAATTCATTTGGAAGGACAAAAGGTCAAGAATATCAAAGAATTAAAGAAAAAAAAATACAAAGGAAGGTGGCCTAGCAATACCAGATCTCAAACTGTATTATAAAGCAATAATCATCAAAACTAGTACTGGCTAAGAAATAGAGTGGTGGATTTGGTGGAATAGATTAGGTACACAAACAGTAATTAATGACCATGGTAACCTAGTGTTTGATAAACCCAAAGATTCCAGCCTTTAGGATAAGAACTCACTATTTGACAAAAACTGATGGGAAAATTGGAAAGCAAGGATACAAACTAGGTATGGACCAACATCTCACACCATATATCAATAAGGCCAAAATGGGTGCATGAATTAGACACAAAGGGTGACACCATAAGCAAATTACAAGGGCAAGGAATAGTCTACTTCTCAAATGTCTGGGGAAGGAAAGAATTTGCGACCAAACAAGAGAGAGAGAGAGAGAGAGAGAGAGAGAGAGAGTATTACAAAATGTAAAATAGATAATTTTGATTATATTAAAATAAAAAGCATTTGTGCAAACAAAACCAATGCAGCCAAGATGATAAGTAATGCAGAAATCTGAGAAACAATCTTTATAGCAAGTATCTCTGATAAAAGCCTCATTTCTTAACTATATAGAAATCTGAATCAAATTTATAAGAATGCAAACCATTCCCCGTGCTAAATGCCCAAAAGATATGAACTGACAGTTTTCAGATGAAGAAATCAAAATTATCTATAGCAGTGGTTCTCAACCTTCCTAATGCTGCGACCCTTTAATACAGTTCCTCATGTTGTGGTGACCCCCAACCATAAAATTATTGTTGTTGCTACTTCATAACTGTAATTTTGCTACTGTTATGAATCTATCTGATATGCAGGATGTATTTTCACTGTTACAAATTGAACATAACCCACAGGTTGAGAACCTCTGATCTATAGGCATATGATGAAGTGACCGAAATAATTTTTTAAATAGAGAAATGCAAATTACAACAACTCTGAGGTGTCACCTCACACCTGTCAGATTGGCTAACATGACAAAAAAGTAAAATGATAAATTTTGGAGAGGATGTGGGAAAATTGGGACATTGACACACTGTTGGTGGAGCTATGAACTGATCTAGTCATTCTGGAAAGCAATTTGGAAGTATGCCCAAATGGCAACCAAAGTATGCATTCCTCTGTTCCAGCAACACCACAACTAGGTGTGTATCCCAAAAAGATCATAAAAAGAGAAAAAGATCTACATGTGCAAAAATATTTATAGCCAACCTTTTTCTGGTGGCAAAATATTGGAAACTGAAGGGATCTCCATCAATTGGGGAATGGCTGAATGAGCTGTGGTATATGAATGTAATGGAATGCTATTGTACAACAGAAATAAACAGGCAGATTTCAGAAAAACCTGGAAAAACTATAACATACTGATGCAAAGTAAAATGAGCAGAACCAGGAAAATATAGTAGAAAGTATCAACAACATTGTGTGATGATCAGCTATGAATGACTCAGCTATTCTCAGCAACACAGTGATGTAAGACAAGTACAAAGGACTCACAAAATGCTATTAATGGCCAGATAAAGAATAGATAGACTCCTTATGCAGGTCAAAGTGTATTATTTACTTGCTTTATTCTTTTTGTTTTTGCTTTTTTTCTTTTGATCTATTTCTTCTCTCATAACTGTGACTAATATGCTTTACATGATAGCATATGTATAACCTACATCAAATTTCCTACCATTTTCAGAAGAGGGGAAAGGAATCAGAGAAAAATTTGGAATTCAAAATTTTGTTAAAATGAATGCTAAAGGGTGGCTAGGTGGCACAGTGAATAGAGCACCAGCCCTGGAGTCAGGAGTACCTGAGTTCAAATCTGGCCTCAGACACTTAACACAAAAAACTAGCCATTTGACCTTGGGCAAGTCATTTAACCCCAACTGCCCTCCAAAAAAAGAAAAAAGTGAATGATACAAGTTGTCTTGACAAGTGATTGGGAAAAATAAAATATTATTAAAATTTTACATGCTTTAAATCACTAATAAAGAGAAATGCAAAGTAAAGTGACTATACCTTCCTACCTCACACCTATCAAACTGGCAAAGAAGAGAAAAGAGGAAGATGACAATTGCTGGAAGGGATATGGGGGGAAAAGACACATTGATGCATTGTTGGTGGACCTGTGAATTGTTCCATCCATTCAGAAAACTAATTTGGAGTTATTCCTCTAAAGTTATTAAATTATACATACCTTTTGGTCCAGATCTACCACTACTAGATTTTATATCACAAAGAAATCAAAGAAGGAGGAAAAGGACCCATATGTACAAAAATATTATTAGCAATTATTTTTTGTGATAGCCCAAAATTGGAAACCAAAGGGCTGTCCTACTGGAGAATGCCTAAACAAATCATACATTATGAGTGCAGTGGAATATTATTGTGCCATAAGAAATGACAAAATGGACAGTTTCAGAAGAAACCAAGAAGACCTCTTATTTATTGCAGTGAAATGAGAACTGGGGCAACAGTTTGTACAATGACAGCTACGTTACAGAGAAAAACAACTTTGTAAGACTTTACAACTCTGATCAATGCAATGATAAATGAATCCAGAAGACTGGAGATAACCACATGCCACCCACCTCCTTCTGGAGAAAAGATAAACATGAAATGCAAAAAGAGATGTGCATTTTTCTGGCATGGCCAATGTGGAAATTTGTTTTCCTGGACTATGTATGTTTATGATGAGGGTTTTTTGGTTTTGCTTTTGCTGTTATTGTTGTTGTTTAATGGGATAGTGGGAGAAATAAATTATAAAGGCAAATAAAGATAAGTTAATTTTCAAAATTACATGTTACAGTACAAATGTCAAACTACCAGATCATGTTCAACTGCAATTGCTTTTGTTTGTAGTAGTAATGCTTTTGACATATGCAGAAATTGTTTATGAGTGATTAAACACTAGATCAGTCTTTGGGAAGTTGTGTCTGTGGAGAGCTTTAAAAAGAGGATGGACAACAATCTGCCTTGGATGTTTGAAGAACATAACTGTTAGCCAATGGGCTGGATGACCTCTTGAAATCTTTCCCAACTGTAATTCTTTCATTATCATTTTGTTATTCAAGAAATAAAATGAAATATTGCTCTTAACAGCTGCTGAAATCAGTTAGGGTGAAAAGCAGATTAAGCTTTGTTATTATGGAAAATAAAGCAATAACCATTTGTTCTCCGTCCTTGAGATTAGCATTTAAAACAAAATAAGAGATATTCAAATGGTGCCTTAGACCATTTGGGAACTTTGTTTTAGACTATAATTATGTTTGCCAGGAAACTAATAATTATAATCCTCACAGGTGGAGAACAACTCAGCTAAGAGAGCAGTAACCTTAACCTTTTGACAGAAAGAAAAAACTTTGACAGAAAGAAAAAAAATATAATAGAATATTTCATAGGGAAAAGAAAACAAGCATACATGTGTGCTATAGCTAGTTTGGTGAGAAATGGGAAGTCTGGGAGAATTTGAATATTATAGCCAAGTGCATGAGTACAAAAGGAAAAGTGTAGTCTTATAACCTTCTTTCATTCAGTCTGCACACTAACAGTACTGTATTGTAGTGGGAAGATTTGTAGCATTTCTATAGGCTCCAGGCTCATTCTCCCAACCCATACTCTCCATGGGCAGTTCACGTCCCCAGAGAATGGTTTCTGTTCTCATCAGAATTCTGTGACCTTTAGGATATTGTTCTGACACCATCGTCTTTGAGCACCCATTCAGTATATCCTCTCCCAACCTCAGTCGTCAAGTTATCTTTTCAATATGATCCAACCAGCAATTAGCATTCCAGTATTATTTTGACTAATTGAGCTCCTCAATATCATTGATAATTAATTAACATCATTAGTTTTTACAAAGGAACATTTATCGAAAATACATAGCAAGAACCAAAATACCAAAAGGTCACTCCAAACTGGAATACCCTCTCCCCTCTACACCTTAGTCCCTGGGAATAGTGGGCTTAGACTTAAAGTAGATGCTACAAAACATTCCTACCATACATCCACTTTGTGGTGTAGAATAATTGATGGACAGACACATCACTCCCTTACTTTCAGGGCAGCCATGTTTATTCATCCCTGGACTGGATCAAGCAGACCATTCCTCAAGACTGGCTCTTTCATCATCCATTTTGTCTCAAACTCATTCATCTAAAATCAGGGAGAACACACACACATACACATACACACGAGACAGAAAAACAGCAGTGCCATCGATACAGTTTCACGGCAGCCTGAATGAGGAGATAAGGCTGTTGTCAGCCTTATCTAATACATCTCTCTTCTCCCAGAGACATACAACATCTCTTCCTTGCTTACTACCAGGAAGAGAAAAAGGTTGAATTTCCCCTTTTGGAGTTTTTGTATTCACGCTCAGTTTTGGCTCAGAAGCAAACTAAAAGACTTGTCATCATCATGAGTAAATAGGCAGGAAAGTCATAGAATACATGTTTATGGGATAATGTAGAGCACAGGCTCACATAATCTCTCACATAGTTAGCAGCAGCAACATTTTTCGTGCTTGAAGAATTATGCTCCCTATTGACCACTTCCCTGAACATTATTATATTCCTAGTCATTAATTCTAATGCCACCAAGTTTTAAAATAAACAGCCCTGTTTTGTAAACTTATGGACCGCTATGACCCTTAAGTTCATTAAGATCATTGTATATAGTGAATTATTTCTATTACAGTGGTTCTCAACCTGCGGGTCGTGACCTCTTTGGGGGTCAAACAACCCTTTCGCAGGGGTCACCTAAGACCATCGGAAAACACGTATTTCCAATGGTCTTAGGAACCGAGACACCGCTCCTCTATCCATCTCCAGGCAGGTCCACCGACATGCAGATACACCCAGATACGCCCACGCACGAGTATTAAAGGGTTGTGGCGTTAGGAAGGTTGAGAACCACTGTATTATGAGCTCTTCATCACAGATATTTTCATTTTATATTTTTTTCCATCTTTTTTTTGCTAACAGAAATCTGTCTCTAACTCTCTGGAAAATGCTGCCTCTGGCTAGAGTACAAGATACAGGGATAAGGGCAATCCTCTATCTCCCCTGCCCCCAAGACAAAAAATAACCTAGGAGACTTAATATTCCTTATAACCCATTACCACTCCTGGATACTCCGTTTGCCTCTTTTGCAACCTTTGATTATTTTAACTTTTCACAATCATTCTAAACCACCCAGTTTAGAAATATATTACTGTAATTTACCAGCTTCAAGCTTACTTTTATTCCCTTCTCAAAGAATATAGTACCCATCTCAGAGTCTTCCTTTCTACCCCATCCTCATCCTAATACTTGGGGGCCTTAGTCTACACCAGCGGTTCTCAACCTGTGGGTTGCGACCCGTTTGGGGATTGAACGACCCTTTTAAAGGGGTAACAGGGGTTGCCTAAGACCATTGGAAAACACATATTTCCAATGGTCTTAGGAATGGAGACACCGCTGCTCTATCCGTCTCCAGGCGAGTCTGCCTACATGCAGATAACGCCCACATATGAGTATTAAAGGGTCACAGCATTGGGAAGGTTGAGAACCACTGGTCTACACAATGATGATCCTTTGAATAAGTTCATCAGTCTTCTCATTTCCTATGACCTACAACTTCACTCTGTCTCATCTACCTACAGGGATTGCCTTATCTTGGATGTCACCATCACCTAAAACTAGCCCTCCTCCCCCCCCCCAATTTTGAACTTGGAAATTCCCTTATCAAATTCTAATTTTCTATCTTTCCATCTCCTCTTATTCCTTGGTCTTCTTAGGATCATAGATTTTGAGTTGAAAGGATCATTAGAGAACATCTGATCCAAACTTCTGATTTTATTGTTGATTAATTGAGGCTGAGGGTTTGTATAACTTGCCTAAAATCACAAACCTAGTAAGTATCAGAGAAAGGATATCAACCCACATCCTGGATTCCCAGTCTAGCATTCTTTCAATTGTACCAAATTGTACCAAAATTTGTCCTTAGTGCAACCTCCAATCCTTTTTTCCTAGTACATTAATATCCTATTTTCCTAGTCCATCATATTTCATTTGACTTGTTTTCTCTCTTCAGTCTTGACCTCATGGTTAACCATTTTTCATAACACACTCCTCCACATTTAAATGCTTTGCCCTCTTGTCTTTCTGTCATTTGTGTACTCATTTTAACTCAAGGTTATTTCATGATCAGTTTTCCCTTTTTCTGTTGCTGGCCTGCTGAACAAATAAGGAAGAAGTTATACAGCAGGGCTGTGTTTCCCCAGATTTATATTATTTAATATTAACTGGACCCTCATCAATGTAAAATAATCCGTTTTTCTTGCTTGGTAGACCATTCTACTCCCTGCAGTGGCTGTTCCAAGCTTTCTTATCTGTCCTAAAGCCCCTTATCCATATATGGTTCTACCATTTCAGATGAACCTTTCCTCTTACTTTTTCAAGAACTTTGAGGTCATCTGCCATAAGCCCCTGTATGTCTCCTACTCTCATACCTCAAAAATCTTTTTTACTCCAAGCTCAGAAAAAGGCCAATACCTCTATTTCTGCCTTTAATCTTACCCTCTCCTCTCTCTTTCCCATAAAATATTTCATCTCTCTTACCTTCAACCTCTGTGTCTATTGACTCCCTTCCCACTGCCTGTAAACATTTCTGGGTTTCTTCCATTCTAAAAACAAACAAACAAACAAACAAACAAATGCTTTCATTTACTCCCACAAGCTTCTCAAACCACTCTGTATTTCTCCTTCTTGTCACTGCCAAATTCAGAACCATTTACATTCATAGGCTCCAGAGAGCCTCAACACTCAATGACATCCCTTGCAATCTGGCTTCCACCCTCTACCAGCTAACTGAAACTATTCTCTGAAAGATTACTTTGATCACTTAATTATTAAATCTGGTGACCTTTTCCCAGTCCTTCTTCTAAATGACCTCTGCTTTGTTCATGCTATTGATGACTCCTCGTTCAGGATACTCTCTTCTCCTTTATCCACCCCTAATCTCTCTCCTAACCTCTAGATCTGTATGCTTAACCAAACACCTCCTAGAATGCTCCACGCACATCTCAAACTCAGCATGGCTGGAGCAGAATTGATTTTCTTTTCTAACTCAATCCTCCTCTTCACTTCCATATTTCTGTTGAAGGCACAACCATCACCCACATATATACTTTAAGTAATCTTTGACTCTTCCCTTTACCACTAGTTACCAAATGCCATCTACCTCCATAATATATCATATTCATTCCCTTCTCTCCACCTGTATATTCTGCTACTACTCTAGTACAGGCTGGCATCACTTCTTACATATAGTATCATGATAACCTCCTAATAAGAGCCCTGGATTCCAGTATTCTCCTTCTCTAATTCTTTTTCCACCTCACTTTTACAATAATCTCCCTTTAGCACAGTTCTGACCACGTCATTCTTCTGCTCAAAAACTCTTAGTGGCTCTCTGTTACCTCTGGGATGAGATTCATAACCGTAGCTTAGGCTTTAAGTCTTCCCACAGCCTGGTTCCAAACCATCCTTCTGGACTTATATAACATCATTCCCCTTCACAAACTGCAAGACAGACTGTAGATCGTTACCTCAAACTTGACCATTCATTCTTTTTCTGTGGATCCTTCTCATCTCTAACTTTCAGAATCTTTCTCTTCCTTCAGCACTTAATGGCACAGCCTTTGATCCCCCCACGAGTCTCCTCAGAATACCACATATTTCTTTATCTGTGTATGTGTCATTCCCCGTTGGAGAATGTAAGTTCTTAGAGAATTTTTAACTTTGTATCCTCCTCCCTAGCGCATTGCCTTGCACATAGCAGATACTTAAATAAAAAAAGGGAACAAAAATAGCTATTTACTTCCATATTCCATTCTGATCTCTTCTGCATCTGTGTATTGGAAGATTATGTTGCTCTGGGTTTCCCCCATAGTTGTTGTCATTTTAGGCATTACTTCATATATCTCTTCATTTTTCTGTATATTCTTAATAAATGACAAATATGACAAGGCTATATATAATCTGTATGCAAGACTGTATTCATCCATTACAATCATTAGACACAAGTTGCTTCTAGCCTTTCATTGTTACAAATAAAAGCACTAGAAATATTTTTGGAGTCAAAAAGAGTTGGACGTGATGGAAACAACCGAACAACAAGAATATCGTTAGCGTAATAATAATAATAATAGCTGGCACTTTTACTTCTGGAATTAGGACTTCCGAGTCGAAGGAAATTAACATGCTACAATACATACGTCTTGTTTTATTTTGCTGTATTTCTTTCCAGAAAGAAACAAATAGTTCCACTAGCAGTGCAACAGCATGCTGGTTTCTCCACAGGTTAAATGGTTAAATGGTTACATTTTATCATTGTAATTGTCTTTACTCATTTCATGGGTATAAGGTGTTTCAGATTTCATTTAAATTTGTCTGATTACTAGAGATCCAACAAAGCTGTTATGCTATTCTTGTTCAAAAGCTAGAGAGATGTGACTTAAATGATGGTATATTAGCAGTTCTCAACCTATGGGTCGCAACCCCTTTGGGGGTCAGACGACCCTTTCACAGGAATCGCCTAAGACCATAAGAAAACACATATTTCTGATGGTCTTAGGAACTGAGACGCCGCTCCTCTATCTGTCTCCAGGCAGGTTCGCCCACATACAAGTATTAAAGGGTCGGTGGCATTAGGAAGGTTGAGAATCACTGGATAGATGATCAGGGAGATTTTGAACTTGTTACGAGACACAAAGAGTAGTAAATAATGGTTCTGTATCAGCCTGGAAGGAAATTTCCATTGGAATGGCACAGAGATCTGTCTTGACCCTAAGGCTACTTAACATTTTGCTGAATGACTTAAATGACATGCTTAACAAATTTGCAGACCCAACAGAGTGGAAGGGGTAATTAATACATTGCTTGGCAGAGTCAAGATTCAAAAGCATCTGTTCAGGGCAGCTAGGTGGCGCAGTGAATAGAGCACCAGCCTCGGAGTCAGGAAGACCTGAGTTTAAATGTGATTTCAGACACTTAACCACTTAATGCCAACTGCCCTGCCTTACCCCCTCCAAAAAGACAAAAATAAAAGCAGGTGTTCATTGCAAGACACAAAGATCACAGACCCTTATCAAGGCATCCCCAGAACCATACTGGGAAGCCTGCACAGTGATATATGCCAGCTCTTACTAAGATTATTGCAATAACCTTCTAATCACATTCTTAGCTTCCACCCTTGATTCTCTCCAATAAATTCTTCAAATACTTCCCAAAATAAATTTCCTAAAGTACAAATCTGAATATATCCCTCCTTTATGTTTATATTATTCACCTAGGTCTAAAAAGAAGAACCTTCAGGGGCTCCCTGTTGTCTCTAGGATAGAATTCAATCTCTTCAACTTGGTATTTGAAATTCTTTATGACAGCTTCAGCCTATGTTTACATATTCTGGGTCACAGATCCAAGGCAGACTGCTGAGGAAACCAGGATGGCATTTGCAGGTAGGGGACCACAAAAAGAGAAGGTTCAGAAGCTGGAATGACTAGGGCAGGAATCCTAGATCCAAGAGGAGCCTATAGTTCTGCAACAGAACCAGTAGAACTTCCCAGGTGGCTGATAGTGCCAGAGCAAAATCAGCATCTTTTGTTGCTCAGACACAGGTCAGGAACGTGCAGTACTCAGGCCAAAGAAACAGCAAACAGATGCTTAGTTGTCAATACGAACATTTGCTAGAAGCAGAAAAGAAGTGACATTTTTTTCATATTTTTCATCATATTTTTATTCATCATTTTCCTTATTTCCCAAGATAATTTCTCTCTAAAAAAGGGAAAAAAAGCATTAAGATTTATTAGAGTGTCTGACTTCTGTTTTGTTACTAATCTTGGCAACTTTCATTATGTATTTGAGAACACTCCATGCTATTTACTAAATAAAGATGACTTGCCCAAAGTTGTAGAGAAATTACTGGCAAAGTTAACTAGAATCTAGATCTCCCAGAACTTTCTCCTGCCTTTGTTACTTTCCAGGATGAGAAATACTTTAAACTGTGGAATTACAATGGCATATCTCTGAGCTAATATACCTAAGTGTGTATATGAAAGAGAAACAGAAAATTATAATCACATTCAAATATTCAGAACCACAGAGGTAGCATTTATAAATCTGATCAAAATAACAAACAAGCAAAAAGATTCTGGGACTACACACTATTGGATTGCTGCCCCATTCCCACCTCCAGGGTGTAGCAGTTACTCTGAGTTCTCAAATGCTTTACCTATAGAGCACCATTTTTGTTGACCTACCCATCTGGGAAGGTTATAAGCATCAGGCCCTATATGAGGGACTATATTCCATTCCTGCAAAGGACCAACTTTCCTAAGTTCAGGGTTGGTCACAAGGTAAGAAATTTCCACAGCAACTCCTTAAGGAGCCTGGTAAGGCATACAAGAGTTGTGATCCTCATCACGTGAGGATATATCTACAGAATCACACATTTTTGAAGAATTGAAATTTGAAGTATTGAAAGACTAGAACTCTCATCAATGAAGCATCTATTCTTGATGTGAGGATTGATGATGAAACATGCCTCCATACTCTCAACACCTCTTAGATTATTGCAACAGATTTCTGATTGCATTCTCAGCTTTCAGTCTTGCTCATCTCTAATCAATTATTCAAATAGTTCCAAAAATAAACTTCCTAAAGTACAAATCTGAAGGTATCCCTCTTCTGCTGAAGAAACTTCAGGGCCTCCCTATTGTCTCTAAGACAGAATTCAGTCTCTTCATGTTGGTATTAAGGATACAGCTCAAGCCTTCTTTTATATACTTATCTTACATTGTTCCCTTTCTCCCACTTTACCTTCCCGACAACCTGGCTTACTTGCTGTTCCCAAAACTTGGTGTTCCATCTTCTGCTTATGTCTTTGCACAGCAGGGCCTCTCCTTCCTAGAATTCCTTCCCTGCTCATCACACCTTGTACTTAGTAGGTGCTTAATAAATGCTTCATTAATAAATGCTTCCTTATCATAAGAGCTAACAATGCTTCATAACTTGACATTGAAAAGTGTTTTCACAAATAAAATTAGGAAAGTAGGATAAGAAAGAAATTGGTCAATTGGGAAAAATATCTTTGTATAAACTATCTCCGATAAGATCTTATCATATATATGTTATATATGTATATATGTTATATGTGTGTGTAAACACACACATATAATTAACACAAATATTTAAGACCAAGAACAATTGGTCAAAAGCAAACAACAGTTACAAACTATCAACCATGTGAAAGATTATTCCATTGTGGAAAACAGTTTGGAGTTATGTTAAGGAAATTATTAAAATGCCCATACCTTTTGTCTAGAGACCCCTCTGCTAAGCCGGTAGTCCAAACTGAAAATTCAATTTTAAATGACTGCAGAATGCAGGAAAAGAGTCTTCAGGGGAGTCTATTTACCAAGATATACATAAAAACTATATAAATACAACTACAAGCCACTTTTTACAGAAATATAGATATAATTTTAAAATATTAATTGTTCTTGGATAACATGAGACAATATAATAAAAATGACAATACTACCTAAATTAATTTACTTATTTAATGACATAACAATCAAGCTACCAAAGGATTATTTTATGGAACTTGGAAAAATAATAATAAAATGAATATGGAAGAAACCAGGTCAAGAATTTCAAGAAAAATAATGGAAGAAAAAACTGAGAGTCAAGAGGGCTACAAGTACTAGAACTCTAACTGTGCTACAAAGCATCAATTCTCAGAACAGTTTGGTATTGGTTTTAAAATAGAGAGACTGATCAGTAGGCCAGATTAATTACATAACATAAAGAAATAAACCAATCTACTAGCCTAGTGTTAAGCAAATATGAAGACCCTGACTAATAAACTCACTCTTTTATAAAAGTTGCTGAGAAAATTGAACAGTGGTATGGAAGAAATTTGATTTAGAAATCTGACATTTTATGCCAAGAAAAACTCCAAATGGATAAGTAAGTTAGATATTAAGGTTTTATCATAAATAAATTAGAGAAATGTGGGGGGAGGGGAATGCCTATCAGATATATGGATAGAAGGAAAGTTTTATAACCAAATAAGTGATCGACCAAACAGAAGATGAAAATGGATAATTTTTAATTCCACAAATTAATTAATTAAATTGTTAATTAATTTAAAATGTACACAAGCAGATCCCCTGAAGCTAAGGTTAAAGGGAAAACAGTTAATTGGGGAAAAGTCTTTGCAGTATGTTTTTCCGCTGAAGATTTCATTTCCAAGATATATAAGAAACCAATTCAAATCTATTAGAAAAAGAGCAGTCCCCCAGCTGATAAATGGTATAAGGATATAAATAAGCAGTTCTCAAGGAAAGAAACTTAGGCTATCTATAGCCGTATGAAAACGAATGATAGACGTTATAATTACTAGGGAAATGCAAATTAAAACAATTCTGAAATTCATTAGAGTGGCAAAAGATGACAAAAAGGGAAAATAATAAATGTTGGAGGAGCTGTAGGGAAACGGGCACATTATTAATACATTGTTGGTGGAACTATGGATAGGTATGGCTTTTCTGCAAAGCAGTTTGGAATTATACATGAAAAGTTACTCAAGAGCACACACCCTTTGACCCAGCTAAACTTTTAATAGGTCTGTCCCCAAAAGAGATTTTTTAAAAAGGGAAAATGTATACAAAAATGTATATGTATACAAAAATATTTCTTGCAGCTCTTTTGTGGCGGTTAAAAAACTGGAAACTTAGGAAATGCATTTCAGTTGGAGAAGGTTAGCAAAAATCATAGTATATAAATGTGATGGAAACCTATTGTTCTGTTTGAAATGAGAAAATAGGTGATTTCAAAGAGACATGAAAAGACTTGTATGAACAGATGCAGAGTGAATTAAGAAGAACCAGAGTAATTTATACTATAAATTAATATGTTATTACAGTTTTTGAAGGCTTTTATAAAGTGATAAAGAATGAAGTGAACAGAACCAGGAGAAAATTTATAGGCAAATAACTTTTAAAACTGTAAGAATTAAAATGAAAGTAGTGATCGTCCCTGATTCCAGAGGACTAATGATGAAGCACACTATCCACCTCTTTGACTAAGTTTAGAGTTCAGAATGAGATACATATTTTTTAACACAGTCAATGAGGGATTTTTTTATTTTGCTTGACTGTACATATCTGTTATGTGGAACTTGTTTTCTTTCTTTTTTCCTAATTAGATTATGGTAGAAAGGAGAAAAAAATAGATTTCTGTTAAAAAACAAAACTTAAAAAACTAAAAATAAAATAGTAGAATTATTAGTTATAAGAAGAAAGCATGTGAACTAGCACTTCCAATTATCTGACCATGGCCACTTGAATTTAATTGCTATTTCAAATTATATTAATAACCATTTTAATGAGAAAATCCCATGCAATTACTAAACGACAATTGAACAAAACTTTACTATTTTTAAATATGTATTTCATTTGAATCCATATTACTAATTAAAATTTCTAGGCTTATCAAGCTTTTGAGGTAGGGTTTAGAAGGAACAAGAGAATATGAAGCAAGCAACAGAACTTCCATGTAAGACAGGAGAATTTATTTTCTATCTCTTTCTACCAGCAACTACCCAAAAAATGTATTGAAAATAAGATACTAGGGACAGAACCAAGATTACAAAGTAAGCATTTTTTTCACAGCTATTTCAACATTCCCCTCTAAACAAAATTTAAAAGTGTGTCAAATAAAATTTTAAGTGGTATAATAATCAGAAAGTAATTTCTACAGCCCAGAGCAACTTAGAAAAGACAGAAAGAGAGGTCTGTAGACATTGTACTGGGGGCTGACCTGGAATGTGGCACAGCAGAAGTGACACCAGCTATGGACTTTGAAGGTGGTGGTAGCAGCAAAAGTTGTACCAGGAATGCTCAGTACTGAGGGACAGTAAGAGGATTCTAGGCTCAAGGAGACTATGAACACTTGATCAGAAACAGATTATAAGGTATCCCCTTGCTAGAACAGGGTACAGAACCAGGTGTCATTTGGCAATTCCATTGTCAATTATCCACTTTCAGGTTGCAGTTCCAAGGTAGAAAGTACTTTGCATTGACGTATTTTGGTTGAAAAAGAATAGGAGTCCTACCTGGGTATGGGTCATGGTTCTAGGGTGGAGAAGATTTGTGATAATGAGGGAGCAGGAACTTCACTTGAGTAAGGACCAGAGCAGTGACCAGATCTTACCACCCCCTTATCACTCCACTTGAGAAGCACCAAAAACCTAGAGGCCTCCAGGTTGAACAACAGAAGCTCAGGGTAGTCATCCCCTCCAAAGAATAACAGAGTCAAACTCTCAAATAAAGTTCAAAGTCAAGAAATAGGCTGGAAAAATGAGCAAACGACAGAGAAAAAAAAAATGACCATAAAAAGCTACAGTGGTGATTGAGAAGCTCAAGACAAAAACTTGGAGAATATGATTATTGGAAAACATCTATAATTAAAGCCTCAAAGAATAATGTAGATTGAACACAAACCCAATGAGGCTTTCTAAAAGAGCTAAAGAAAGATTTTTTTAAAAGAGAAAACAAATTATTTTTAAAATCCAATAAGAGCAGTAGAGGAAAAGTTGGAAAAAGAAATGAGAGTTGTGCAAGAAAATTACAAAAAGACATTTAAAAGCTTGGCAAAAAGAGGCACAAAAATACTGAAGAAAATAACTCCTCAAAATCAGAATTGACCAGTGGTAAAAAATCTCACTAAAGAAAAGAATTCCTTAAAAATTAGAATTGAGCAAGTAGATGCTAATGAATCCATGGGACATCAAGAAGCAAGAAAATAAAGTCAAAAGAATGGGGAAAACAGAAGAAAATATGAAGTCTAATTGGAAAAACAACTGACCTGGAAATCAAAGAAAGAGAATTTAAAAATTACTGGACTACCTGAAAGCCATAATAAAAAAAGAGCCTACACATCAAAACTGCCCAAACGGCAAAATAGAAATTGAACAGATCCACTAGTCAACTCCTAAAAGAGATTCCCCAAATCAAAACTTGCAGAAATATGCTAGCCAAATTCCAGAGCCCCAAGATCAAGGATAAAATACTTAAAGCAGCCAGAAATAAATTATTCAAACACCATGGTGGCAAAGTCAGGATCACAGAAGATTTAGCATCTTTCAACATAAAGGAGTAGAGGGTGTGGATATGATATTCCAGAAGACAGAGAAGCCAAAATTGCAACCAAGAATAACCTACCCAGCAAAACTGAGTATAATCCTTCAGAGGGAAAAACTGGGCATTTAATTACAAAGAGTACTCCCAAATATTCCTGATGAAAAGAACAGAACTGAATAGAAAATTGGACAAATGTAAGACTCAAGGGAAACATAAAAAAGTAATCATGAGTGAAAAGTCGTAAGGAACTTAATAAGGTTGAACTATTTATATTCCCAAATGATAAGATGATACATGTAACCCTTAATAATTTTATTATCATTAAGGCAGTTAGAAGGAGTCTACTTACAGGGTATGTAAATGAGTCTACTATTTTGGGATTAGCTAAAAGAAAAAATGGAAGAGAAATATAATGGGAAAGGGGGAAGGGAGATAAAGAATGACAGAAATTATCTCACATAAAAGAAGTGTGCAAGGAAGAATTTTTACACTAGAGGGGAATATTGGAAAGGGACAGGCAACACTTTAGCTTCATTCTTATCTAAACTGATTCAAGGAGGTAAGAATATATACACACATACATTTGGGTATAGAACTTCGTCTTACACAACAGGGAAGTCAGAGGAGAAGTGACTAACAGAAATGGAAGGAGTGATAAGATGGAAGGTAGCTTAAGGGATGCAATGGTCAGAAACAAAACATGCTTTTGAGGAGGGGACAGGGTAACAAAAGATAAGGATAGATAAAAGAGGATAGGATGAAGGAACATACATAATTAGTCATTATGACTGTGAATTTGAATGGGATGAACTCATCAATAACATGGAAGAGGAGAGCAGAATAGATTATAAACAAGAATTCAACAATATATCATTTAAAAGAGACACAATCAAAGGAGGAAGACACACAGGATTATAAAATGAAGGACTAGAGCAGAATCTACTCTGCTTTAGCTGAAATAAATAGATCAGGGATAGCAATCATGATCTTAGACCAGTGATTCTCAACCTTCCTAATGCCGCAAACCTTTAATACTCATATGTGGACATATCTGCATGTGGGCAGACCTGTGTGGAGACAGAGAGAGGAGCAGTGTCTCAATTCCTAAGACCATCAGAAATATGTGTTTTCCTATGGTCTTAGGCGACCCCTGTGACTCCAGTGAAAGGGTCGTTCGACCCTCAAAGGGGTCGCAACCCACAGGTTGAGAACCACTGTCTTAGACAAAGCAAAAGCAAAAATAGACCTAATTAAAAGAAATAACCAGGGAGACTATTTTGCTAAAAAAGTTGTCGTAGACAATGAAGTAATATCAATACTAAACATATGTGCACTGAATGGCACCCAAATTTTTAAAGGAGAAGTTAAATGGCTTATAGGAAGAAACAGACAGCGGAACCATCCTAGTGGGAGACCTCAATTTACCTCCGTCTCAAAACTAGATAAATCTAAACATAAAATAAATTTTAAAAAAGTTAAGGAGATGAAATGATTTTTAGAAAAGTTAGATATGATAGACCTTTAGAGAAGATTTAATGGGAATAGAAAGGAGTATACCTATTTCTTGGTTTTATGTGACACTTTCACAAAAACTGACCATGTATCGGGGCATAAAAACCTCCAAATATTAAGTGTACTCTTTTCAGAATGTAACACAATAAAAAATTATATTGATTAAGAGGCCTCTGAAGCATAGATTTAAAACCACGTGGAAACTAAATAATTGAATCATTTAAAATGAGTGGACCAAAGAACAAGTCATAGAGAACATCAATAATTTAACTAAAGATAATGATTACCATAAGAAAATATGCCAAAATTCATGGGATGCAACCAAAGCAGTAATTAGGGAGAAATTCATATCTCTAAACATTTACATCAATAAAAGAGAAAAAGAGCAGATCAATAAATTAGTCTTAGAACTGAAAAAAAATAGAAAAAGAATAAAAAAACTTCTGAGAATCAGAGATTAATAAATTTTAAAGTTAAAAAAATTGAATAATAAATAAAACTAGGAGTTGATTTGATGAAAAATATCAATAAAATAAATACACCACTGGTTAATTTGATTTAAAAAAAGAAAAAAGAATACCAAATTACCAGTATCAAAAATGAAAAACTTTAATGAACAACAAATGGAGATAAAATAAAAGCAATTATTAGGAGCTATTTTGCCCAATTATATGCAAATAACATTGAGACTCTAAATGGAATGGATGAATGTTTAAAAATATATAAATTGCCCAGATTAACAGAAAAATAAATAGAATATTCAAATAATCCTATCTTTGGAAGAAAAAAAAATTAAGCAAATCATAAATGACCTACCTAAGGAAAAAAACCCAGGACCAGATGGATTTGCAAGTGAATTTACCAAACTTTTAAAGAACAGTTCATTTAAATACTATATAAACTATTTGAAAAGATTATCCAAGAAGGAATGCTACCAAATTCCTTCCATGACACAAATAGAGTTTTGATACCTAAACCAAGGGGAGCAAAAAACAAAGAAAGAAACCTATAGACCAATTTCCCTAATGAATATTGATGTAAAATTTTTAAATAAAACACTAGCAAGGAGATTACAGAAGTATATCACAAAAAACATACACTATAACGAAGTTGGCTTTATATAAGGAATTTAGGCTGCTTCAGTATTGGGAAAACTATAAGCATAATTGACCATATCAATAACAACAACAAAATCATATGACTATATCAATAGATGCAGGAAAAGCTTTTGACAAAATATAATACCCATTCCTGTCCAACACATTAGAAAGCATAGAATAAATAGAGCTTTTAAAATTGATAAATACCATCTACTTTGAAAAACCAAGAGTGAGTATTATCTGTAATATGGATAAACTAGATGCCTTTCCAGTAAGACCAGGGGTGAAGCAAGGATGTCTATCATCACCATTATTCAATATTTACTAGAGATGCTAGCCATAACAATGAGACAAGAAAAAGAAATTGAAAGAATAAGAACAGGAAACAAAACTATCATGTCTTGTGGATGACATAATGATAATATGAATCTTAGAGAATCAAATAAAAAAACTAGTTGAAAATTAAAAACATTAATAAAGCTGCAGGATATAAATCATCAGCATTTGTGTATATTTCTGAAAAACCTAGCAGAAAGAATTAGAAAGAGAAATTCCATTTAAAATAACTGCAGACATCATAAAATACTTGATAATCTACCAGCCAAAATACCTGTAAGAATTACGTGGACACAATTCAAAACACTGTTCACACAAATAAAGACAGATCTAAACAAGTGGAGAAATATTCATGGCTCATGGGTAGGCCAAGCCCATATAATAAAAATCACAATACTACCTAAATTAATTTACTTATTCAGTCCCATACCAACCAAACTAACAAGGAATTATTTCATAGAACTAGGAAAAAGTAATAACAGAATTCATCTGGTTAAGGTTATATTAAGGTTAAGATTATAAAGGAATCAATTTTTTTTTTAAGTGAAAGAAGGTAGCCTAGCAATACTAGCTCTCAAACTATACTACAAGGCAGTAATCATCAGTCTGGTACTTGATAAGAAATTGAGTGGTTGAGCAGTGAAATAGATTAGGTACATAAGACACAGAAGCAAATGACTACAGTAATCTAGTGCTTGATAAACCCAAACCTCCAAATCACTGGGGCAAAAACTTAGTTTTTGACATAAGCTGCCCAGAAAAGTGGAAAACAGTCTGGCAGAAACTAGGCATAGACTGACATTTCACACCTTATACCAAGATAAACTCAAAATGGGTACATGACTTAGATACAAAGGACGATATCATAAGCAAAGTAGGGGAACATGGAATAGTTTACCTGTCGGATGTATGGATAAGGAAGGAGTTCATGACCAATGAGATAGAGAGTCATGGGAAGCAAAGTAGATGTTTTTTTATTATTTTAGATTAAAAGAGGTTTGCATAAACAAAGCCAGTGTAATTAAAATTTGAAGGAAAGCAGGAAACTGGTAAGGGGAGGGGAATTTTACCACACATTTCTCTGATAAAGGTCTCATTTCTCAAATACATAGGAAACTGAAGCAACTTTATAAAAATAAGAGCCATTCCCCAATTGATAAATGGTCAAAGGATATGAACAGGCTGTTTTCAGAAAAAAAAATCAAAGCTGTCAATAATCATAAATATACTCTAAGTCAGTAATAATTAGAGAAACATATATTAATACAACTCTGAGGTACCATTTCATACAAATCAGATTGGTTTACAAGACAGAAAGGAAAATGACAAATACTAGATGGGATGTGGGAAAATAGGTGGTACACTAATGCATTGTTGGTGGAATTATAAACTGATGTAACCATTTCAGAAAACAATTTGGAACTATGCCCAAAGGGCTATAAAATTTGACCTAGAAATATTGCTACTAGTTTTGTATCCCAAAGAGATCAAAGGAAAAGGAAAAGAACTTATATGTATAAAAATATTTATAACAGTTCCTTTTGTAGTGGCATAGAATTGGAAACTGAAATAATGTTATCAGTTGGAGAATAGATGAATAAGTGGTATGTGTTGTGATGGAATGCTATTGTATTGTAAGAAATGATGAAATGGATGATTTCAGATAAACCTGGGAAGATTTATAAAAGCTGGTGCCAAGTGAAGTGAGCAGAACTAGGAAAATATTGTGCATATTAATAGCAATGTTGTAATGATAATCAACTGTGAAAGACCTGGCTACTCTGATCAGTACAGTGCTACACAACAATTCCAAAGGACTCATAATGACAAATGTATATAAATGTGTATCTACACAAAAATAACTGGTGAACTCTGAGTGCAGATTAAAGCATTTTTTCAATTTCTTTATTTTTCTTGGGGTTTTGCGGCATGTTTTATGTGGAAAAATGTTTTAATGACTTTATGTGTGTAGTGGGTATTATATTTCTTGCTTTCTCAGTGGGTAAGGGAGCTGGTCAAAGGATGGAGAGAATTTGGAATAGAAAAGAAATAGAAATGGGATGCTTTGTGATCCTATTCATTCAGATTCCCTAAATGTCTTCCTTAGTCATAAAACCTACTTATATTCCTTGTTTCTTTTTTCTTTTGTCTTGTACTGTATGAGGCTGTGCCTGTGGAGGGAGCATAACTTTTTCATTTATTCTCCCAAAGTTTGGTATAGTGCTCAGTAATGCAGTTAACCTGTTTTTCTTCATACAGTAGTTTAAGATGCTAGTAGGACAGCCAGTTGTAAAATTTAGTAAATTTAATTGAATTTAATAAATCTAAAAGGATATATTTAGAATTTATTTCATTCTGTGGTTTGTCACACTCTTGGCTTCTTCAAGATGACCGATATTACTTCAATTTGTTCAATAGCTATCTATCTTAGACTGTTCAGTTGTAGCATGGTGTGGAGGAAGATCCAGAAAAAGGAAACTTAAAAGGAGTAGTCAGACAAGTAGGTGGAGAACCAAGAGAGGGCAGCATAATGAAATCCTAGAGAGAAGAGAATATTAAAGAGAACAATGTAAGCCCAAGACAGTTGTGTTCCCCAAGGATTTTAAATTCTAATGGGACCACAACATGTAAATAATGAACTAACATACTCTCTCTCTCTCTCTTTCCCTGTCTCTCTCTCTCTCTCTCTCCATATATGTGTGTGTGCACATATATACACACACCTATACATATGTATATATATATACATATGTGTATATCTATACACACATATATATGTGTATATATGAGAGTGTGCCTGAAAGAGGAAGGCCTAAGCAAATGGCATTAGTAGGAAAAATCTCCTAGAGTAGATGAGATTTAAGCTGAGTCTTGAAAGAAATCAGAAAAGCTGAGGGGTGAGGGAGCCAAACATTCCAGGCACACACACACATACACACACATATATGTATGTGTATACACACATATATACCCATATGTACATGAATGCACACACACACACACATATATATATATACTCACATATGTATATATGTGTATATAAACATACATACACAGTGATACAGGATACAGTGTAGTTCTATATGTTGTACAAATGTACAAAGTATATATTGTGTGGGTACATACATGCATATATACTTGGATATATATTGTGTCTATACCCGTATTGTACGTTTTCTCCTCCATTTTAATATAAGCTCTTTTATGGGCAGGGACTATTACGTTCTTGTCTTTGTATTCCCAGTGCTTACCATTGTACCTTGCATGGAATCAGTACTTAATATATGCTTCTTAATTGATTGATTTTACTAATTAAATTGGAAAAACTCTCGAGTAAACTGGCATAACTACCTTTCTGTAAGTTTCCTGAGGACAGGTACTGACTTCTTTTCAAGGCCCCAAAAGTACCAGGCATGGAGATCTTTACAAGATTTGTACTTGATGATGGGGTTTTTTGAGCAGAACTGAATCAAAGTTGGAAATCACCCTCTTAGATACTTCGTGTAATAAAGAAAATATACTGAGCATTGTCTTTCATTTCTTATTAATATATAAACCACTGACAGAAGCTTGATTTTTAGCTGAGTTGTAGATTTGGCCAACATGACTAACTTCAACATTTACAGTGAGCCTTTGTTCTTATTTTTTGTATGAGTAGTTCCCTAGAATATCAGTGCATAATGATGTGAACCTAATTATCTTCTTAAACTTCCATAGTGCTCAACATTAACGTAGACTTCTGTTCAACATAGTTGTCCTTTTTGTCATTTGCTTTAAAATAGGAACAGATGCTTCTGCTGCTCCTCACAAAATACATTTTCTCTTATTACTGACAAGTGGATTATATTATTATTGGCAGGAAAGTAATGACAGAAAATGGGAATTTGATTATATTTCAGCCGTACGGATTATTTCCTAAAAATAAAATTTTTATCAGCTTTCAAAAGGCGCAAACATCTTTCCCATTGACCAATTCCTTTCCTTCCTCACTGTACTCATACCCTTCTGTTTTTTACCTGTGATATTAGACTAAGAAAGCATATATACTTCTCAGCACTCATTTCCCCTTCACCTACCATTGGCTGTAAAAATCTAGCACCAAGAAAATAGGAAAGAGAAAGAGAGCTTAATAAATTTTTTAAAATCCAATGCATGACTTCCTCTAGGCCACACTTGATTTATTCCATACCATGTGCCTTTGTCCCACAACATATGCAAGAGACCAGTTTTCCACAGGAGTTTATATTACATTTGGAAGCAAGAGAGAACAGAATGATAATTGTCTCTTTTTAAAAGGAAAAGACTTCTTATGATTTAGAAACGTAAGAGTCCCTCTACTAGAGACCATCTGTTCCAACCTCTTAATTTTACAGACAAGAAGACAAACCAGCCCAGAGGGATAAAGTGCTATTTAAAAGTAAATCCATGTAGTGTTTAAGGGGTGCAGTGGATAGAGCACTGGGCTTGGAATCAGAAAGACTCATCTTCTTGAGTTCAAATCCAGTGTCAGACACTTCATAGCTGTGTGACCCTGGGCAAGTCACTTAATCCTGTTTGCCTCAGTTTTCTCATATGTAAAAAGGAGCTAGAGAAATAAATGGTAAACAACTCCAGTACCCTGGCCGAGAAAACCCCAAATGGGATCACCAAGAGTCAGACATGACTGAAAAATGACTGACCTTGTCACAGGTGACAAATGCAGTTCTCCAGCCCAGGTTCTCTAATGTTAAATTCAGAGTTCTTAACCATTAAACCATGAAAATGGGAATTCATATCATAGATTAAATGCTTTTTATAAACAATTCACCAAAAGAAATTATTATAATATATTCTGGCCACAGTGACAGGGATTTTAGGCAAGAAGAGGTATAAGTATTTAGACATTTGTACAGATTTTTAATATGAATTAAGTAATTAGAAAAAGAAATATATGTGGTATCTTCTGGATTTTTCTGTCCCAGGAAATAAGCGTTCAGTTTTGTAAACACTAACATAGGTGGATGTTTGTCTTTGTTTTGTAGGCAATATGAAACTGTTGTTCCACTGGAAGATTCTATTGTGACAGAGGTCACAGCAACACTACAAGAGTGGGCTAGTCTCTGGAAGCAACTTTATGTGGTAAGTATATAGTGAGAAGCAAGAATCTTGGGACAGGATCCATTCTTGGTAAAGCAGTATTTAATGACCATTGTATCAATTTAAAATCACCTTGTGGCTTTGAGTATCTTGGGAATCTTTCAGTAGCAAACCAGGAATAGTTCCATGAGTAATGCACAAACAGTTAGGGATGCCTTTGAAAATTGTTTACTACGGACTGAGGATTTTTACACAAACAAGTCACATTGATAGTTTCTTGTAGCATCTCTTTTAACGTTAGTCTGCAGGATTTTGCCAGTGGCTTGGTAAGAAAGAGCTCCAGTGCTTCAGAAATTCAGCTCCATGGATCAGCAGTACATTTTGATGGAATAGCTGTCAATCAATGCTTTCTGTAAAATTCACTTTTCTGTATAGGTAGTACCAAATGGTTCTTTGCATCCTTGTATTAGCTATGGAAATTTCTGTAATGTGCTTGAAATAGTAATAGTTGACATTTATTAATACTTCATACATTATTTCTTTCAATCAGTCAGTTTGCCTTTTGCTAGGCACTGTGTTAGGGCTGTATTTGATCTTCATAACAGTCCTATGAAGTCAGCAGTATAGGTGTTAACAACACTCTGGACTCACTCTTCCAACCTGCACCAATTGATAGGTCTCCAGAGGGCAACTAATGATGCTTCACCCAGCAGTAACCCTGAGGGTTCAGGGTGGGTTTTCTAGGATTATTCTAGGACCAGCCTATCTAGGACACTCTGGCTGGTATACTTCCAGGTCAGTTTCACTCAATAATCTCAATTTCTATAGAAAAATTATTTACAAAGAGGAGACAGCAAAACATGCTCCTAAAAACCAGTAGCACACTGTCCCACAGATACACACAGGGTCCTGGAAAATAATGTACACATAGGTAGTGAGGGATATGTGTAGAGAACCCATGTGGCAAAGAGGTCCCTCACAATTTCTGGTTACTGAAGGTTTTCTCCCTTCATTGCAGTGGTTCTCAACCTTCCTAATGTCGCAACCCTTTAATACTCGTATGTGGGCATATCTGCATGTGGGTGGACCCGCCTGGAGACAGATAGAGGAGCGGTGTCTTGGTTCCTAAGACCATCAGAAATATGTGTTTTCCAATGGTCTTAGGTGGCACCTATGAAAGGGTCGTTTGACCCCGAAAGGGGTCGTGACCCACAGATTGAGAACTGCTTCTTCATTGAGTTCTCACTGGGTTCCCCTTAGGTGTATCTCTACTAGGATCTGAGAATTTGTTCCTTTGAGGAGTCCATTGCTAATACTTCTATCTGCCATGAGGGTTCATGTTCCCAAAGATGCCTTTCCTCAGGTGACTATCACTGCTGACTAAATGTGTTTCCTCCTACTTGTCCTGTCTCACTGATCTCAATAATCTGCACTTTTCACTATTCATCCAGCCTCTTCAATGACATGGTTTTTGGAAACAGGAGATAAAGAAATTCTCCTTACCCCCAAAAGTGATTCCTTCTCAGAGGCTGGGCTCCAACTCTCAAACTAGGACCTCCAATCCATAAATCTCCAATCTAGAAAACAAAAGGGATTCACGGCTTGACTGAACTTATTGATGGCTTAACTACTATCTTATTATACACCAGTTCAATGGACATGATTAATCCTATCAGCCTATCACCTTTCTTTCTTGCTTGGTCCAATAAAAGGGGTTCTCACTTCGTAGTGATCACAGGGCATAAATTATTTTGCTTAGATGCACAAAACTTTGTATCTGTTGATTGATTTGAGATGTCTGGGTCTTCTGTGAAAGGAGTTATCCCTTTTTGCATATTCTTTAAAGTAGATGAAGCTGGATGAATAGAAGAAAAGCAAAAATCTTTTCATGAGAAATTGTTGACCCAAACATTATATTTTTTAAATTTTTTTATTGATTTATTTGTTTACTTTTAGTTTACAAGATTCATTTCCACAATCCCTTGAGTTTTAGATTTTCTCCCCTCCTCGCCCTCCCCAGTGGGAGCATGCAATCAAGTATAGGATCCACAAATACTTTTACATTAGACATTAGTCTGGTTGTAAAGAAGAGTTGTAACCGATGGAATGAACAATGGGAACGAGGAAACAAAACCAAACGTGAAAAAGAGAGCAGGTAGTTTGCTTCAGTCTGCATTTAAACTCTGTTCTTTCTAGATCTTTCTCTGAATGTAGACATCTCCTTCCATCGTGAGTCTTTTGGAGTTGTCTTATAACCTTACATTGCTGAGAAGAGTCCAGTCTATCAAAGTTTGATTATAATATAGGATTATAATAGGAAAGAATGCCAATTGAGTTGTACCAGTGGTATCTTCAGGGCTACTTAGCTTAAAGGATCATGAATACCTTTCTTACTGTATCTCAAATGTTACAGGTCTAGGGTCAGACTTTCAAGACCCTTCCCACCACATTAAATGCCTACAAGAACATTATTCTTTCTTCAGAGAAGTGACCACTTATATAGAGCTCTATATACTTACACATGCAGAACCCCTGATACAACCTATTTGTGGACAATACTCAGTTTCTCTTTAAAGTGGGTTTTGAGGAAAAATTAAAAATAAAAAAAAATAAAGTGGGTTTTGAAATTCGCTTCAGTTTAAAAACTTAAATACCTATCTTCCATTAAGCGCTGGATGACGGTGTCATCCCCCTTCCCAGTAAACTCCAGTGGCTTCCTATCAGCTGCAGAGTCAAATAAAAAAGCCTCAGTTTGACATTCAGAGTCCGTCATAACTTGCTCCTCTCTTACCTCTCCAGTTTTCTTACAGCTTACTCCACTCTCAATCCCCTTAAACCCTGACATGCTCAAGTCCCAGCTAAAGTCTGAGTTCTATAGAAAGCCTTTCCCACTCCCTTTTAGTTCTGGTGCCTTCCCTCTGTTGATTATTTCCATTTATCACACACACATATGTTTATAATATTTATGTGTATATATCCACTGTTTGTACAGTTGTTCATACATTGTCTCCACCATTGGATTGTGAGCTCCTCAAGAGTAGGGACTTCCTTTTACCTTTCTTGCTATCTCTAGTACTTAGCATAGGGCCTGATACGTATTGTAGGTGCTTAAAAAATATTTACTGACTGACTAACAACTATGTAACAAGAACAGTGCTATGAAAATTAAAGCGTCTTTGTGTGGTGGTTTATCAGTCAAAAGACTGGCATCTAGTACATTTTAAAAAGTTGAAATAAAAGTAAATGGAAGATTCAAAATTCATAGCCATCTGTTTTCATTTTATGTATATTATAAAAATCTTTTAAGTAGAGAACATTATATCTTTTAGTTCTTCATATTAAATAAATGGATATATACTATTATATTAAGCCAAATTGGTTGGAAAAATCACATAATGTTGAAAAAGTGCAGAGAATATATTCTGTTCCTCCAGCTGTCTTCAGTAAGGCTGCGTTTCTCTACTTTAAAATTACTCTAATTCCAGATATGAAACGTGTATTAAACGTAAGGCAAACTTTTCTTCAAAGTGGTCCATAAGTACAACATTATTTTACTCACATTTTGTTTGATTTTTTTGTGGGGAGGAGGCTGAGGGTATTGGTAGAACATTTTGGGCCGCTGTTCTATTATACCTTTAGCTCAAAAAAATACTAGCTTTGGAAATGCAGTTGTTTTATTGATAAGCATTCACAAGATTTATTACTAACCTATGTAGTCTAAAGCATCTGTGCCAAGTAGGTTTAAAAGATCTCATCAGTTTTGGGTTTGTTTGCATTGTGCCATCCCACTAATCCCCTTTTTTTTAAACTATGCCCACCCTATCTACTGTTCCCCAGCTAATTACACTAATTGTAAGTGTCTGCTTCCAATAAATGTTTTCAGAGTTCTTCCACAAACACACATTCATATAAAAACATAATAACAGAGGAAGAGTCAAGGATCTGACCTGGATTTTACATTTCACTGAATATGCAAAGCTTCCTATAGCCCCAGCTCCAACCAATCCAGAATACCTTTACATGTGACCCCCATGACTTTCATCAGTGGCTCAAACCACTTGTCCTGCCAAGCAAAAATTAAAATTTATGGAAAATGTAAGAATATATAGCATAACTACTAATCACTAAATGCCAACAAGTAGCACCAATCCTTCTGCACTTTCTGGGGCCCTAAGCCAGATTGGCTTCCTCAGCAATCTGCATATACAATGTCTAATTACTTGTCCCTCTTCTGTCACTGCCACCCACTTTAGACCACAAGATTACATTTTCTAGGGTATATTTATAAGGGAAAAGAGAATAGGCAAATTCAGAAATAATACCCCAGAGAAAAATAATTTTAAGTGCAAATTAAAGAATACTACCTAGGTATGGAGATGGTAATTCAATTTCCTAAAGTAATCTATTTTGCTGTAGTTCCCCAGTCTTGCTCCATTTGTTCCTTCTGATTCCTTCTTAGCTTAGAACATCTTCCCTTGTAACCTGCTTAAAAATGTCAGCTATCATCTCAAAACAGTTCCCACTCCCAAGCCCAAACCAGAATTAGTCTACCTGGGT
The DNA here is from genome assembly GCA_028627135.1 of Pseudochirops cupreus. Taxonomy (NCBI): domain Eukaryota; kingdom Metazoa; phylum Chordata; class Mammalia; order Diprotodontia; family Pseudocheiridae; genus Pseudochirops; species Pseudochirops cupreus. The sequence goes on from CM053583.1 coordinate 354,780,899, forward strand.
ATTCTAGTCTGTACATTTAGGGTTTAGGCTCATAGCTAAGCAGGAAGTCCTGGGTGCCTGGCAAGTTGTGAGTCTTGCACTTATATTCTCATGTAATCTTTGAGCTAACTTCTTGTCTCTGACCAAAATAATCCAAGAGAAATAAATATAACAGTGCTCCTTTTGTCTCAGAAAAATCATAATAATTCTTCAGTACAAAGTATACTGTATTTGGGGAGCGGGGAGGGCAGGGCGGTTTGGGTTAAGTGACTTGCCCAAGGTCACACAGCTAGTAAGTGTTAAGTGTCTGAGGCCTTTTTTGAACTCAGGTCCTCCTGACTCTAGAGCCAGTGCTCTATTCACTGCACCACCTAGCCACCCCCCAAGTATACTGTATTTGGAGTCAGAGGACCTGGGTTTGAATCCTGACTTCACCACTGTCCACCTCTGTGACTTTAAGCAGCTCTCTCTGTGCTTCAGTTTCTTAATCTATAGATTAAAGGGATTGGGCTAAATGACCACTGTCCCTTCCAGTTCTAAATATATGGTTCTATCAGTCCAACACACATCACTCAGTGTTCACGAAAGCTAATGTCCTTCCTTAGAATTATTTCTTCATAATCTTCTTGTGCTTATTTCCTTTTTCTTTTTAGGTTTGTTTCTATTACTTATAGATAATTCATATTGCTAGTATAGAGAACACGAGGGCAGCTAGGTGGCACAGTGGATAGATCATTGGACTTAGAATCAGGAAGATTCATCTTCTTGAGTTCAAATCCGGCCTCAGATACTTACTAGCTGTGTGACCCTAGGCAAATCACTTAACCTTGTTTGCCTCAGTTTCTTCATCTGGAAAACAAGCTGGAGAAGTAAGTGGCAAATAGTTCTAGTATCTTTGGAAAGAAAACCCTAAACGGGGTCACCATGAGTTAGACACACCTGGAGCAATTCAACAATAGCAAAATTAACAATGTACATTGGAACGCTACTCTAGCTGTCCTTAGAGGGCATGTATAGTGCTGTGGAACGGTTATAAACAGGATTTTTTTAAAATTTCATAATAAATTCCTTTCAACACAATAAATAGACTTGCCTTGTACTATTGCAAGTCATATGACCACCCCTTTTCAATCTCCTTACAGGACTGTCATCTTTGTTCTCCCCCTATGGATTAGGGTTACCATAAACTCTGTCCTGGGCCCTCTCTTCTTCTCTCTCTACATTTAATCTTGGGGATCTCATCAGCTCTCGTGCATTGCAAATAAATCCCAAATCTATATTTCCAGTCACATGCTGACACTTCTCTTTCTCCTGACCTCCAGTCTCATACCTGCCACAACCTGCTAGATATCTCCACTTAGATGTCCCATAGTCACTTGAAACTCAACACGTCTAAAATAAAACTCATTATCATCCTCCCTAAACATTCTCCTTTTCCTCACTTCCCTATTTCTGCTCACAACACTATAATTCTTCCACCCTTGCACTGGCCACAATCTCTTCCTTTCCCCATCTTCCCCATACCCATCCCTGTGAACCAATTCTACTCTACACTGTCATCTTCTCTCAAGTCCCTCCTCCTTTATTCTATATAAGATTTTTCCCTTCCAACTCAGCCTTAGATTACTCTCACCATCTGTCACCTTTACTCCTACTCACATGCTGCTGAACAAAGCTGGAAAAAAATCACCAAACTGTGCTGACTGGATCCACTATGTGTTTACAGTGCATAATCTCTATGTGGTCCTTCACAATCTTTCTGCACCTCTTTATTCAGTTCACTATCCCATTCACTATGGTGGCTTTTCCAAACCTTGTCATGCCTTCTCAAGCCTCCCACAGTGCCCCCTTCCTCTGTCCTTTTAGCTGAGAACTTTGCTTCATATTTCATTTTTAAAAAATTAAGGTCATTCGCAGAGATCTGCCTCTTTTCCCATTATTCATCTCACATTGTGCAGATACCTTAATGCTGCTATCTCCTTCTTCACCCGTTTCACATGAAGAGGTGACCTTTCTTCTTGCAAAGACAAACCACTTTACATGTACAAATGATTCCATTCCACCCTGTCTTCTCCAGCAGATTGTCTGTTCTATCATCCCTACTCTCTCACTAATATTCCATTATCCCCTGTCTACTGGCTATTTCCCTGCTACATGCTCATGTTTCCTTCATCCTGAAAAAATTCTCATTTGATTCATCCATCCCTGCTAGATACCATCCTGTATTACTTTTTCCATTGTTTGAGAAAGCATTCTACAATAGCTTTTCCTATCTAACCATAACATGTTCTTTCCTCTCACGCTCTTCTTAATTCTTTGCAATCTGACTACCAACCTCATCGTTTAGCTGAAACTGCTCTTTCCAAAATTACCAATGATCTCTTAATTCCTTTTCTCATTCATCATACTTCTTCACCTCTTTGCAGTCTTTGACACTGTTGATCACCTTCTTCTCTTTGATACTCTATTCTCTCTAGGTTTTTGTGACACTGCTGTCTCCTCATTCTCCCCCACCCTCAGACCATACTTTCTCCATCTATTTTGGTGGCTCTTCATCTAGTCAGGGGTGGGGAACCTGTGGCCTCGAGGTCACATGTGGCCCTCTAGGTCCTCAAGTGCAGCCCTTTGACATAATCTAAACTTTACAGATTTTTTCTGTTTGGATTTCGTCAAAGGGCCACACTTGAGGAAGAAGAGGGCCACGTGTGACCTTGAGGCCACAGGTTCCCCACCCTTGAATCCTAGGTCATGCCCACTAACTTTGGGCATCTTTCCAGCCCCTATCCTGAGCTCTATTCTGCCTCCATACTGATTAACATGGTGATCTCGTCAGCTTTTATGGTTTCATTTATTGTCTATATACAGATGACTCTCAGATCTGCTTGTCCATCTACCCTCTTTCTCTTCTGACTCCAGTCTTGCTTCTCTAACTACTTTTTAGACATCTCAAAGTGCAGATTCAGTAGACATCTTAAATTCAACATATTGAAAACTGAACTAATTGTTTTTCCTAAAAGTGTTCCCTTCTTCCTAACTTCTCTATTACTGTCTAGGGTACCACCATCCTCCTAGGCTCACAGCCTTGGTCCAGTCTTTCCAGGATTACATATAACTCACATACCTGAGGTTCCAATCCAACTGACCTATTTGTTGTTCCTCATACCTGACATTCCATCTCCTACATTCCATAGACTTTGTACAAACTGCCTCTTCTACTTGAATTGATATCCTTTCTTTTCTCCCTTCTACCTCCTGGAATCCCTAGGTCCTCTCAAGTCTCAGATCACATACCCCCTACTTTAAATACCCTCTCTTGATTTCACCTGTTGTTAATGTTCCCCTAAAATTCTTTTTTGTTTATTTTGTATACATCCTGCATCTACTTCTCTGTGACCATGTGTATTGTCGCATAGAATGCAAGTTTCTCACTCTTGCATTTGTATTTCCAAAATCTATTGCAGTGACTGGCACGTTGTCATTTATTTGTTCCTTCATTGCTGTTTGTCTTTCTTTCTTGAAGAGGACCATGATATCAGGAAGGTTATCAGTGCCAAGTGAATTGAATTTAAGTGAGGCAGGGCTGTACAAAGTCACCAGCCTCACTCTCTCCTCCAGAGCCATCTGGGTCCAGTGGCCAGATACAGATCAGGAAGACTGGAGATGGCCCCAGATGAGCAGGAGAATTGGGGCTGCTAGGTGGTTTGGTGGATAGAGCACTGGGCCTGGAGTCAGGAAAACCTGAGTTCAAATCAGGCCTCAGACACTTACTAGCTATGAGACCCTGGGCAAGATACTTGGTATATAATTAATAAATGCTTGTTCGTTGATTGATGTGAATAGTGAGGCTCTGGCTGATGTATTTCACTTAGGACTTAGCTTCTTTTAACCTCTCTGAATCTTTTTCCCATCTGTAAAATGCAGATAAAAATACTTACTCTACTCACTTCACAGGGCTGTTATAATAAAAGCACCTTGAAACCCATAGTGCACTATATAAGTGAGTCCTCATTATTAATTCATTCAGCACAAATTTTTTAAGTAACTGTAAGCCAGAAAACTGTGATAGGTACTGAAGAGATCAGGGATGGTTCCTAATATTATTCAATTTACAGCCTCCTAAGGAAGTTAAGGGTCACCTAGATGGCAGTGTGGATAGAGTGCCAGGCCTGAAATTAGGAAGACTCATCTTCCTGATTTCAAATCTGTCCTCAGACACTAACTGGCTGTGTGACTCTAGACCAGTCACTTAATCCTGTTTGCCTCACTGTCCTCATCTGTAAAATGGGCTGGAGAAGGAAATGGTTAACTCCTCCAGAATCTTTGCCAGGAAAACCTCAAAAGGAGTCAGAAAGAATCAGACAAGACTGAAAAGCAACAACAGCTGGGGAATTAAGACACAAGAATAGATAACGACTATAGGTATATTGGGGAATTTTAAAACAAAATGGTGTGTGAGGCCCAAGGGCCAGGGGTGGGGGATAGCTTGTTGTGAACTCAGGTGATCTTAGAAAACTTCTTGGAGGAGGTGGCATTTGAACTAGGTTTAAAATGATATATAGGAATTGAATAGATAAAGGGGGGGGGGGGAAGATATTCCAGATGTGAAAGATTGCATGAGCAAAGTAACAGAGGTGGGAAAACACTGGGCATGTTATCAGGGGCAGAAATTAGTTCAGTTTAGCTAGAGCATAGTGGGCACGGATGGACATAATATGCAACTGGAAATGTAAACCCTAGCTCAGAACAACAACAATAACATTTATAAAGTACTTTAATGTTTTGAAAGCACTTTACATATATTATCTCATTTGATCTTCACAACAACCTTTTGAAGTAGGTGCTATTATTATCTGCATTTTAGAGATGAAGAAACTGGGGCTAAAATAAGTTCTTTGCTCCGGGTCACACAGCTAGTAAATGTCTGAGGTCAGATTCAAATTCAGGGCTTCCTGACTTCTGGCACTTTATTTACCTTATCCAATGGCTGTATGAATTTGGGAATCAGCTTTATAAAGCTTTATAAAGATAGTTGAATCAGTGGGAATGAATGGTATGCTTGTACATTTGTTCTCAGAACAATGAGTTTTGTTTTCTTAACAAATACCTCTCTAAGACTATGAGCAAGTACCTGTCTACATTGTTAGAAAGGGTGTCCTCGTCGAAGTTCCCTACCACAATAAAACCACAAGTCTGTTTTTAGCAATTCCAATGCAAGATGGTCAAGGATTAGATTTTAGTTGAGAAATAGCAGCAAAATCATGGGAAATATGGCTAGGGATATTTTAATGATTTCATTTACTATTCATAATATATCTAAAGAAGTAATTTCACTGCATGTATGGATTTCCCTACATTTCTTCTCTATGTTTTCTCTTGATTACTACAGAGAACTTTTTGTATTAAAACACTTCCCTTCTCAAATAGGCTCCCTCTCATTTTGATTTCAATTTAAACCATATGAAGAAGCACCATTAGCTTGTAGGGTGCCTCCATGTCTAGTCAACATGCTGATACTAGAATGGATTTCAGTGAGAAGAGTACAATTCTTAAGCCAGGTAAACAGATAAAACATCACAGAAGATAAAATAGGCAACTTTGATTCCATAAAATTGATAAACTCTTTCCTGTATACCCCCAAAGAGATAAAAGAGAGAAGAAAAAGATTCATATGTTCAAAATTATTTATAGTGACTTTTCTAGTAGGAAAAACCTGGAAACTGAGGAGGTGCCACTTATAGGGGGATGGCTAAACAAATTGGCATATGAATGGAATGGAATGTTATTGTTCCATAAGAAATGATGAAGTGGTCCGTTTCAAAGAAAATTGGGAAGACTTGTACAAAATAATGTGAAGTGAAATGTGCAGAATCACAAGAAAAAATTGTAAAATGTTGCTTAGAAAAAACAGCTTTGAAAGATTGCAGATCTCTGTTAATGCAATAAGTCAGAATTCCAAAGGACCAAATATAAGTCATGCTCCTGATCTTCTCACAAAGAGTTAATGAGCTCAAAATGTAGACAGAATGAGACATACATCTTTGGACATGGCCAATGGGTTAATTGGATCTGCCTGACTATGCAAATTTATTATGATGGGTTTAGTTTTAGTTTTGTTGTTCATGGGTAGAAACGACAAGTAAGTGGAACAGAGAAAAATGCTTGTTAATTTAAAACTGTAACAAAATATAAAATTAAGAAAGGATTTTTCATGAATGTAATTTCAATTAGTATAACTAAGATACAAATGAAGCAGTTGATGGGAAAAAATCTTTATAGCAAACATCTTTTAGAAGAGTGTCTTATCTAAGATATTTAGGCAAGTAACAGCCACATTTGAGTCCAAGAACCAGTCACTGTCATCAAAGAATATGAACAAAGTTCTCAAAAGAAGAATTGCAAACAATTAACAACCATATGAAAGAATTGTCCAAATTACTAATAAAAGGGGAAATACAATTCAAAACAACTCCACAGCTTTACCACGTATGCCCAAAATTGGCAAAGATAGCAAAGTATTCAAAACAAGTCAATGTTGAGGTGGGGGAGAGTGGTAAATATACTAATATCTAGTTAGTGGAGCTGTGAATTTGCCCACCAATTCTGGAAAGCAGTTTGCCACAAAAATCAGTAAGGCACTATCACGTAGATAGCCTTTGTCTCAGAGGTCCCATGGCTAGGCATATGTTCCAAGGATATCAAATGTGGAAATAAAGGTCCCATTTTCACCCTTTATAGCAGCACTTTTGTAGTAGCAAAGAACTGGAAAGTAGATAGTCATTAGTTATTGAATGACTGTAATAGTAATCAGTTTAGCGAGATACTTAGCACTTAGTACCCTGTTGATGTGGAAGAAGGGGATTGGCTGAGCCCCTGTTGATGTGGAAGAAGGGGATTGGCTGAGGTGTGTACATAAGCAAGAATTCCAGAGACAGACAGACAGAATTGGAATGCTGCCCCTGGTGAAGGAAGAATTGTGGAGACTGAAGCTGGCTGAGAGACAGAGACAGAGACAGAGACAGAGAGAAAGAGAGAGAGAGAGAGAGAGAGAGAGAGAGAGTTTCCCTCCCAGCATCTGGAAGCTGAGAACTGACTGAGAACTGAGTTGGAGTTTTCCTGAGACCAGAATCTGGTGAAGGCCGCCTGGAAGGCTGAAAGGGCTTGCCTGGAAGGCTGATATTCTTTCTGGGTCCTAGAGCCAGCTGAAGAGTTGGAGGGCTGAAGAAGCATGACCAGGATAAGACTTTGTTCGTGGCTTGGCTGATCCTTGAGTTCCAGACAAGAGAAATGGGTGAAGAGTTTAAGATGTGCTGGACCCTATGAACTTCATTGTGTGCCAGGGACTGCCCTGAGGACGGGACAAAGACCTGGGAGCTGTCTACCTCTGAGGACTGGAGAAGGACCTTGGAGCTGTCTGCCCCTGAATCTAGGTGACTGTTTGGTGGATTTAGGAGGGAGCTGAGACCTTGGAAGGGGATCCAGGGAATCAGAGAGACCACCCAGAGTCAAGATGAAGAAAAGGCCTCCCCTTGGATGAAACTGAGGTTTTTTGAACACCGAGGGGTGGAGGGTTTGTGTAGTTTTCTAATGACTGTTTTTGTGATTAATGGTATTTAGTAATTGTGAATCTAGATTAGTGACTGAGTAAGTTAATGGTTGCCCCATGAGTGGAAGTTTGAGTATTCTGTTGTTTCTTGTTAATGATTGAGTTGCCCCATGAGTGGAAGTTTGAGTATTCTGTTGTTTCTTGTTAATGATTGAGTTGCCCCATGAGTGGAAGTTTGAGTATTCTATTGTTTCTTGTTAATGATTGAGTTGGCCCATGAGTGGAAGTTTGAGTATTCTGTTGTTTCTTATTCTGAATATTGTGGCCATTGTAGTGAAAACTGTGTGGCCATTCTCTGTGATAAGATGTAATGTGAAAATTATATTGTGATATATTGTGAATGTTTATCTTGATTTGAAATGGAATAAACAGAGTGTCCACCATATTTTGTAATCTGAACTCTCAAAGCTGTCCACAGCAGCGTTCCTTTGGGAATCGGCTGGTGCGTGGCGTTACAATGACTAAACAAATAGTAGCACAGAAGTGTATTTGTATGTATATGTATATTATTTCACCACAAGAAATGATGAATATTAAATCAGAGAAGCTTGGGACAACTTATGAACTGGTACAGAATGAACCAAGAAAACAATATGCCCAATTACAACAAGGTAAATGGGGGGAAAGCAGCAACAACAAACTGAAACTGAATTATGCATTGTAATCATACTAACCCGATTTGTCCAGAAGTGATGAAAATTGTACTTGCCTTAATGGAGACGTGTTGAACGTCGCCTATTCCGTCAGACTCAGTTGAAATACTGGTTTATTTTGTTAACTTTTTTTCTCTTCTCTTTAATATTTTTTAATAAGGGATTTGTTTAGGGGATGCAAGAGGGATGAATTAGCTGCTATATTACAGAAATCATTTGACAAGCAGATAGACTGTACCTTTCCAATCTCCTTTTATGTGACCAGTGTGGGTGTTCATTCTCAAGATAGAAAAAAAAATTGGGCAGAGAAAGAAAATTATAGACTAATGTTGATTTATACAAAATGGGAAATGAAATATTACCAAAGATGCAACATCAGTATATTTTTTAAGTAGTCATTATAATTAGGTTGAATTTATACATCACGAATGTAGAACTAGTACAGTATGAGGAAACTTTGTCCATGATGTGCCTTGTTATATTCATACAGCAAAGCTATGCCCATAACAAAGCACATTCATAATTAAAAACAATAATAATCACATGATTTTATCAATGGGTACAGAAAACATCTGGCAAAATACAACACTCATTTTTGTTTAAAACACTAAAAAACATAGAAATAGATGGAACTTTCTTAAATGGGATAAACTGTACATACATATACACACATATGTGTGTATGTTTATATATATGTATAATATGTATATATATAAAATGTATGCTTATATATTTACACACAATACTTATAACAAAAAAAATTCTAGAATTTTTTTTATTTCATTACATTTCTTTCTAGAATCCCTCCAGAAGTCCTCTTTTGTAAAAAAGAAATACTTTTTAAAAGCCATTCAACATAGTGACTGTCTGATAGTACATGCATCATTCTACTCTGATAGTCTCAATATCTTGAGTGAAAAGATGAAAGTTCTTTTCATTCCTTCTCTAGATTGAAGAAGATAAAATTACAATTATTCAGAATTTAACTTTATTTTAGTAGTCTTTTGTTTATTTAATAATAGTGAATGGGTATACTGTTTTCTTTGTTTTGCTTTTTCAAACTTCATCAGTTCATACAAATCTTTAAAAATTTCAATGAATTCTTTATATTCATCCTTTTATGGCACACTAATATCATACAACATTAATACAACTTGTTCAGCCATTTCTCACTTGTTTTTCTTTGTTACTAATCTAGTTTTTGCTACCACAAAAAAAATTCTATTAGAAATATTCTGTTATACATCACAGTAGTAGTATCTCTGGGTCAAGAGATATGAGCAGTTTAATGACTTTGCTTACATAATTCCAAATTATTTTACAGAAGTTTGTAAACAATTCACAATTCCACCAAGAGTGTATTAGTGTGCCTTGCAGCCTCTCCAATATACAGCATTTACATCTTTTGTCTTCTTGCAAATTTGGTGTGGGCAACTGGGTGTCACAGTGGATAGAGTGCTGAGCCTGGAGTCAAGAAGACATCTTCCCGAGTTCAAATGTGACTTAAGACACTGACTAGCTATGTAAGCCTGGGCAACTTACTTAACCCTGTTTGCCTCAGTTTCCTTATCTATAAAATGAGCTGGAGAAGGAAATGGCAAGTCACTCCATTATCAATGCTAAGAAAACCCCAAATGGATCACAAAGAGTCACATCCCAAATGGGACATTACTGAAAACAACTGAACATAAACGAGTTTGGTACAAAGTAAAACATCAGGTTTATTTTTATTTATATTTCTTTTAAAAGGAGTGATTTGAAGCAATTTTATATGATTATTTGTGGTTACTCTTTTTTAAAAACTTCATATCCTTTGACATTTTATATATTTAGGAAATAGTTCTTGATCTTATGTATCTTATATCTTACATATAATAATATAGATATGACATAATAATTTATATTTTAGATTTAAGAATTAACAGAATTCTGGTGGAAGGACTTTCCCCTGATTGACAGTTTTCCTATTTAGCCTAGCTGTATTGATTTAGGTCTTTCAAAAAACATCTTAATTTTATATAGCTAAATTCTCTATTTTATTTTTATGGTCACCTGTGCACTTTGGTTGAGACTCCTCCTCCTAATCATAGTTGTACAAGATACTTTATCTTAGACTCTGGAAGAACAGACTTAAAGGAAACAACATAGTTGTCTTCAAACTTTTGAAAAACCGTCATACTAAAGAAAGATTGTGCAGTTTGGTTCCAGAGGACAGAGCCAAGAGCAGTAGGTGAAGTTACAGAAAGATGATTTAGGCTTGAGGTCAGGCAAAATACAACTTTATAATTTATAGAATACCTAAAAATGGAATGGCTCAGGGTGTGATAGGTTCCCCCTTTTTTGGAGGTCTCTAAGTTAATACTATAGTAGAGATTCTTTTCAGGTTATGAGTTGGACTAGATGGCAGCTGATATCTTTCCAGATAGCTCTAGGATCCTGTGATTCTGTGGTTACAAGTGACAGTTGTAATTTCAGACTTCTCGAAGAAAACAGAAAGAACAGAGTTTTTTATAGAGAATTAGCCAGCCACTTCTAAAAGTAGAAAATCATCTTTGTTTCCTCATCCTAAAGTCACTAGCAGGTTTCTCAAGATTTTTCAATCACCAGTGGAGCATAAGGCTTTCCAGACACAAAGAATTAAATGCCCGTGAAGTAATTCTGACACATAGGCCCTTGGAGAAAAAGGGTCATTCCTCTATTTGGCTGTTGTGACATATAGAAACCAGAAGAATGCTTAGAGCAATTCATAGATATATCACAAAAGATAGAGGTTTTTCCCTAAAAAATATTGCTTCTCTCTGCTAGAATTCTTTTTTCAATCTTGTAAAAATTGACTTTCAAAAGAATAATTTTTAAAACAAATTGTCACAGTAGATTTTGAGCTTTTCTGATGTTATTGTCAAAGCAATATTAAATTCCCATTGAAGACTATTTCTTTCTCCTAAATTGTTTTGTAATTGTAATAACTATCCATCAGCTATCAGAAAATTACCATTAATTCATTCACCACATTACTGATTATTGTAGCAGCAGTTTGGCATAAAACAATGTGTCAGGTCTTGCTCCAATTACATCCTTGCCTTGACATACGCATTTGATAGAACTGGAGTAATTTAGAACAGATAACATTTAAATAAACCAGGCTGTCATTTGGCTCAAGAAGAAAGAGTTTAGACTCAGAGGAGAACAAGAGTAATTCCTCTCGTTAAGAAGAAAAAGTTGATTTATTAATCAATAAAAAAAAAAACTTGGGGTTTTGTATGCCAGTAGGTTACATCTACTATACATCAGTTGGATACCTAGTCATATCAAGGGAACCAATCAGTCCATTAATCAAGAACTAGCCAAGTAGATTAGGAGGAAGCAAGACAAGGGAGCTTTCTTCTACAACTACTCCGACAAAGACCAAGGAAGAACACCAGACTGTGATGGAGAAATTAGAGGAAAAATCATAGTGGATCATTTTTCCATTGCAGAGAGACAGCCAGAGGCTTGTAGGGACCGAGGAGGGGGTCCAGCCATAAATACTTACCCAAAACCTTCTGGTATGGGAAATGGTCTGAGCTTTCTAATGTGTGTCAATAGAAGACAGAAAAATAGCAGCCAGCCACTGTGTCACTCTGAACCCACAATGGGGCTACATCAAGCATAGATCATTAGGACCACAGACCTCTCCCTACCCTCTCTAAAAAGGGGAGCAGTGAGAGAAGAAGAAAAACATATGAGAAGAGAATGAAGAGAAATGTACAATTTTTAAAAGTATTTTTTCTCTCCCTCATAAGTCTTCCCTCCATTGAAAAAGAAAATACAAACAAAGCCATTGTAACAGTTAGGCATGTTTGAGCAGAATAAATTCCCACATCCCCATATCCATGTCTAGCCATATCCAAAAATATATGTCTCATTCTCCATCTTGAATCCAACACTTTTCTGTCAGGGTTGGTTCAAATCAATAAAACTCTAAATGCAACAGACCATATTGATAACCAAGGCAACAAAAGTCCTGTGTTTATATAATGCAAAGAAACTTTTGACAAAATACAAAATCCATTTCTCTTAAATAAAAACTAACAAAGCATGGAAACAAATGGACCTTTCCTTAAAATAAGTAGTATCTATCTAAAAACAAGAGCCAGAATTATATGTAATGAGAATAAACTAAAGGCTTTTCTAATATGATTAGGATAAGCAAAGATGTCTATTATCACCATTATTATGTGATACAATGCTAGAAATACTAGTTGTAGCTTTGACAACAAAAAGAAATTGAGGAAATTAGAAAAGGCAAAGAGGAAACAAAATAATTACTTTTGACAATAGTCAACTAAAAAAATTAGCTGAAACAATAATTTTAGCACAGTTGTAGAATATAAAATAAACTCGTATATGTCATCAGCATTTCTGAATAATTGCCAATAAATCCCAGCAAGAGGAGACACAAAGAGAAATTTAATTTCAAATAACTAAAGAAAATATAAAATACTTGAAAATATACCTATCAAGATAAATGACATTAATAGAACTATAAAATTCTTTACAGAAATGAACACAAACTTAAATAATTAGATATTATATATATTAGTTGATTGTGGGAAGGCCTAGTCAAAATAATGATAATAATTCCTAAATTAATTTTCTTATTCAGTGTCATAGCAAACTAAATACCAAAGAAGTACTTTATAGAGCAAGAAAAAAATAACAACACTCATGTTGAGGAATAAACATCCAAGAATCTCATAGGAAATAATGAAAAAAATGTGGAAAGGAAAGAGACCTAATAGTACCAAATATCAAATTGTAGTAAGTTGATAGTAATCCTCAAAATGATTGATACTAGTTAAAAAATAAAGGAGCTGACAAGTGGAACAGACTAGATACATAATACGTGGAAGCAAAGGAATGTGAAAGTCTAGTTTCAATAAACCAAAAGACTCCAGCTACTGGAGTAAGGACTCACTAGTGGACAAAATTTCTGGAAAAACTGCAAAGCACTTTGAGAGAAATTAGGTTTTGACCTACATTTCACACCATTTACCAATAAGCTCCAGATGGATACATGACATAGATATAAAAGTTTCATCAAAAACAAATTAGTGGAGTAAGAAGGAAATTAACTTTTATATCTATACATATAAACAACTTCACAGCCAAACAAAAGATAGGGAATAGAAGGTAAATTGATCAATTTTTATCATACATAATTGAAAATATTTTGCACAAACAAAATTAATGAAGTTAAAATTAGAAGGGAAGCAATTAGTAAGAAAAGAAGAAGAAGAAGAAGAAGAAGAAGAAGAAGAAGAAGAAGAAGAAGAAGAAGAAGAAGAAGAAAAATAGAGCTACAGAATGTTTCTCTGATAAAGGTCCCATTTTCAAGATATGTAAGGAACCAATTCAGATTTATAAGAACATGAAACATTCCCCAACCAATAAAATGGTCAAATGATATGAACAAAGAAGGAAGAAATATTTTTTTCTTTCCTTCTTTCAAGGGAAGAAATTCAGTCTACCAATGATTTTAAAAAATGCTTTACCATTTATATTAAGGAAAAGTTGTTTGTTCCGATTCTTTGTTAGATTTTTTTTTAAACAGAAATGGGTTTTGTATTTTGTCAAAAGTTTCTTTATGTAAGATATAAACGCATGAATTTTGTTGCTCTGATCATTAAAGTGGCCTGTTACACTTTATTATTGTGTATTGCACCAATAGAGAAGTTCAAATAAAAAGCAATTCTAAGGTTTTGCCTCACACTCATCAGTTTGTCAAACTGAATAAAAATGGAAAATTACAAATGTTGGGGGAACCGTGGGAGAAGAGGCACCTTATTGAATTCTTGGTGGAGCTGGGTATTTATCATCTAGCCATATTGTCCAATAGTCACCCAGTGAAACCACTTCTAGACCCATATACTGAAGAGATTAAAGAAAGAGGAAAAAGACCCATATGTACAAAAATATCACAGAAGTTGTTTTTTTTAATTGTTGTTATGATAAAAACATGCAAGTTACGCAGGTGTCCTTCATTTGGAGAATACAGAGATAAATTATAGCATGAATAGAATTAATATTATTGTGCTGTAAGAAATGTTGAAAGTGATTATTTCAGAGAAACCCACAGATACTTTATGAAATGTTTTAGAGCCAAATGAGCCAAACTAGGAGAACAATTTATACAATAGCAACAATTTTGTAAAGACAAATAACTTCAGAAGACTTGGGAATTCTGATCAGTTCAGTTACCATCTACAGTTCAAGAATGTCAATAAAGAAGCATGCTATCCATCTCCTGACAGGGGTGATGGACGTAGAAGGAAAAATGAGGCGTACGTTTTTGGACATGGATGTGGCCAAGGTGAAATTTGTTTTGCTTAACTATGCATGGTTGTCAAAAGGTTTTTTTTCTCCTTTTAGTTAGTGTGGGGATAGTATTCTAAAACATTTCTTTTTTTAGTCAGAAAAGAACAGAAGGAAGGCCAGAAAAAAAAATTACAGATGAGCAGGACAGCTTTGAAAGTTACGTATTGAATTTATCATAAACTTCAAAAGAGAAGGAAACTAAATAATATTCAGTTTCATATGCAAGCTTCTCCAGAGAGAAGTATATAGATTCTTTCCCAATGGCATGCTGCATATCATTGTGGGATTTTTGATGTGTTCTCTCTTTTTTTTTTTTGGAGGCAGTTATATCTCTTTTTTTACGTGCTGCATACATAATAATCTTGTTTCAGTTGAAACTGCCTCATATAGATTTTATCCCCATTAACAAAGATACATCTGGGTGAAATTTGCAAATTGTACATCTGTGATACAGGGAGAAAAGCCCAGTGACTTAACAGGAAACATTAGTGCTTATGGCAACACTCAGTAAGTAAGCACTTACATGTTTCCCAAGAGTTTGCAGTAACTCTTAGGTTCTTTCTTATACATTTACTCTCTGACTCTGTCTTATAAAATATTAGGTCAGATTGAACTCATGTTATCATTGTTTGAGATGAAATGCTGAAGGGGAAAAAAAAACATGAAAGCTAATTTTGCAATGCAAAATTGTGCTGAGTACCTACAATATGCAAGCCCTATGCAAAAATAGTATCTTGTTATCAGACTACATGCTAAATTATTCTGAGAAATTCAGACCTGATTGGAAATACTAACAAATTCATATTGATCACTATGTCATTGAGAATTAATTTTGGAATTTTAAATGGGAAATTTTATGAGTATTCATATTAGACTTTTCAACAGAAAATATAGCTATTTAGAATGTGAACAAATTATTATCATTTTAAAATACGTTCTATTTCTTTAGATACTCATTTAATTTTTTCTCTAAGTTAGTACAGTTACTTAAGAAAAGGTTGATAATGTTAGTGTATTAGAATTATATGAAAAAAAATTTTAAGTCATAAGCAGCTGTTCTTTAACTCTGAAAACCAATCTTTTCAGAAATGTCATCACTAGGGAAGGGGATATTCAGCATTTGCCAAGATAAAGTATTTCAAATGGAAAGTAAAATTGGTTTTGGCTTAATAATTAAGATCAAATTGTCTTCTAAACAACAGATTTATGTTGTTTTATTTCTAACTACTCCCATGGTTTCCATGATCTGAGAACACCTAATTAACATTCTAAAGATTGCCTGCCTTTTGCAGGTTTCCTTACACTGGAGCCAAAAGCATAGGAGGCATTTTCCTAGGGCATGAATTAAGCTTAATTTCTGTTTTCTGCCTCAAGAGCCTTCTGTAAAAATGCAACATATAGCTATTTGTTATGAGAAACTTTAAGCAAACATGGGATGGGAAACACTATTCTCTGTCAGTCATAGGATAAATTAATCTTTTCTGACTTTTCTTGCAGAAACTTACTAATAGTTCTCAGCCTAGTTTTATAGGCTTCCTTTGTTGTTGTTTAGTCATTTTTCAGTCATATCTGACTGTTAGTGATCCCACTGGGGGCTTTCTTGGAAAAGATGCTGGAGTGGTTTGTCATCTCCTCCCCCAGCTTATTTTTACAGATGAGGAAACTGAGGCAGACAGAGTCACACAACTAGTAAGTGTCTAAGGCCAGATTTTAACTCAAGAGTATGAGTCTTCCTGACCACAGGTCCAGCACTCTATTCACTGTGCCATGCTTCCTCTATTTCTTTGTTAAATATTTATAGCAGCAAATTCACCAAGGAAGCCAAGTAACGTAACTACATCACATTGCACTCATCTTGCAAGCCCAGATACAATGTAACATGGATTAAAAAACTCAGTTGAGTAAACAGATTTATCTCTCCAAAGTAATTTCTCCTTTTTCTCACAAGAAGCTCTGTTGTATCTCCATGGTGCAGGTTGTTTGAATCTATATGATACCATACAACACATACTCCTTTACAAATTTTAGGGATGTAGGAAATGAAGCAACCCAGTAGAAGCCTGTCACAGTCTTAAATAGAAATAAATTAGAGATTAGTTTGACTTGATATAGAGAAATTATTCAGTCTCTAGTGATGTTGATATAAGATGTAGTTTAGTAAGGTTAATTAAGAATTCTTTTAGTTCCCAACAGGGAGGATAAGTTTTCTGTAACAGGAACTTTATTTTAAAGCAAAAATACTTTGTGTTCTAAGGAAAGCTTTTGTCTAAAAGCTACTACTTTTTCCAAAATTTCTGCAGAGATCATTTTTTTTTCAAAAACTCTTTTTAATGGATTTAAAATGTCTATAAGTTAAACAGAATTTAATTAATGAAAATTATAATCTTTGCATAGATTTAAGTAATGAAGGAGAAATATTGCCAACTTTTTACATTTACTATTAATAACAAGGACAATCTTGCGCAAAGATAGTCAAAGGATGATCAGATCAATGAAAAGTATTGGAGGTCCTCTGTTGTATACAGATTCTTTGCTTTAGGTCAGCCTGGTATGTGAAAATCCAGATGTGTACACAAGAAATTGGTCAGGGGGTGGGGTGGGGGTTATTATGTACTTTGCCAAAGGATTCGCCCTAGACTTCCCTTTTGGGGAAAAAAATAACTCTCAAGGTGCATTTCAATTAAATTCTATTTAAGAAAGATTTATTAAGCACTTAGTATATAAGTTTAAAGCAGTGAAGAGACAATTTTTTTCCTTCCATGAACTTCAGTTCTACTGGGACTATACACAGAGATATGTGCATATAAATGAGATTATTTAAAGAGAGACAGAGCACTAATGATGAAGGCTATCAATAAAAGCTTCCTGTAGGAGAGAGCAACAGTGCTGAGTCTTGAAGAAAACTTGGTATTCCTAGAAGCAGAGTTGAGAAGGGAATGAATAAGTGAATGTTTTTTAGGCAGGCAGGACACCATGGAGATGGGAGATATAAATTTTTTTTGTTGCTTCTTTGGAAAGGGCAATTTGGGTTAAGTGACTTGCCCAAGGTCACACGGCTAGTACATGCTAAGTGACTGAGGTCTGATTTGAACTCAGGTCCTCCTGACTCCAGATCCGGTGCTCTATTCACTGTGCCACCTAGCCACCCCTAGAGAAAAAGAATTTTGAATTTGGAGAACTGGCTGTTAAGTCATTCTGGGCAAGAATGGTGGTTCTCAAACTGTCTTTGCTCATGGCAAACTGAATGTTGAACTTGATAATAAAGAACAATTTCCAGACAGTTGGGCATCCAGACCCATTACCTAGACTTTGGGGTTCTACCACTTCTATTTCCCTTTCCCTCTTCATTCTTCTGTGGATTGAGACCTTCTTACTGCCTGGTCAGGAAGAATAGACAACTACATCTGAGGGTGATGACTGGAAAAGGTAAGTTTTTGCTGTATTTATAACTACATGTTCACTGCACACTCTGAAAATCACTGGACTACAATGTATAGTTTATAGAGGGGGGATAATAGAAAATGCCTCTGAAAAAGCCAGATTGTGGAGAGATTTAAATGCCATACTGGAGATATTGTGTTTCAATCTAGGAACCCCTGAAGACTGTTGAGTAAGGAAATAACATGGACACATCTGCGTTTTAGGAATATTTATTTGATAGTTGTTCGGAGGTTGTCAGTAGAGAGAGACTAGAATCAGGAAGAATGATCAGGAAGCTATTGCATTAGTCCAGAAAGGCAATAATGAGGATCTGAAAGAAGGTAGTGATTGTGTAAGGTAGATAATGGGGTAGATACCAGAGATGTGTAGACAGATTCTACACAACTTGGTAGCTAATTGGTGTTTTGGATGAGTGGTGAGAAAGAAGGAATATTCAAGGATTACTCTGAAGTTGATGACTCCTGGGTGACTAGAAGGATGCTGGAGTCCTCAATAGAAATGGGGACATTTGGGGGAAGAGTAAGGGAAGGGTAGCAAGTGAAGTTTGAGACACCTCTGGGATATTCACATAGAGATGTCAAACAGTGAGCTGGCACTGTGAGGTTGGAGCCTGTGAGATCACCAGCACAGAGAGAAGAGACCCCAGAACAGAGCCCAGAGGGACACCCAAGCATAAAGTGGAGGAACATGAATGATAACATAGCAATGGAGTAGAAGAAGTAGGAAGAGAAGTAGTCCAACAATAGCCTACCACAAAGTAAGAAGCAGACTTTCAGTTTCTGAGTTCCTGGAAGCAAAGACCTTCTAATACCTTTGGATCCCTGAGACCAAAGCTCTGTGATGGATATGAGTCCTCTTTTATGCAGACCCTCCAGTAGCTTGGGCTCCCTGAGACTAGAAATCTCTGATTTGAAATAGGACTACATTTATAAAAATATGGTTTACATTATTTACATATTATGTTTCTATATTATATGTCATTGCATATCTTCTTCATGCCATTGCCTGAAGTGAGGAGTATATCTTTTGTATACTACCATATAATACATATCAAAAGAAATTGTAAAAAACAACTTATTTGTTATATTTACCCAGCATTTTATGGTTTATAAATTAATTTCCTTCTAGCTTGAGGGAAGTAGGACAAGAATTCTCAATTCCATTTTACAAATGAAGAAGCTGAAGTTCAGAGGGAAGCACTGACTCTCCTCAAAGTAATAATGTCAAGGGGAATACTAGAAACAAAAGAGTAATATGTCCTCCAACATTAGCATTCTTCTCTGAACTCCTGCTACTCAACAGGATTAGATGATTCATTGTTTTTACCCTGGAGCAAAATCTTCACTGAAAATATTTTATATTTATATCACAGTGATGATTCTTCAATCTAGCCAAAAGACTATTTGCTAGATTCTTACTTGCTTTGAGCTTTTGAAAAGAAAAGTTTTTTTGAAGGCATTCTGCATTTCTCTTCTTATTGCTGCCGTTAGAGCGAGCAGAAGGGTCTCTTTGTCCAGCCAGGAATTAGTCGTTGGGAGTGGTTCGTGATGCAGCCCTGAATCCCCATGGAAACTAAGAAGGAAGCAAGCATGCTACACAAAGCGTTGCTACTGCCCCTTCCTTGACACATGTGGATGCTCAGTGTAGTGGATTCTCTGTGACATCAAGGACTGAGGCTCTCGAAGCTGCTCTCCAGGTATTTGGATGGCAGCTTCACAGAGGCAAGTCCATCTTTGAAGCAATTCATTTCTTGTAAAGGGAAGCAAACCCCTCCTCCCCTAGCACATGCACCTTGCTTTCTCTAATGGCCTTCGGGGGAGACTCCTACCTATGTGGTTGCTCTGGACTAAATAAGAGAGTTACTTTGTGGTTTTTTTTCCCATCAAAAAATAAAGATAATGAGATTTTAAAAAGATTTTTGTTTTCTCCACACAGAAATCCTGAGACCATTTCATATTCATATCGTTGAGCCGAATGAGTCATGAAAACCTCGAAATAAACAAACACCAATAAAAGAACAAACTCGAGGTCACATAATTCTGTTTCTTTTTCTTTTCTCGTATCAGATGGCTGTTTAGTAGGCAGTATACAGGAGGGAGAAAACAAGCACCTACTGTGTGCCAAACACGCTGCTAAGCTCTTTACAAATATCCTCACAACAACCCTTGGGGGTAAAGGCTTTTGTTATTCCCATTTTACAGTTGGGGAAAGTGAGGCACAAAGAGGTTAAGTGACTTACCCAGGGCTCCAAAGCTCATAATTATTTGAGGCTGGATTTGAAATTAAGTCTTCCTGACTCTGGACTTGGTATTCTGTTCCCTGATCTGCCTCTGCAAAGCCAAAAACACAAAAACAAAACCAACTTTAAACAAGGATTTCTTAAACGCTTCAAACACAATGTCAACGGAATATGCATTCTTATTCCAATAAAAAAGACAATAAAAGTGAACATTTTAAAGAACCTCTTTTGTGGAAAGTTGCAAGTCTATTTCTGGGTAATTTACAATATATAACAAAAGTCTTTGTTCTGACTGAACAGATAAACAATTTCTTTTTAGATACATCAAGGTGGTCTGCCTTTCCTCACCCCTCCAAGCTTCAGTCCTGCCTTAGCTACCCTAATGAAATGTTGCCAAAAGCTGAAGGTTAAGGCACTTTTAAGAAAACAACAACAAAACCCCAAAAGCCAGACCTCTATGGTTTGTTCTGTTTCCAGTAAACACTGACACAAAGGTCCTTTTTCTGTCTCAAAGAAAACTGAACCATGGCCCCAACTTCCCAAGTATTGCTGCTAAAGACAAACAAAACAACAAACCTAGGTTTAAGAGGAAAAGGAAAATAAGATCCAAAATACTTTCAAAAACAATCTTAAAGAAACACTTGAGAACAGACAAGAGCTTTCTTCAAAGAAGCATCTAATTAGGTCATCTCCTATCAGAAGCTGTTAAGCTGTGTTTGACGTGGTCAGATGTGATATTATACCAAAACTGAGTACAAATAGATGTGCACTGTTACAATTATGATTCAGCAAAGCTAAAATATCTTTGCAAATGCAGCCATTGGAAGGACAATATTGATTCAGGAAGCATTTTTACTCATCACGTGTTACATAACTGTCTGTCGGGTCCTTCTGAATACATGCTACCTGAGCCTCCTTGATCCCTGCCATTGATATAACAGTCCCCAGAACCTCTAGGTACCACACTTCCTGACCTGTTTGCTGCTCCCCACTCCCATCATTTAAATCTGCACCTCTGCTAGAGAATCTGTGGCCTCTATCTCTGTCTCCATAGACAAAGCTTCAACCACTGAATGAACCAACTCCATACCTGTGGACCAGTTTTCTCATGATAATCTGTTTCATCAACTCTCATCTACTATCAACAAACTTTGTATTCATGGTCATTATGGCATCTTTATCATCATCTATGTTCTCAAATCTACCTCTCTGAGTTTCTGTCTTTCATAACACCTTTAGTAGTTTTTTCCATGTCTTCAGTAGTTCCTTATTGCCTTTGGATAAAATT
Source organism: Pseudochirops cupreus (assembly GCA_028627135.1). Taxonomy (NCBI): domain Eukaryota; kingdom Metazoa; phylum Chordata; class Mammalia; order Diprotodontia; family Pseudocheiridae; genus Pseudochirops; species Pseudochirops cupreus. Next base: position 354,802,459 of record CM053583.1, read on the forward strand.
CATACAATTAATTTAAAGCCCCTCACAATCTGACTCCCCCCGACCTTTCCAAATATTTCTTATTGTTTTCCTTACACACTCTACTTTTCAGCTAAACTGACCTACCAGCTAGCTCTTTCTCTACCTTGAAATTCCATCTCTGGTCTCCCTTGTCTTTGCACAACCTGTCCCACAAACATGAAATGCATTTGCTCTTTGCCTCTCCCTCTTAACAATCTCTAGGTTATGTCAAGGTTCAGCTGAGATGTCCCTTCCCCTGTGAAGCCTTTCCTGACCACACAGCAGGCCCCTCATCCAGTTTTAATTCTTTTTTTTCCTATCTCAGTGTAGATATTTTGCCTTCTCCTAGGAGAACTAAGTTCAGAATCAAAGAATTCCAGAGTAATGTAAACTAATGTCTACCTGAAAGATAATGCTTATCTCTGAGAGCTAGAACTGTTCTTATCTTTGTTTTTTTTTTTATCTCCAATTCATTCATTCTATGTCATGAGCACTTAATAAATGTTTGTGTAAGAGAACAGAATTTGAACAATATAATTATGGCCAACATCTCCCCAGTATGTTTTCTTTTACTTAGGAAGGTATTATTCTATGTGGTATAAACTCCTTTTATCTATGCATAATCAAGCTGATTAATTTTGTTCTGATTGCTTTCTTTTTTATTGATAAAAATGTTTCAGATCTCGGTAGTTCGGACAAATGTGTTATACATTTTTGTCTAGTTTAGTTTTACACTTGTTAAATTGGTCTTTAATCATTTTATCAGAAGGTAATTCACATATTATTTCTGTTATTAACCCAAAGTTGATCATTCTTAACAAAATTCTTATAGTTTATGTTAACAATTACATAGTCACCTTTACCTTGAACTTCTCCTTTAGCAAAGATAGAATTTGCTTTGGGATTACCTTGTTTCCATCCCCTTTCCTCTTCCCTGTTAGGTTCCTCCCCTATTTTTTTCCTTTATTTCCCTGAAATAGTGATTTATCAGATAACTCCATAATTTTATCAACAGTGAGATTTCTGATTTCTCCCTAAACATCATATACAATTACCTTGAATCCCCTTTACCTTATGGCTTTGCCACGTAAACTGTATAAAATCAGAGATCCGGTAAGTATTTGACCAGAATGTTCACTGAATAATACTGAAGGTTGTTATTACTGTTATTATTAGCATGTTAGAGTCTGTGTATTGTACTTAATCATCTTAAGGCTTGAAATTTTATTCCCAAAATTATTAAATATAATTTGCATAGCTCTCTACAGTTTACAAAGTAAATTTGCCTTAATCTCATTTGTGTGTTCTTTGAACACATACTTTATCTATAATAAAATGCATAAAATCAATCAAGAATCATTAACCAAGCACCTAGCACTGTGTCATGTGAATAGTTGGCGCCTCATAAATGTTTCTCATAGATAGAATAAATCCAATAAATAAATGTTTAATCTGTAATACAATAAATGTTTACTATGTAATAAGTACCATTCTGAGACTATGAGAAATAGAGAAGGAAACGGAGTCCGACCTCAAGGAATACGTAATCTAGATGGAAAAAAACAAAACAAGAACACATTAATGGGCAGTACAGTATGTACCTAATTTTTTCAGTCCTCCGCAGCCTGGCGCCTATTTCTCAGCACTTCTTTCTTCATCATCCCTCTCCATCATGGAAAACTCCTGCTTCTTTTAGCTTCCTTTTATGTGCTTCCCCTTTTAGACTGTAAGGTCCTAGAGGGTAAGAGTTGTCTTTAATTTTGCTTCTATTTGTATTCCCAGCATTTAACACTTAATAGTACTTGTTGATAATAATGCTTGTTGATGTAAATGCTAAGTTATATGCTACAAACAGAAGTGAGAAATGATGGCGCAGTGAAGAAGCAAGGCACGGGTAGATAGTGTCTGATGGCAGTGAGAGGGAAGAAGAGGAAAAAAATGTCTGGGAATCTGATTTCCTGAAGACATTCTCCAGAGCTAATAGTTGAAGGAAGCTGCTGTAACCATTGGTAGGAATTTGCTAATTACAGAGTGAGTGAACTTGGATGAGTAGTACCAAATAATGAAAGAAAAGGACTAAGCCAGAGAAAAAGAAGGGAAAACCCAGCATTTAAAAGGATCATTTAGGAGTTTTCCATGTCATGACTATTAGTTATTGTAGTTAGTTAGCTGCAAGAATTGTAGAGGACTAAAGATTTCCATTTTATAGACATAAAAGGACTGTGTCCCTAAGACGTAAAGACATGATACTCTAAGTATGGTTTTTTTTTCAAGAGCCCAATCACCACTGTATGGAGAGAAAATGCATGCTTGTTTCTATAACAGTTTCTATAACATTCATATGCTATAGTTTGTTCAACCATTCACTAATTGATTAGTACTCCCTTTGTTTCCAGCTCTGCGCTACAAAAAGCTATTTTCAGGAGCTTAAAGATAAAAATAGTATAAGAATGTCCGCCTTTTTGCTAGCTTATCAAGAAAAAATTAAGTGTTCTTTGAACAATGGAAAAGCTGCATCAAAATGAAAAGAAAGAGGCAAAAGGAAATTTAAACCAGTGTTGGTAAATTTGAGAGTTGAAGAGTGTAACACAGAAGGAATTCTTTCTATTCTTATTCCTTTGGAGCCATGTGGTGAGTTTTAGGCTTTTCCACGGCAAGCAAGCAACAACCTACTGCATACAAGACATTTGGGGCTACAAAGACCATTTGTCTTATTAAAGAAAAAAAAAGGCCCCTAGCTTGAAGAACCTGGATGTTATGTAGGAAATAGCATTCCATGATCTAGATAAAGATAAGGACCCAGAGCTTCTGCCAGCAAAGAGGACATGGAGTAATGCTCTTTATGGAAAGAAGAGACACATCCTAGAGAATGAAAGTTCCTTATGGAAAAGGAGCCAAATTTCAAAATGGAGGCATGCTGTCAGCCTAGCAAATAGCTAGGACATCAGAGCCAGTAAATAGAAGGATGGTTCAAAAGATAAATATCAGAGAACTAAACTTGGATTTATCAGTACCAAGCCCTAAGATAAAGGTAGGACTATTGGCCAGGATAGAATGCCTCTTATAAGGCTTGTGCATATAACAGAGAAAGCTGCCTAATAGGGGTGGAGTCCTCTCTTGCTCAGACCCAAGCCCTGGGCAGTCTATAGTGGCAGCCATCAGACCTCACTCTGGAACAGATCACTTTGGGAATGCTGAAATCTCGCAAATCTCCAGTCTGTCCCTGAGATAACACAACATTCAATACCCCCAAGAAAGCAGCAACTGAATCAACCTAGATTTTCCCTCCAGAAATGCAGAAAACTCCAGCCTGAAGTTAGGAAGTAATCTGGAAGAATGGGCCAGCAACAACAACAAAAAACAACCCCGCCATAGTGGTGGTTCAGAGTGGCAGAATTGTAGGATCCCTTTTTGTCTGGGATTCCTACCCTGGTTATCTCTCTGTAGGGTGGGCTGAATGCCTGAAGTGAGACCCTGCTCTAACCTGGAGTCTGAGCTGCCCCACTACTACAGATGCTGGCTTCTGAACTTCCTTCCTTGTTTAAAGCTTCTCAGAACCTCCCTTCCTGGGAACTACTCTCTTAAACAGGTCCCCTTCTCACTCTCCCCTGGATCTGTGACCGAGAACTGGGTAACGGGCAATAAAAATGCATGTCTGCATCTCTCCCCTTTTCAGTGCCCCAATATGAGTCTGGTGAAGCCCCAGACCTCCTCTGGTTCTGGTGCAAGACTCTCCCTGGGCATTGGAGTATTCTACCCATGGTATGCTCCTGGCTGATACTATCGCCAGACCTCCCTGTCATTCTCCCTAGTTGAGTTGGGCTGAACAAATGACTCACTGTGACTTTTTCTGGATTTCCCCATCAGTATTTGGTCTGATGCATTTTCCACTGTTTGGAGGAGTTATGGGGAGCTCACTACACTGCTTCTTATCATTTTACCATCTTGACTCTGCTCTAGCAAGCCGAGAATTACTTTCTTTTCTTTCCAGGTCAAGAATTAGTTTCTTTTCTTTCCCTCTCACTTACCTCTAAATTAAAAGGAAAAGAAAAACAAAACTCTTATGGCAAATTTACATAGTCAAGAAAAACAGATCTTCTCATTGGCTATGTCCAAAAATGTTTGTCTTGTTCTTTCTTTTTTACTTCATCTCCTCTGTCAGGAGGTGGTAGTATATTTTATCAGTCCTTTAGCAACATGCTCATTGCGTTAGTCAGAATTTTTAAGTATTTCATCGTAGTTGTTTGTCTTCACAATGTTGTCCTGGTTCTATTCACTTCACTCCACATGAGTTCATACAAATCTTCCCAGGTTTCTCTGAAACCATTCCTTTCACCATTTCTTATAGCACAATAGTATTCCATTACATTCATATGCTATGATTTGTTCAACCATTCACTAATTGATTAGTACCCACTTTGTTTCCAGCTCTTTGCACTACAAAAAAGCTATTTTCAGGAGCTTAAATTATAATGGAGGAGATAATATGTACGCATAAAAATATATGAAACATAATACTAAATTAATAAATGTAAACATATACCAAGTCATTAAATACAAAGTAGTATTAGAAAGAAGACACTAGCAATTGGGGGGAATCAGCAGTGCAGAGATGGTACTTGAGCTGCATTTTAAAAGAAGAGAGCTCTATGAGGCAGAGGCTAGGAGGGAGGGCATTCCAGGAATGGGGGGTGTGCAAAGACACAGAGATGGGAGACAGAGTGGAGTTTGTGTGTAAGAAAGAGAAAATTGGATCACAGAATGGAGAATGGGAAGTAATAGCCACTGATATATGAAAGATAACATGGGCCCAAATTGTGAGGGGCATTAGAAACTAAACAGGATTTTCTTTTTTATTTTCAAAGCAATAGGCAACTACTAGAGTTGGCTAGATGGGGAAATTACATGGTCATGTTTAATTACATGTTTAAAGAAAATTACTTTTAAAATGGCATATAGATGTATGTGGTAGGATGATACTTATGGTAGAGAGAATCATTTGGAGCCTGTTGTAATAATCCAAGCCAAGAGTTAGCAAACTATAGCTCAGTGGCAATAGCTCGCTGGCCAAATCCAACTTACCACCTGTTTTTGTATGGCTCATGAACTGAGAACAGATAAAATTTTATTGTATTTTTAAAAATGTAAAAGCCATTCTTCACTCACTATACAAAAGCATTTTCCTAGATTCTGTTCTTCTCTTCACCCCTACAGGAAAATGCCAAAGTTATTAACCTGGAAAGCTGAGAGGATGATGGTACCTTCTATGAGAGCAAAGAAGTTTAGAAAATAGGGAGAAATTCAGGGGGAAAGATAGTAAGTTCAGTTTTGGATATATTGGATTTAGGATGTCTTTTACCCATGCCATTATGAGTCTGAATGAAAACAAAATTAAGGTTTACCTTTGGACTTGCAGTCCATAGGTGAAGACCAGTTTTGCCTTTCTATGTTAGGAAAATCTATTACCAGTATTCGAATATGACCAATATAGATTTAACCCTAAAGGTCTGACAAGGGTTCATGAAGTCTCTTCCTCTGAAATCCTCATCTGCTATCTATCATATGTTCTCATTCAATTGTGCTTTCTTGGGACAGCTACTTTCATAGGTTTATGACTTCCCATTCAAAGCAAATAAAGCCCTTTTGAAACTTCATAATAATTTATGCATATTGCAATTGACTTTGTTTCCCCATCTAATTTGGATAGATATTGACTTCTGGGTATCACCTCCACCAGTAAATTTAATCCATTCCTTTCCCAATACTTCAGTCATGTTTAGCTGTTAAAAGTAATCCTATTTCATTGCATAGACATTTTACAAGGGATGTATTAAATTATGTATCATAAAACCAATAAGAAGAAAAAAGGTTATACTAACTATATTTCATGACTCTATTCTCAAGCTAAAACCTTATTAATAAAAGTGATATAATAGTAAGATCATAAAACTGTTCATGCATAGTGTTTTTCCTACTAGGGTTTAATCCTTCCTACCCACCAAAAAAAGTGCATTTACAAAAACAACATACATTTCTGGTCCTTGAAAGGTACCGATGCTTGAAAATATATTGCCTGGCAATGAAATGCTAAACCTTCTCTTCACTAGCTGACACTTCATTCTCCAGTCAGTGCTTCCTATTTTTCAGCCTTTTGATTTTATGCCAAAGATGACTTTTTGACTTATGGCCATCAGTTATATTGTCAATCAAACCAAGGCTCTTTCTTGTACACTCTTCTGTTTTTCTTCTAGACTATTTCTCTTAGTGAGCTGATTAGCTACCATGGATTCAATTATCATTTCTATGCAGATGATTCTTGAATTTAATTGTACAGTCCTAACCTTACTCCTTGACCTTAAGTCTTACATTTCCAATTGCCTTTTGGACATCTTGAACCAGACAACCTGTAGACATCTTAAGCTCAGGATGCCAAAAATTGAACTCATTATCTCTTCCTCAAAACCTTCCCCTCTTCTAACTTCCCTATTACTGTCAAAAATATTTCATTCACCCAGGTTCTAAACCTTGCTGTTATCTTTGACCCTCGCTCTCTCCCCACCCAATATCCAATAGGTGGTCAAGTTCATTGAATCTCGTCTATATTCCCCCTTTCCTCCTCTGACACTGCCACTACCCTGGTACAGACCCTTATCACCTCACACCTAGACTATTACAATAGCCTGGTGGTATTTGTCTTTGCCTCAAATCTCTCCCACCCCAGTCTTTCCTACACTTAGCTGTCAAATTACTTTCCTAAAACACAAATCTGACCATAGCACTCATCTCCTAAATAAATTCCAAAAGCTCCCTTTTGTCTACAGGTCAAATATAAAAACCTCTATTTGGTTTTTAAAGACTTTCATAAACCTTTTCTATCTTCCCAAACTTCATAAGAAGTCTTACTTAAGTCAAGTCGAATCAATAAGCATTTAGGAAGCCCTTGCTATGTGCCAGACACCTTGCTGAATTCTGACAAGACAGATACAAGTAGAAAGAAAGACAGACCCTTCTTTTAAGGAACTTATAGGGGAAAACAACACATAAAAGAAAGCTGGGAAGAGGGTTAGAGAAGAATATAGTACTTTTGATAGCAGAGGGGCGTTGAGGAGAAAGTCTGGAAGGAGAATCAGGAGTACAGCCTGAAGAGTAATGAAGACATGAACAATCTGGGTGCCCTCTTTAACATGGAGGTTCTGGGAGGAACCAGACCATCAGAGGGAGGGGCTGCAAGGGTGGAGGGTACTTGCAATGTGTGAAGTCCAAGACTGAAGAGGTGAAGAGGTTATTTCCCTCCATGTACAACTACGCCATGGTTAGTATGAATGATGAATACCGTGAAATGGTGGAATTATTTTAATTAATTATTAGGATCTAGTGACACCAGACTTCCTCACATCCAGCAGTCCATCTCCCCATTCTGGGCATTTTCACTGGCTTTCTGTCTTACCCTAAATACTCTCCCTTCTTATCTCCACATCCTGGCTTCTCTATCTTTCTTCAAGCCTCAGCTAAGGTCCTACTTTCTACAAGAAGTCTTTCCTAGTCTTCTTTAATCTTAGTGCCTTCCCTCTGGATTCATCTCCAGTTCATACTGTATATATCTTGTTTGCACATAGTTGTTCACATGATGTCTTCTCCATTAGACCACAAGCTCCCTGACAGTAGGGACTGTGGTCTTTTTTGTCGTCATTTATAGTTTAGCACAGTGTCTGGCCCATAGTTGATACAATAAATGCTTCTTGACTTGGCAAGGACATTTGACCATCACTTATAAATTTCCTCTGCCTAGACTTTCTCCTAATGTTTATTCCTGTGTTCTGTTGAAACAGTCATTCATAATATTGATCTATATATACACTACTCTAAGTATTTTTGAATATATGAATATGAACAATTTTCTTTTTGATGGTAAAGTTTTTTGTTGAGGTTTTTTTTTTGAGAAAGTAGGACAGACCTGGAATTTGATCACTGTGGGGAGCTACCTGGGATGGAAACTTAGTTACTTGGGGCAATTGAGAGGTTATGTGACTTTCCCATGGTCATACAAATAGTATGTAACAGAGGCAAGACTTAAATGCAGATCTTCCTTGAATTAAAGATTAGCCCCCAACTGTACCATATATACAGATAATGCACTATAAAAGCTTTCATTTAAGTTAAACCTTCCCAGTATCATTTTATCATTAGAATAATTTTCTTAGTGGAAAACTATGCTTACTTTGATTTAAAAGATGAAGAAAGTGAGGGATATAAAGTTAGTGACTTGATTAGGGGGCTCTACCATGTTAGTGATACCTAGGAACAATAGAGATACTATTTATTAAGCAGTATTTAAAAATTATACAAGGTATCATTTCTATGGTGGAAGAATAGATAAAGGAAAGAAATAAATATTTTCCCTCTGTTTTCAAAAGAAAAAAAGGAATTCACACTGCAATCAGTATTCAACCTTGTCAGGGATCAGCTCCATGACTTTGCCCAATAGTTATTTCCTCACAGCTTTCCAAAATACATCCTTCTCCAAATAAGGGAACATATGTGGCTGATGATACACAAAGGATCCGGTAGAAGCTAAAACAATACCTGGAAGGTATATCAGGTATAATATAACTGAAAACGTAGAAGGCTTTGGTGTGGTCTTTATCTTAGTGCTATTACTTTCTTATGAATGTCCATAAGTGACTCCTCGATTTGGTTTCTCTAGCTCAATAACTATAGCATCCAATAAGATGGAGACTGTGGCTGGTTTTAAAAATATTGGCAACAATCCCCCGTCAGAGTGACTGTTCCTTCTGATGTGGATGGCAGTGGTAACCTATGCTGAGCCATTCGTATTCTCTCACCTATCATTCTGGACTCATTGGAACATACGGAAATAATCAGCAGAGACCTGGGTGCATTTGGGGCCTGCCTTAAGATTCTGCCATGCATCCGTCCTTAACAATAAACAGCTACTTTCCAGGCATGAGACAGGACTTACTGTTCCTCTGGATTTAATCAAATCCACCATAAAAATGATTTGAGTCTCTCTTCAATAACTGAACTTTGTGTTAATATGTCATGAGAAGGCCAGAGAGATTCAGGAAATGAAGAGTTAGAGAGGAAATTTTTACAAAGTAAGCTGTCTTTTTTCTATTATGCTTCATTTGTATAAGAATAATTCTGAGAAGCATCCATATTTAGGGCTAGCATAACTATGAATTAATGTATTTGTTATAAAAAGTAATTTGGAATTAGGAAAGGAAAACTGGAGAACTGTTTATGCCCTTTGATGCTGTGATTCTGCTACTGGATTTATATTCTGAAGGTAGTAATTGACAGCAAAAATATATATTTTTACAAAAATATTCAAAACAGTTGTAAAGAAAGAGTTCCCCATCATTGAGTAATGGGGAACAAATCATTGTATATGCACGTAATGGAATAGTATAATTTTGTAAGGAATGGATATTCCTGTTTCAACAGTACCCAAAATTGGTTACCTTGGACACTTTGTTGTTTCTAAGTGCTTGTGTTGTGATGCTTGTGTTTGTACTACATAGTTACAGGTTTTGGACTTGCCTTTGCTGATCTTTTCAAGGGAAGGAATGTAACCCAAGTCCCAAAGACAATTGATATGGAACTTTCCTCATTAATGGAGATCAATGTCCTGCACCTGCATAAGGTGTAGGAAGGAGTTGGTGAGGTCAGGAAAGAGGAGAGTTCCAGTTTCTTCAGTCTCTTTGAATCTCTTAGGGCTCTATAGTCACTTCTGGCTTTCAACTTCAAGAGGGAAGATGGACAATAACTCTACTTCAAGATGATGAAGAGAGAATAAGAATGGGAAGAAACTAACGTGAGAGGCGTTAGCAGTCTCCATCGTGCTCATGTCTCCAGCTTCTTACGCTAGAGACTTAAGGGAATCTGGGATTTTTTCTTAGTTGAGCTGAGTTATCTTACTCCCAATGGGAGAGATCTTCACTCTCTCAATTATATATTATATGTGTACTTTCTCTCTTTTCTGTTTTGCTGTCAACTTGGCTAAATGGATTTCTTTGCTACCAAAAAAATAAAGATTACTGTTAATTCACTTTGCATTAATTCATATAAGACTTCCCAGGTTTTTCTGAAACCAATTTCCTATAGCACAGTTCATTTACCATAACTTGTACAGTCATTTCTAAGATGATGGGTCACTCCTCAGTTTCCAATTATTGCACCACCAAAGAGCTGCTATGCACATTTTTGATCAAATGGATCTTTTTCTTCTTTCTTTGGGGTATAGATCTAGTAGTGATATTTTTTTTTTATCCAGGGGTTTGCATAGTTTAATAGCTTTTCCAGCATAGTTCTAATTTGCTTTCCAGAATAAGTGGACTAGTTCACAGCTCCACCAACAATGCATTAGCATGCCTGTTTTCTCACAGCTTCTCCATCATTTGTCATTTTCATTTTTTGTCATCTTAGCCAATCTGATAAGGGTGAGGTGGTACCTCAGAGTTGATTTAATTCACATTTTTCTACTTGTTAATGATTTAGTGTTTTTCATGTGACTGTTGACAGCAAGGATTTCTTCCTCTGAAAACTGCTTATTCATATCCTTTGACCATTATCAAATGGCGAATGACTCTTTTTTCTTATTAATTTGATTTATATATACATGTATATATGAATATGTATCTTAAAAATTATCTATATGCAGCTATATATTTTATATATTCCCCTATGTATTCTAAAAATTAGACCTTTATCAAAGAAATGTGATGCAAAGGAAAAGCAGTTTCCAGCTTTTCTTCTCATTTTAGCTGCATTGGTTTTGTTTTGTGCAAAAAAAATTAATTTTATATAATCAAAATTATCCATTTTATCTCCCATGGTCCTCTCTATGGATATGCAAGCAAAAGATATCATTCAATAAGAACTTAACTCAATCATCCTTAAGGAGGCAAGCCTCCTTAAGGGACACAAAGTACAAAGGTCAGAGTTCTCCACCCCTAGGTCACATTGTCTTAATCTCTCAGTCAAAGTCTTCTTTCTTCTTAATTGGAGATTAGTTTCCAAGCATCCTTTAATTCAGTCATCCTGAAGAGTACAGGATACAAAGTACAAAGTCCTCCCACCCCTAGGTTATATTAAATCATGATCTTCTCAATTTGCATTAAATACCCAAGGAGAAGTCTTTTTATCTTGACTTGAGGCTGGCTCTTAGCTTCCATGGTTTCTCTTCCATGGGTCCAGCTCCTACCTGAATACACCCAACTGTCACCTCGGTTCAAAGGCAGGCAGCTCCCAACTCCTTGTCCAGCTCCTTGTCCAGTTCCTGTTCCATATTGAAACTCACAGTGTCCAGTCTACCTCAAGTCCTCCACAGTTTCTGTTCCTGGGAAGACAAAGCTTAACAAAGCCACAGTAACATTCATATACATTGCCAGCACCATCACCAATTCACTTTCTGCCCTGTGAAATCAACACAAACCCCAAAACAAGGTCTGAGAAATCAACACAAATCATCAGTATAGTCCCAAGACCTCTGAATCAGTAAGATGCTCCTTCAGGATTTCTGTAAACAGACAACAAGAAAATCCTCTTTCAGGGCTTCTGATCCAGCAGTAAGGTCCCAGGACTTCTGTAACAACAGCAACAACCTCTATCAGCAGACAAATCTGACAGAGTAACATCAAAACAGACAGACAAAATACCAGTACCAGTACAGCCATGCTTCCTCTCAGTTCTGCTCTCTCTCAGCCTGGGCTTCTCCTTATATATGATCATTAAGCTCCTCCCTGTTCCACCCCTTCCTGTTGCATCAGCAACAGGGGGTCACAAGTTCTGTTTCTTAACAAAAGACTTGATACAATCATGAACTGAAACAAGGTACTAAATAATTAAATAGTTGAAACAAGGTGTTAACTGCTTCTTTACTTGCCATTACACTTGCCTTCCTATCATTTTGTTGGCTCGATTTTCTTTTTTATGCTTTTGCTAGATTTTCTATGATGCCCTCCTATGATGAGTCCATCACTTTCCCTTCTTTGCTAATTATTATTATTGTTCCTTTACCCTGTCACCTTAGAGTGATGGATGGAGATGTAATCAGTCATTTCCTCTCACTCATCCACCTTGCTTGAAGTATTCTTTCTTTTTCTTTTTGTAGTTCCTTTTTTCAGTTTGCTTGGTACATTTTTAGTTATTTGGCAGTGCCAGTAAGTGATGGGTTTATACTCCTTCCAAAGGCACCTTGCATTCTGTTCTAGGTAATATTGTGATGCTCTGACCTTCTGACCTCTTCTACTTCCCTTCTGCACCCACCCCACCAAGCTACTGCTCTTTTCAGTCTACTTGGCAAAATGATTTAAGGAGTAGGGAATGCCTGGATGAATCGCTGCCAAGGGTAAAATATGAGACACTAGAAGACCATAATACTTAGGCAGATAGATGCCCTGCCAGTGCACACATCTGGGCAAGGAACTCAGGGCTCAGCATACATATAATAAGGGGGTGCCAGCTAAAAGTGGTTAGCACACAGTTGGACCCCCTGGTATGTTTTTCTGTTGGGCTTAGACTGTGAAGAATTGTATGCCCTCTCCTCTTCTTGGTGTTTTTGTTTCTGTTTGGCTCATTTCTTCTTTGTTTTATGGTAGTGATGGTGTGATCATGGGCCAAATACAACCTCTCACTCAGCCATTTTGCTGAGTAAGTAACATGGCAGCTTCTTGACAGCAGAAACTATTTTTCATTTTGTATTTATATATTCAGTGCTTTGTGGATCATTCTTTTGTGCTGTTTAGCTTAACTGTTTTCAGGAATGACATATTGGTGAGGGGTGGAGAGTGTAATGGTGAATCAGTTACGGTTTGTATGCTAGCTTGAAACAAAATTTCTCAGTTTGAAAAAAAAAGAGTTATGAGCATCCAGAGCTTTATATTTGAGGTTGTTCTTCAAGGAAGCAAAGATTAAACAGAAACTCAAAATAAGGCATGCTATTTCAACTTTTCTAACTGTGCAAAACAAGGTTCTAATGTTTTGGACTGTGCATTTATTTTGAAGGAGTTTTCATATTCTTGATGGTGCAGTAATAACCAACTTCAGACAGCCCTCATGTACAGAAGAGGAGAAAAATCTATGATTTTTTTTTTTACTGGCTAACCTTGAATAGCAAGAAGATCATCAAAATTTAAAGTTAAACATATGCTGTTAGCATTCACTTTCCAAACCTTCAAAACTCTGACTTCAGTCACAACTTTTTGAAACAGTGGTTTTTCTGACAGTTTACAAAATGGGTTTTTCACTGTGCGTTCTTAAAGTCACCAAATATGTGAACTTTAGAGACATTGTTAAAAGTAGAAAAAATCCTCAACCTCTTGCCAGAAAGAAAAGAACATGATTTGACCTGAGAGTTCTTATTACTACTTCACTTGTATACTAAAATGACAAGCAAACTAGAAGATGAGGCTAAAAAAGAAAAACAGAGAAATAGATATAGATTAAAAACAATCACATTTATCTAGAATGTTATGGATGTCTCTGAAGCCTTTTCTAATGCATAATTATTCACAATTCAACAATAATCCAAGGCATTTCCCTAATATAGTGCTAGTTTCTTAAAGTGAATCTGAATGATTCTGGGATGGTTTTTAAAAAAGCTTATGTATCTACGAGAATAGGAACAATTCAACATTTGAAATATCCAAATCAACAAAAGGATCATAATATTCCCTTCTTGATATAAAAATAATTAATTTATTGTCTTGCTATTTTCTAAGTTCATCTGTTCCTCCAACCACTTGATAGGAGAAATAAGTCCCTTAGCTAATAAGTTCATCCAGAAATGTCAGGCAATTTGAACATCCTCTTCATCCTTCTATAATGAAATTTAAAACAACAACCTAAGATGTAATTCTTTAGCAGAGTAATGTCAGCTATTAGTTTTTTTATATTTAAACAAAACCTGGCCATAGAATTCTTAGCAGCTTCATAACCACTGTCCATAATTCATCCTTGCTATCAAATGAAAAGATATATTCACCAAAAAAGTGTAGAAATCACCAGAAACATGAACGTTGATTGAAGTCTGTCTTATCACAACATAACTCAGCTCAGCTGAGCACATTCCAGAGCATGGATGGCAGCAGCTACCCTGGAAGGTCCTAACTAAGACAGTCTGACATTGTCAGACAGGAGATGCAAAAGGAAGATTCTAAGGAAAAAGTAAGCAAACGATAACACATCAATGTAGCTAACTAGGAAACAACAGCAGGTGACAGTGACTTTGGTTAAGAAAACAAAGCTCAGTCAACACTTAAGGAGGATCGTCTGTGTTCCCAAATCTGCACTATGGTGCTGTTAGGAAATACAAAGATACGTAAAACATGATTCCTGCTGTTAAGGAAATAATTCTCATTGGGGAATCGGATTTTAAATGTTCATGAAAAGATAGCTAACTGTATAAAATAATGAAAGATAAATTCCCAAGAAGTGCAACAGCTATTAAATCTTACCATAAGAGGAAGAAAAAGATCATTGGGTTGGAGTGTTCAGGAAAGGCTTCGTAGAGGAGGTGTCACCTGAGCCTTTAAGGATGGGTAGAGTATTTGGAAATACAGAGACTTAATATCACTGTATTACAGGCAAGGGAAATAGAAAATTATTCTTGACCAAAAATTTAGGTTTGACTACGAGGATAACAGGAAAAGTGAAGAACCATGATTTTTCCTTATTTTTAAAAGTATATCCATAAGTCTAAGAACCAGCTTTTCTTATGTGTAGTTGAAGTGTTGTGTGTTGGTTTATTAAGCTATACCGGTAACATCCACAGTCAAGAGGAATGAGGCCTGAGTAGGAACATCAATATCATTGTCCTCCTAGGAAAATTATCATCACTCTGAATTTTAAAAAAAATAACTTCAAGGGAATTAAATTATTGCCTATAGCTCACATAAGGAAACATTTATAAACAACTCATTTCATAGTATTAATAATGGTTTATATTTAAAATAATACTTTAAGGTCTATAATCTGTTTCCCTCACAAGTCGGCAAGGTAGGAATCACAAGTATTATTACCCCCATTTTCAAAGTTAGAAAATTGGAGGAAATTAAGGAAATAATGACTTGCCCATAGTCAACACAGTTAATAGGTCTTAGATCCAGAATTTGAACCCTACTGTCCTGACTGTCCAATTTTCTTTTTATTGTACCATGTTGCTCCTTTTAAAAGTAGCCGTTTTGGTTCTTTCTCTACATGACAAGAGCACCCTTTGAAAAAGAGAGAAACACTATACCTCATGAAGAAAAATGTTATATCCAGGTGACACAGAAATTCCTGGAAGACCCTTGACTAGAATGAGAAACAATACTAATCAAGCTACTAATGATACTCTTTTCAAAGGTGTCATCATTATCTGTGAGCTTGATGAAAGAGAACTTTAATAGGTTCCTAGGTTACTACTGCCTTCTATTTTTACCATCTAATTGGTTTTTTTAAGTGCCAATAGTGATTGAATTTTCACTTTTAAATGAATTTGCACCTAAAGAGAACATTTGAATATAATTCTTTTAGAACTGATAAATTTAGATGGTTTTAAAAATGCCAAACCTCTCCTCATTTTTCTAACCAGCACAACTGGTTTTTATAAATTTAATCTTCTGAGCAGAATTAAATATAACTTTGTGAGTCAAAGGGTTAAGCTTCCTTGATTTACACAAATATGTAATTAATGGGATCTTATTGAAGCAGTAGCTCAAAAACTTGTTTTGAATGTAGCAAGACATACTTTGCTTGATCCCCTGACCATGAATAATTAAGGTGAATATTTTAATATTTAAAAACATTAAGTGTCTACTTTATGCAAGTAAATGGGAGAGACAGAGATCTATAAAATATAGTCCCTTCCTTAAATAGCTAAATCTTGTAGTAGAAGACACAAACAGGTAGCTATGGTACAAAATAAGAGTGCAGTAACTGTATGAGATATACAATGAGAAGTGCTTTAGGAGTTCAGAGGGAGAACTCACTTCTGAATGGGAAAACAGGGAAAGCTGATAGAAAAGATAGCTTTGGAGCCGAGCCTTGAAGGAGGAATAGGACTTTCTGTTAACTTTTTGTAAGCCCCAGAAAGATATTAATTTGATAATCAAAAATCTTCTCCATTTTTTCATTCCTCAAAGAGAGATAACATTTTCGTATCTCTTGACATCATTTGGCATCACTAAAGCAGACTAAAAGACCTAACAGTTTGAACATTGACTAAAATCTGTGAAATAGTGTGCAAACTATATATACTGTAGATTTTCTGATTATTGAGTTAATAGTACTTTCTAAGATTAAGCTTTTTTTTCTTGAGACACCATTGTTTATATTTGCTCCTCAAGAAGTGTATTGCATGTGTGCTTGGGTAATCATACCCAGGAATATTATTCCAGATGGCCATTTGTCAATCATTATTCATGGAACAAGAAATCCATAACAGATTAGAGCCAGAAGGGTCCTTAGTGACCATCTAATCCAATATACCTCTTATAGAAACTGAAGCATATAGAGGGAAAATGATACATACAAAATTATGTAGCAGTTTACTAAATAAACAAGACTTGGCATCTCCTTTTTGTCTTCCAGTCTATCACTCCTTGCACTACACCAAATTTCTCTTAAAACTGGGAGTATAAAATAAAGTAATTATTTTGAAAAACAAAACATACTAGATTCAATCACTAGAGGACTTTTATTAAACTTTACTAATTACTCAGACTAATAACATAAGTTAGAACTTAGATATGCCTGGATATCTCTACACAAAAGACAATTAGCATTCCTCTCCTCTTTATATTCCCTTGCTTTTAATTTCTTGACCTGAAATATTCAGCCTAAAATGTGAACTTTAAAGAAAGGATTATTTCTGTATTAATCTGCACTTAAATGATAATGTTCTGCTAATTTCTTTTTAA
Source organism: Pseudochirops cupreus (assembly GCA_028627135.1). Taxonomy (NCBI): domain Eukaryota; kingdom Metazoa; phylum Chordata; class Mammalia; order Diprotodontia; family Pseudocheiridae; genus Pseudochirops; species Pseudochirops cupreus. Next base: position 354,819,381 of record CM053583.1, read on the forward strand.
ATTTAAGCCCAATTAACTTATAGTGTCAAGATTTCTTTGCAAATAGAAAAGGAGTTATAATTACAACTTATTTTAGTGAACCATTTAGTGCTATCAATTAAGCAAAATATTTCTAAAGAATTCATCTGATAAAATCTTGGAGAGAAACTTCGCTACTGCACATGTGGCATAGAACTAAAGCTGTAATGAAATCTTAGAATAATCTATGCAGAAAGCATCAGTACAAATAGGAGTAACATCTGGTTGGTTTATTGTTAATAATAATTATAAGCTATCTAAATATCAGTTATCATCATTGATTGACCTGAACGTTGGTATTTGGGTTGGGTCGAAAGAAGTCTGAGGCATGACTGTTAAAAGCAGCTACATCACTTCCACTAAAGTCTTCATGCCAAACCTCATCATAGCCTTGAGGTAACCAAGGGTCCTTAAAGTTCTGTGGCAGCACAGTACAAAGTCTGGCAGATTCTGTTAACCTGTAAGGCTTCTTCTAGTAGAGTTTTGGCAAAGGACTCTGTGTCTACCATCTGAGGATCAGCCTAGCCATATTAGGAAAGGCTCATCACCAGGAGGTTGGACACTAGGTCATGCCTTTTTTTGGATTCAGCAACTCATGAAACCACCTGCCAAGAACTAGAGTTGTTCTGTTATATAGAGGAGGAGTCTCGCCAATGAAATCACAGTTCATTTGAAGCAGTGAAGTAGAATAGCACATAAACACACATTCTGCCTATGCTTTTAAAGCTTTGGAAGCCCTACAATGGATGATGAAGCAACACAGTTCTATGTAAGGAAATGTAGACTTGTTTTTGACCACTGTCAATTTGAACAGTCTGGTGACTAGACATTTAATTCTAGACACATGTATTTTAATTGAATTCAATAAGCATTCATTAAACATCTACCATGTACCTCATCAATGCCCTCATTAAGAGGGATATAAAGACAAAAATAAAAGTCACAGTTCCTTCAAGGACCTTACATTCTCCTGAGGAGGGAGAGGAAGGGATGAACAACACATTCACAGATAAATAAGTATAAAGTGAAAAACTAAATACAAAGTAATTGAAAGAAGAGCATTACAATTGGGGTTGGGGTGTCAGGAAAGGACACTTGTAGGAGATGGCACTTGAACTGATCCTTAAAGGGAACTATGAATTTTAAGAACAGAAGCATTGCCAGTATGGAAGACAGTGCATGTAAAAGCAGGGGGAAAGGAGATGAAATGTCACTAATAAAGAAAACTCCACAGTTCAGTTTGGTTGGAAAGTTGAATATTGGAAGAGGAGTAAAGTATAATGAACCTAGGAAAAATAGGTTGGAGCCAGACTGTGAATGACTTTAATGCCTAACAAAAGAGGTTGTATTTTATCTTCAAGGGAATGGGGAGCTACTGAAGCTTCTGGGGGAAAAAATGTGTATGGTCAGATATATGCTTTAGAATTATTAATTTAACAAGTAGAAGAACATTAATAAGCTAGAGGGCACACAGAATGGAAAAGGGCCTTGTGCCTAGGTCATATCAGAAGAGACCAAAGGAATTCGACATGTTTGGCTTAAAGAAGAGAAGGGTTGGGGGAACATGATAGCTGTCTCCAAGTATTTGAAGAGCTGTTATGTGCAGGATGAACTAGACTAGTTTGATTTGGCCACAGAGGACAAAATGAGAAGCAATGGGTAGAAGCTGAGAGAGCAAAAACATAGACTTGATGTCAGGAAAAACATTATAATAATTAAAGCTGTCCAAATGTGAAATGGGCTGCCTTAAGAGGTAGTGGGTTTTCCCTGTCTGGAAGCCTTTGAGCTCAGACTGGATGAGCATCTGTCAGATATGCTATGATGGAGATTCCTTTTGTGCATGATTTGGACTAGATAAGCACTGAAGTCCCTTCCCACTCTCATTCTGTGATTCTGTAAGACAATTGAACTGGATAAAGAGAGATGAATTAGAAGGCTATTTCAGTTGTCTAAGTAAGAAGTAAGGCAATCTTGAATTAAACTAGTGAAGAACAGTAAACCAGTATGAAGGATAGAATTTAAAAACCTCAGCAACTGATTAGGTATCAGAGAAAGGATGAATAAGAGTAAGTCTTTTTTTCTTTTTTTTTCTTTTTGGAGGGCAGTTGGGGCTAAGTGACTTGCCCAAGGTCACATGGTCAGGCCCTTGTGTTAAGTGAAGAGTAAGTCTTAATAAGAATAAGAAATCATGTCTGATTCCAAGATTTTGGACTAGAAATAGGGAAATTAAGAGGAAGGGTGAGTTTAGGGGCAAAGATAATTAGCTCTGCTCTGGACATACTGAGTTTGGGATATTAACAGGATATCCAAGTGAAGATGTCTGCCAAATAAGTGAATATGTGGTACTGGAGCCCAAGAGAAAGATGGGAGTAGAATATGTAGATTTAGAAGTTATCTTCATAGAGATAATAGTTTCATGAGAGCTAATGAAATTCCTGAGAGCTAAAGACACAGTGAAAAGAAGAGAACCCTGGAAAGAATCTTGGAGATATACCCCCAGTTTGAGGGTGGGTTATAGATGATGCAAAAGACACAGAGGATGATGGGTTAGAGTTAGACAGATGGAGAACCAGGAGAGAACAGTGTCAGAAAAACTCAGTGTGGAAGGAATGGACAGCACTGTCAAGAGAAGTCCAGAATAATGGGGACTAGTTCTTTGTGACCCCATTTGGGGTTTTCTTGGCAAAGATACTGGAGTGGTTTACCATTTCCTTCTCTGGCTCATTTTACAAATGAGGAACTGAGACAGGCAGGGTTAAGTAACTTGCCCAAAGTCACAGAGCAAGTAAATGTCTGAGACTGGATTTGAACTCGGGAAGAGTCTTCCTGACTCTAGGCGTGGCACTGTATGTACTGCTCCCTGCCCTCTATCTAACCGCTTGAGGCAGCTAGTTGACACAGTGGATAGTGTCAGACCTGGGATGAGGAAGACTCGTGAAGTCATGAACTGACAAGACTGAACAACAACAACAATTTGGTACCAGCTAAGAAATAGAGTGGTGGATCAGTAGAATAAATTGGGTACACAATACACAGTAGGTAATGATCATAATAATATGGTGTTTGATAAAGGCAAAGATCCCAGTTTTGGGGGAAAGAATTCACTGTTTGAGAAAACTGCTGTGAAAATTGGAAAACAGTTTGGCAGAAACCAGGTATAAACCAACATCTCATAACAGATACCAAAATAAGGTCAAAATGAATATATGATTTAGACATAAAAGATGATGTCATAAGCAGATTAGGAGAGCATTGAAGAGTTTACTGTCAGATCTATGGATAAAGGAAGAATTTAGGATCAAACAAGTGATACAGAGCATTACAGAATGTAAAATAGATAACTTTGATTACATTAACTTTTTTTTAAGTTTTGCACAAACAAAACCAATGCAGCCAAGATTAGAAGAAAACCAGAAAACTGGGAAGATGGATTTTATAGCAGGTTTCTCTGATGAAGGTTTCATTTCTCAAATATATAGAGAGCTGAGCCTTACAAGAATATGAATCATTCTGTAGTTGATAAGTGGTCAAAGGACACGAACAGGCAATGTTTAGATGAAGAAATCAAATCTATCTACAATCATATGAAAAAAATGCTCTAAATTCTTATTGTTTATAGAAATGTAAATTAAAACAACTCTGAGGTCCCACCTCACACCTTTTGGATTAGCTAAAATGATAGAAAAGGAAAATAACAAATATTGTAGGGAATATAGGATAATTGGGACATGAATACACAATTAGTGAAGTTGTGAACTGATCCAACCATTCTAGAAAGCAATTTGGACTAGTCCAAAGGGCTATAAAACTGTGTATACCCTTTGACCCAGCAATACCACTAGTAAGTCTGTATCCCAAAAAGATTTTTTTAAAAAGAGGAAAAGACCTATATGTACAAAAACAGTTATAGAGGCTTTTTTGGGGTATCAAAGACGTGGAAATTGAGGGAATGTCTATCAAATGGGAAATGGCTAAACGAGTTGTGGCATATGATTGTGGTAGAATACTATACTGCTATGAGAAATGATAAGAAGATTGCTTTCATAAAAACCTGGAAAAACTTACATGAACTGATGCAAAGTAAAGTAAACAGGACCCAGAGAACATTGTATCTAGTAATAGCAATATTGTAATATGATGCACTATGAATGATTTAGCTAATCTCAGCAAAACAAAGATCCAAGACAGTTCCAAATGCCATCTACCTCCAAAGAGAGAACTTACAGAGTCTGAATGCAGATTGAATCATACTTTTTTTTAATTTGTGGGGTTTTTTGGTCTGTGTTTTCTTTCACAACATGACCAATATAGAAATATGTTTTATGTAACTACACATATATAATCTATATCAAATTGCTTTCCTTCTCAATGCTGAGGGAGAGGAAGGAAAGAAGAGAGAATTTGGAATTCAAAATTTTTAAAAATGAATGCTATTTATTTTTACATGTAATTAGAAAAAATAAAATATTTTTTAAAACTGGTTTTACTAAAAGAATGAGACTTAAGCATATGTGTAGGAAGCAAAGAAGCTAGTAGATAAAGAGATATTGAAAAATTAGAGTAAGAGGGATGATCAGAAATATGCCATGTAAGTTAAAGTAACAGAAAAAAAGAGAAGAAAATAAATCCTTATAGAGAAAGTTTTGCAGAAAAACTAGCAGAGTAGAAAAATAAACACATGACTAAATACTATGGGGACAAGGGGGAAGACAAATATGCAGAAGAAAGTAATAATACTGCAATAATAACTACTAAACCTTCAGAAATTATACTGGAAAAACTATAATAACCTCAAGAGTGTTCAGAGTGCTTAATAAAATAATTTATAATATATCTATAACAAAGGAAATTCTCTTGAAAAATTTAAAGACACTATAACCTAATTGTTTAGAATAGGGTTGGGGAATCTGCAACCTCAAGGTCACATGTGGCCCTCTAGGTCCTCAGGTGTGGCCCTTTCACTGAATCCAAACTTCACAGAACAAAATCTCCTTCATAAAAGGATTTGATCTGTGAAGTTTGCACTCAGTCATAGGGCTGTACCCAAGGAACTAGAAAGCTACATGTGGCCTCAGGGCTGCAGGTTCTGTATCCATGGTTTAGAATATAATATAGAAAACCTTAATGAGGCAGCATATACTTGCAAAAAGAAAATGGTATAGATCAGAATTTTAAAATTCAGAGAAAAAGCAACAAATAATTTCAGAGTATAATCAAAAATTAACAAAATTATAGGAATATTTTAGGTTTCTATAAATAGCCTCATCTAAACTTGAAGACAAATGTCAGTGGAATAATCAGAATAATTGGTGTCTCAATATATCATAACTAATGAGCTGAATGCCATATTGCCATAACTCGTATAAGAAAAATGGCAAGAAATAATGGGAAAAGAAGACAAATCACAGAATCCGTGGGATGATATTAGAGTAGGATCCCAAGTTTAACTCAGTAAGAAATATAGTTTACCAAATTCCAGATCTAAAGTGTCAAAGAATCTTGAAAAAAGTTAAAGAGAGATAGATTTCTTACAACCCATTGCCTGGGCCTCTATTTTGTACTTACTACAGTCCACCTCGTGACATAAATTTTGTTTATGTGTCTTTTGTCTGTAAACTCCTTGAGCAAAGGGGCTCTTATCGATTTCTTGCATGTAGTAAGTGCTTTAAAATATTTGTTGAACTGAAGTGTGTAGAGCTCTAGGTTCTAGAAGGAAGAAGGTTAATAAAATAATAAGTTGAGTTAGGTCTTGTTAAAAATGTACGTTCTACAAATGCAAATGGTATAATATAAAGACATTTTTCATGAGAAGTAACAAGATATCATTAATATGAGAATAATTAGCAAAGGTGACTATAAAGGACTAAGAATTAATTTCTTGTGAAACACAGACAGTCAAGTATTTCTCCTGTCCTTGTTTCCTCACATAGTACTTACGGTATCAAAAACGTGTATGAACATCTGTGACATAACAAAAATAAAAGCCACAGGCTTAAAATACAGGAAAGAGTGAAATTTTAAATTAGAGAATAGGGAAGTTCCATTTACTTACATGAAATTTTTCCTTTCCCTTTGTGCCTTTCATAATGCAAAGTTCTCTTCAGTCACCAGGATACCCACACATTTATGACAACTGATGGATGTTTGCTGAATTGCTATTTCAATACAGATGTTGTGAGTGCACAGGCAAAGTCCAGGCAATGCTTTGTGAACTCCAGACGTCCCTTTAGTACCACTTCGTGATGTGTCTGTAATGTAAGTCGTCTGGCCTCTGACTTTATGGGCACTGAAGAAAATGGGACCATTTCTTTTTTTTAACACTATGAAGGGAAAAATCCATACCTTGTTTCATTTTACTTGATGTTAGCATGTACAAAACCCAGACAACATATGGTATGCCAACAATTCTTTTATTTCTGACTGAATATGATCTCTACCTGGATATCACATTATACGTGCAACCACATTTTATTGAAATAAGATTAAAACCTAAAAGTAGGTTATTTGAATGGAGGGTGTTTTTAATTTTATAATCTTTTCTCCATCAATATATGATGCCTATAGAGCAAATATATGGATATGAATTCAGTACCCAGCAATGATCATTCCACTTAGTATATGTTCAATAAATATTGAATTAGTGAATGAATTTGAGTAGTGGAAAGGGCATGAGCCCCAGGTTTTAATCCAATCTTTCATATGACTTGTGTGGCGAAGGGCAAATGATTGAGCTTCTCTGGATTTCTCTTTTCTCATCCATAAAACAACAGGGCCTGATGAGATCTAGAATGCCTCTCTCATCTCCAAAGTCATGACACATTAGAAATATTTGAATATGTAACAATTCAGATATACTGGATCAAACTTAGTAAAAAGTGTAATGGAAATCATTCCCAGGGTGAATAAAATATATACAATATAATTTAACTATAATACATAACATAATACTCTCACATGAGGAGACAGTGGGAAACACACAGTGAATTCTTGGATTTATGGAAAATGGGTGGTAGAAATGTCACAATATGGTCTACTCATACAAATGTTCCTATTATTATATCTAGGATCTCCCCAAAGCAAATGCTTTTATATTCCTTGCCAATATCACTGTGAGATTTAGAATTTAATTTTAATTCAGAATTTAAAATAGCAATAAACTTAACAGTCTGCATAAAAAGTAAACCTAAGGAGTTGCTTTATTGCAGTGAATAAGATGATGCATGTATAAGTGACTTTTTCTTTTCTTTTTTTCAAATCAACCTATGACTTCATTAGTACAGGGAATTCCCATTGAGGAAGCTCTTTCTACCAATGTAGGTAGGTGGCAGTGTTTCCTGAGGCACTGAACAGTTAAGTGACTCACCCAAAGTCATACAGTCAGGGTGTCTCAAAGACACGACTCCAAGTCCTACTTTCTCCTCTCACCATATTGTTACTTCCATATAGGTGATATCTTAAGGGTGATGATAAAAATACCAGTTCATATTTTATAGTGTTTTAAGCTTTGCAAAGCTTTTTTAATTCTCTAATTTGGTCAGATAACAGTAGGATCAAAAAAATAACTGATACATGCTGCTTTAAGTACAGTAGTTGGAAGGGTGGACTGATCCAAACCCTTTATTTTACAGAAGAGAAAAATGGAATCTCCAAGAGACCCAAGAGGGCATACAAATATTAAACTGGCAAAGATTCTACATCACGCTGGCATGAAGATATTTCTGAGATGTATGGGACTTTGTCCTTTCAGAGCCTGTTATTCTTGGTGTTTTTCATGACTTTTTCCTGGCTTGTGATGGCTTTGCCTATCTTTCATACTTTTTAAGGAGCTTTCGAAGCAGTTTCTACAAATGGTCATAGGTATTGTACATTTTTGGAAGCTCAGTTGGAGACTGTATTTAGCAGTGCTGCTCTGAAATGATTCCTTAAAATGTGAAATGATAAACATTGACCTCGTTTTGCTTGTCTGTTATTCTGAGTTAAGTTCTCACTATGATGACACAACTGCCCACCACCCAAAGGTTAAAGTCTAAAAATTCCAGAGAGTAATTTCCTTAAGGGCAAAGATGGAACCATTTTAAAATCTTTCATCTTTGCATCTCTTGTAGCAAGCACTGTGCCTCATCACGTAGTGAGTGCTTAATAAAACTTTGTTGAATTTGATCAAAATGGAGTTGATCCTTGGGCCAGATGCTTTGTACCATGTTTCTGTAGTATTTTGTTGTTGTTGTCGAGTCATTTCAATCATGTCCAACATTCACGACCCCATTTGGGGCTTTCTTGGAAAAGATACTGGAGTGGTTTGCCATTTTCTTCTCCAGATTATTTTACAGATGAGGAAACTGAGGCAAACACAATTAAGCGATTTGCCCAGGGTCATACAGGTAGGAAGTGCCTGAGGCCAGATTTGAACTTGGAAAGATGAATCTTCCTGGTACTCAATCCAGCGTACCACCTAGCTGTCCAATCCTTTTCCACAGTCCATTTTATATATATATATATATACACACACACACACACATAAACATATATATGTATGTATATATGTGTGTATGTATATATGTCATAAACATATATATACATATATATGTTTATGTGTATTTGAACTAAAAAATAATCCAAAAACATGAACATTTCCATAATCACTGGACAATATATTAAATACAAAGTGATAGTACCAATGTTGCCCTGCTTGTCTGTATCCACTTCTAAACCTTTCTGGGGTGTGTGTGTGTAAGATATTTGATTAATGCTCTTCTCTGAGTTTGTTTGCATTACTACTCTCCCTGCTCTCCACTCCCTCCCATATCAATCAAGTACAGTCAAGTGAAATAAATTGATGTTGTAATTGTTGTTTCTGAAGATTTATATCTCATTTTTCACCTACAGTCCACCAAGCGATGGGAGGCCTGATCATATCAATAGTTCTAATTTTACTAGCTTCACTCAGCATCAGTTCATGCAAAACCTCCTAGGCTTTTGCAAGTCTCCTTAGGGGTTTCATATGACAAAAAGGTATTTTATTACATTAATATACTATAATTTGATTAATTATTCCCCAAATGATGAGCATCCCCCCTTACCTTCCAATTCTTTGCCACTACCATAAAAGAAGTGCTATAAATATTTTCATACACATAGGTTCTTTTCCCCTTTTTTTTTTTATCTCTTTGGAGTTAAGGCCTAGTAGAGGTAATGTTAGGTCAAAAGGTATCTACACTTTAGTGACTTATTGAACATACTTCCAAATTGCTTTCCAGAATGACTGGATTCATTCATAGTCCCACCAACATTTATCATTTTCCGTTTTTTGTCAACTTTGCCAACTTTGCTAATGAGAAACTGATACTCAGAGTCTTGAAATTTACATTTCTGTCATTATTATTGACTTGGAACATTTTTTCATATGGTTATTGATAGGCTACATTCCTTCCCATGAAAAATGCTGATTCATATCCTTTGGTCTATTGAGGAATGCTTTTGTTCTTATACATTTATACCTATTCTTTATATATCAGACCTTTATCAGAAAAATTTGCTACAAAAATTTTCCTAGTTATATGTTTTGCTTTCATTCTAGCTGAATTATGTTTATTCATGACAGAGCTTTTCAACTTTACGTAATCAAAGCTGTCCATATCTCCTGTAAGTGTTTCTGTCTTGTTTCGTCAGGAACTCTCCACCTATCCGTAGTTCTGAAAAGTATTCTTCTTCCAGTCTCTTAGTTAGTTTTTTATATAATCTTTTATATCTAGGTCATGTATTGATTTGGAGCTTATTGTGGTATATGATGTGAAATGCTGATCACAGATTCATTTCCCCCAGGCTGCTTTCCAAGCTCTGCAACCTTCATCATCAGTTGTTTTGTGGGGGTTTGCATTATCATAGTCATTGTGCTTATTGTTTGGTCATTTCAGTCATGTCTGACTCTCTGTGATCCCATTTGGGATTTTCTTGGCAAAGATACTGGAATAGTTTGCTATTTCCTTCCCCAGCTCATTTTACAGAGGAGGAAACTGAGACAAACAGGGATAAGTGACTTGTCCAGGGTCACACAACTAGTAAGAGTGAGACTAGATTTGATGTGGATCATGAATATGAGTCTTCCTGATTCCACTGCACCACCTACTTGCCTTTTTATTGATTATATTTAACTTCATTTTGTAGCAATCTGTGTAAATATTTTCATGCTTTTCTAAATTGAGGCAGCTAGGTGATGCAGTAAGTGGACAGAGTCAGAAAGATCTGAGTTCAAATCCGACCTCAGACACTCATTGTGTGACCACAGACAAATCACTAAATTTCTATTTCTCTCAGTTTCCTCATTTGTAAAATGGTGATAATAAAGCACTTTCCTCTCAGGGTAATTGTGAGAGTCAAATGAGGTCATATTTGTAAATCAGTTAGTATGGTGCCTGGCACATAGTAGGACCTATATAAATGGTCCTTTTTTCATAGAGCACAGTAATATTCCATTACATTCATGTACCACAATTTGTATAGCTTCTTTTTCCCCAGGCAGTGGGCATCTACTTTGTTTCTAGTTCTTAGCCACCACAAAAATTGCTGCTAGTAATAGTGTTGTCTAAGTGGCCTTTCTTTCTATAAATTATCTCTTTTAGGTAGATATATAGCAGTGAAATTCTAGGTCAAGGAGTATGGACATTTTAGCCACTTTATTTACATAATTTCAGATTATCCAGAATGGTTGGAATACTTCACAGCAATACTAAAAATCCACTATTGTTTCTTTCTTTGCACAATATTTGCAATTTTGACTATTCCCATCTTTTGTCATCTTTGCCATTTTGCTCAGTGTGAGGTGAAATCCTGGCTTGTTTCGATTTCATTTTCTCTTATCATTAGCAATCACCAGAGAATTGTTTTATATGGTTGCTAATGGTTTGCAGTTCTTTTGAGGGTTTTTTTTTTCATATCCTTTGACCTCTTATCTTTCAAAGAAATAGCTTTTGGTATCAGATATTTCTGATAGTTGTCTATATATCTTTGATACCCAACTGTTATCAGAGATATTTGATACAAAGATGTCTTCCCCTTTGACCACATCTCTTCTTATCCTAGATTTGTTCATTTTGTCTGTGCAAAAGCTTTTCAGTTTTATTTAATCAAAATAATCCATTTTGTCTTTTATACTTTCCTCCATCCTATGTTTTAAATATATCTCTACCCATAACTTTAACATAAGATATTGATTAAAACTTAGTATTTACCAGATTTCTTTCCAATTTTCCCAGTAGTTCTTATCAAATAGGGAGTTCTTTCCTAAATTATATGCATATTTGTTTTTATTGAACACTGGGCTATTGAACTAAAATATTTATTATTTTCTCTTATCTAGTATATCCCATTGGTCAACTCTATTTCTTAACCAATAAGAATTAAAAGATAATTGAAGTTTTATAGCATAATTTGAAGTCTGGAGTTGCTATTGTATCTTCATTCCTGCCCTTGTTCATTATTTCCTTTGACATTCTAGATCTTTTATTCTCTCAAATGAAATTTTTTATCAAGTTCCCTCAAGTATCTTTTTCATAATTTGACTGGTATGGCATTAAAACTACAAATTACCTTCAATAATATTGTTATTTTTATTATGTTGACATGAAGTTGCCACGGGCACCAAATATTCTTCCAGTTATTTAAGTTATTCTTTATTTATTTAGAAAATATTTTGTACATGAATCTATACAAGCATTGAAGGTACTTTAGTAAATTGATTACCAGAAATTTTATGGATTTTATAGTTATGTGGTAGGGAATTTCCATTTTAATTATTGCTTCTTGGATTTTATTATTTTAGATGTTGCTATTATTTTGTGGCTTTATTTTCTAGGCTAAAAATTTGCTGAAGTTATTAATTTCTCAGTTAGTTTATCTGCTGATTTTCTAAGCATCATGTCATACAAATAGAGATAGTTGTTTTTGAGGTGGTTTTTATGCTTCTGTGTTTACACTTTTATTTTTCTTTTCTTGCTATTGCTGGCATTTCTAGAACTATCTCAAATGATAGTGGAGGGCTTATTTCACATTTGCATTGGGAAAACTTTTGTGTATTCCCAAAATGCAATTGATGAGTATTTTTTTATAATATTTTTTAAAATCTCTCTATGGCCACCTCTTGTAGAATTTTTAGCATAAATGTGGGTAGTATTTTTCCTGTGGTTTTTCTACATTTATTGAAATAATGATGTGGTTTGGGATGTTCTGTTTTTTAATGAAATTAATTACATTTCCCTAATGTTAAGCCATCCTTGTATTGTATCCATTACATCCCTAGCCATTCATTCATCATATCTGATGTATTTGTTAAAATGTCAGTCGTACTATCTTTTAGTCATACTTCACATATGAGAACTACATAGTATGTGGGGTTAAGACTTTTTGAATACCAAATTAATTTAATATAGTCACCAAATCAATTTTTTAAGAAACTGGAAGAAAACAATTTATTTGACCATCAAAGCTTGGGAATATTCGACTCTATTCATTGAAATTGGTTAATCCAGTCAATTACAGAGGTATTCATTTATGGCATTCAGAATTCTTTTCAAAAAACTGAACATTCTTCAGTAAACTGTTGCTCTTTTTAAATTGGCTAGCCTTTTTTTCACTTTAGACTTTGTGGTTTTATAAGTGTCTTTATTCATGATGCCCAGGAACACCTTGTCTATGTTAAGTAACCATATTCTACCAAGTAAACAATCTAGTCATTTCCATGAATCTAATAACAAAAGGAATTGAGTCAGGTGTTTAAAAACTATGCATTGAGAATTGTGAAGAAGACAAGGAATGTGCCATTGTCTTTTATGAAAAGGGAGAAGAATTTTAATTTCTCTTTCCAACAATGTGTGAGAAACTCAGAAATTCAGGCCAAGTTGATTCATTGTTAATTACAGAGTATGGTGATAACAGGTCTGAGTATTAGTCACCATCCTGTTCTTCATTGATGACAGATCTTAATTCAGGAAGAATAGGATTTCTTTTTAAAGAATTAAGCTTTAGAAGAACAGTACCTTTTTATCTGCTTTTCCTTGTATTTGAACCTTGAAATAAAATTAATTGACTCTCAGCCTACAAAAGCTTGTTTTCCTTCATATATCACCATAATACTTCTGATGAACTAAACTCACTTTGTTAAAATAACACAGAAAAGAAATAATACATTTCAGGTGATTTCCTCCATCCGAATTATAAAATAGATTAAAACATCCTCCTGCCTGAAGGAGAACAAAGAACAAGCTGATAGAAAGTGATTAGGACTAGTTGAAGTTTGGAGGAACTGGAAATGGTTATCCAGGAGAAGAGAGAAGTTGGGTGAGGTGGTATGATGTATCATACCTGCTTTCAAGCTGGTTTGAAAGGTTGTCATATGTAAGATATATGTAAAGTATCATATATAAGATATCTTCTCCCTGACCTCAGAAGGAAGGACTAGGAACAGTGAGTTTAAGATGCAGATTTGGGTTTGTGGGAAGGGTAAACTTCCCAACAATTTAAACTGGCCTAAAGTGGAATGGAATGCCTTCTGATGTGGTGGATTTCAAATCATCTAAGGTGCTAAGGTGGAAACCAGCTGGCCACATGCCAGGGATGTTGGAAAGTGTTGTCATTCAGCTGTGCACAGAGCAGATGATCCCTGAGACTTCTTACAGCTCTGGGATTCTGAGATTCTGGGTCTGTTCTGTGTATCTGCAAAGCCTGTCATTATTGGTAGCTCTGATTTCTGCCAGTTGTTGTGCTGTTCCCATTATTATTTTGCATTGGGTTATGGGTGGCATTTGTTAGTTTATTTGATTTGGGGGCAGACCTGTGTTATCATCAATTTGAATATTCTTAGGGGGAAACTCCTTCTTCTGTGATATATAGTGCCCATTGATGGGTTGCACCAGTCTGTTAACTAAATTAATTTACTAATCCAGATCAAGGGAATACTTTACAAAACTAGAAAAAATAAAATTTGTAACTTTTTAAAGAGTAACAAAAGGAGAAAAGCACATCCAGACCTCAAATAATACTATACAGCAGTATTCATCATAACTGTTTTGTACTGATTAAAAAAATAAGTTAAGTATATCAGGAGAAAAGACTAGATAAGAAAAAAATCAGAAACAATTGAACTCAATAAACCAATATTCAGGAAAATCAAGAACATAAATTTTGTGAGAAATAATTCTTTATTTGACAAGAATTGATGAGAGAAATAGAAAGTAACTTGGCAGAAATTAGATTTGGACAAGTAGCTTTCTCCATATGCCACAATAAGCTCAAAATGGATATGACGCTTGAAAATTAAGGTCACGTCATATAAAAATCAGGAAAGAACTGAATCCCATATTTCTAATGTTATAGCTAAAGGGAGAATTCTCAACAAAGGGAGAGAAATGATCACACAAGATAAAATAGACAATTTTAATAATTTTCATAAATAACAACAATAGCTAATAATAACTAAAATATAGTACTTATTATGTGCCAGGCATTGTTCTAAGCCCTTTATGATTATTATCTCATGTGCTCTTCAGAATAAACCTGGGAGACAAGTGCTATTATCATCACCATTTCACAAAGGAGAAAATTGAGGCAAACAGAGGTTAATTGACTGACCCAGGGTCTCACAGCCAGTATCTGAGAGCTGAATTTGAGCTCAAGTCTGCTTGATTCCAGGTCTGGTGATCTGTCCATTCTGCCATCTAGCTGCCCTAGTCTAAGAAAAGAAGTTGCCAATAGGAGAAAAACATTACATCAGACATCTCTGATAAGGGCCTGATAGCTAAGATATTTCTGTGACTAATGTAAATTTATATATGAAGAGCAATTCTCAAAGGATATAAACAAACAGTTCTATAAAGAACTGAAAACTATAAACAATATTATGAAAGATTGCACTTAAAAACTAATGTTAAAAATGAAAATCAAAATAAATCTGAGATACTATCTCACATTCAGGATATTGCAAAAAATGACAAAAGATGGAGATAGTCAATATTGGTAGAATTGTGAAAAGATACTCACCCTAATACACTGTCAGTAAAATGAATTAGTCCAACTATTTTAGAAATCAGTTTGAAATTATGCTGAGGCAGGATAGCAGAATTGATTAGAAGGCAGAATATAACAGTATGTTATTTACAAGAAACAAAACAGAAAGACATGGAATTAACATAAGTGACCCAAGCAAAATCCATTATGTTTCAGCTGAAGTAAACTAAAAAAAAAAATTAAAAAGACAAGGGTAGCCGTCATGACCTGAGACAAAGCAATGGCAAAAATAGACTTAAGTAAGTAAAATTAAAAAGCAGATAAAAGAGATTGTTATCAGATCTATAAATCGGACATACAATTGAAAAAATTGGGAAATCAACACATTAAAAACTAATTAAACACCAAAATAAAAATCCTAAAAAATCAAAAAAGAGATAAATGAAATCAAAAGAAAAAACCTGAAAATAATAAATCTAGGAGCTGTTTTTTGAAAAAACTAATAAAGTATTTAAATTAATGACTGGTTTCATTTTTAAAAAGAAGAAAACCAAGTTACTAACTCAAAAACGTAGAAGATGAATTCACAACCACTGAAGAAATAAAAGAAATTATTAGAAATGGTTTCACTCATTATATGCCAATAAAACTGACAAACAAAAAAGAATGGATGTGTGTTTACAAAAACATAAAATGGCCAGGTTAGCAGAGCAGAAAATAGAAGAATAAATGCACTCTCAAAGAAAAAAAAATGCACAACCAGATGTGTTTACAAGGAAATTCTATGAAACGTTTAAAAAACAGTCAATTTCACTTAAATCATCAGCATTTCCTCATATTACCGACAAAACTGAGCAGAGACAGAAACCAAAATTCCATTTAAAATAACTCCAGAATGTATAGGATATTTGGGAATCTATATAACAAGATACACACAAGAACTATTTTGCTACAGCTACAAAATATTCTTTATCTAAATAAAGACAGATTTGGGAAGTTGGAATAATATTTGTTATTCATCACTAATCCAAATCAACATAATAAAAATGACAATATTACCTAAATTACTTTACTGGTTCTATGTCATACCAATAACTAATGTCACTATAAAAATAATGATATTCATCTAGAGAAATTAAAAGGTCAAGAATTTCAAAGGAAGTAATCAAAACTGAGAATAAAGAAGCCAAGCAGTATCATATCTCATACTATATCACAGTGTAAGAATCATCAGATATTTGTTGGGATAGATAGGAAATTAAGAGGTCCATCAATGGGATAGATTACGTACATCAAAGGCGTCAAACTTGTAGCCAAAGAGTTGTATGCAGCCAGTAAAACTCCTGAGTCCAACCTGAACCAGATTAAAATGGAGAATGTTCACTAAAATTAATAAAAAAAAAAAAAACATAGCACAACAAAGAGAGTATTAATTTGTGGTTTTCTAAGTCAACATATAGTCCACAGGGATTCATTTCTATTTGACACTGCTGGCCAGCACAACATATAGAAGCAAGTGAGGACAGTGGCTTAGTTTTGTATAAACTCACAAACTCAAACTTATAAGGTGAGAACTCACTATTTACCAAAAATGACTGGGTAAATTGTAAAGCAATCTGGCAGAAACTAGACATAACCCAAAAACTCACACCACACACCAAGATAAACTCCAAATTGATGCGTTATTTAGACATAAAGGGTATTTTCACAAGTAAACTAGATCAGCAAGGAAGAGATTACCTTTCATATTTATGGGTAGGGGAACTGTTAATGAACAAACGAGTTAGAGATGCTACATAAGATGAAATGGATCATTTTGAAGATAACGGAATTAAGAGGTTTCAGTGTTTGGTTTTTTCCCATGATTAAAACAATGCAACTAAAATTAGAAAGGAAACACACTGAGGGGGTAAAAAAAAAACCTATGCCACAAATTTCTCTGATAAGGGTCTCATGTCCAAAATACATGAGGAACTGATTTAAAATTGTTTTTAAAAAAATAAGTCATTTCTCAGTTGATAAACAAAAGATTGTGAAAAGGTAGTTTTCAGAGGAAAAAACTCAAGCTGTCAACAGACATGAAAAAATATGCTCCAAATCACTAATAATTCGGAAAATGCAAATTAAGGCAGATCTGAGGTTATATTTCACATCCATCAAATTATCAAGTTCTGGCAGGGAAGGAAAATAAAGTTCGGAAAGGCTGCAAGAAAACAAGCACATTAATGCAGTACTGGTGGATTTGTGAATTGGTCTCGCCATTCTGGAAAGCAATTAAGAAATATACTCATGGAGTTATTAAATTGTGCATATGCTTTGACCTGGAAATGCCAGTGAGGTTTATATTCCCAGAATATCAAAGAAAGGGGAAAGGGACCCATAATACATATAAAAATATTTATAGCGGTTCTTTTTGTCATGGCAAAGAACTGGAAATTAAAGATGCCCATCAGCTGGGAAATGGCTAAACAAAGTATCATGTATCAATTTAATGGAATACAATTGTGCCATAAGAAACTTACCAATAAATCAAAAAACCTGATGTTACATTTAATGATCCACAATTGTGATCCTCCTGCCCCTGTAAAGAAGCATGGAAAGCTGTTTTTTCTCATCTCTTGGGTAATTATAATCTCACAGCATTCATTTTTTTTTATTGTTTTGTTGTTGACCTTTCCATGTACATTAGTATAGTCATTGCGTATATTGTTTTCTGGGTTTGCCTTATTTCACTCTGCATCATTTCATATAGGTCTTGCTCTAGAGTCATTTTAATTCATCCTTCCTAATAGCGTGGTAATATTGCATTATATTCATGGACCATAATTTGTTCAACCATTCCCCAATCAATGGGCATCTACTTTGTATCCAGTCCTTTGTGACCACAAAAAAGCTACTATAAATATTTTTGTGCATATGGATACTTTTTTTTGTTACTAACTTCCTTGGAGTATAAATATGGCAGTAGAATCCCTGGACCAAAGGACATAGATGGGTTAACCTCTTTATTTACATAACTCCAGATGTCTTTTTGCAATATTTGGACCATTTCACTGCTCTACCAATGAAGGATTAATCAGCCCATGTTTCTAAAACCCCTCCAACACTGAATATTTTTCACTTTACAAAATTTTTATTGTTACCCCTAAAGACTTAATTATAATTTTCACAATTAAGTTGTATTTCAGATCAACCCATTCTACACATGCAAAATACTAACTTATAAATCTCCTCAAACTTGAAAATCTAGTTTATGGGACCCCTTTGTAACTATTTCTCCTTTATTTCAAGCCTACTTTTTCAAACTCCATTCTGTTAATGTGTTATCTCTCCTATATTTTACTTTTTCTCTTGCCTATGAGAAACTAGCCTTTGTGATGTATTATTGTCAATGAATATGATGCAAGTAGGTAATTACAAGGAGCAAGCAAGGAATGGTTTAACTTTAGCTTGAGGAAGTTCGTTTTGTATATAAAAGAAAAACACTACAACCACAAACGCTCTCAAAAGAAACCTTATTATTTAAAAGTTTTTGATGATTTTTCTGTAATTTTTGCTAAAATAGAAGTCAGATTCAACTTGACACAATAGATTACTAAGAACATTGCTTAAAATAGTCTTAAAACAACCAAGTCTAACAGGTTAGAGGTTAGGGCAAACATTGAATTAGTGATATATATATATACATATATATGTATATATACATATATACATATATATATATGTAACGCTTCCTCTGCGCTCTGTATCTTTTCTTTTTTGTAAAGTTTTATTGGTGTGTTTTGTTTTTATGTTACAAACATTTACAGATCACTTCATGAGATTTTTCTTGTAAGAAAGTAAGACGGTTAATTAAAATTAATAATACGTTGACTTCATCTGAAAGTACATGAAACACTTCATTTCTGTTGTGCTCACCTACTCCTCTATTTTAAAAAACCCAGAAATCTATTTTCTCTTTATTCCACCCCAAACACATTGAAGTAAATAGAAATTGTCACAAAAATGCATAATCTCCTCAATGACTGTATGCAAAAATATATGTCCCATTCTGAATCTGTCTCATATTCTCTATAATTGACAGCATATTTCATTATCACTCCTCAGGAATCATAAATGGCCATTATACTGTTCATAGTTCTTACAGTTTTCAGAGTTGTTTGTCTTTACAGTAGGATATATTTATATAAATGATTCTTCTGGTTCTGCTCATTTTATCCTTCATCAGTTCCTAAAAATCTTCAAAAATATTCATTTTAATAATTTATAATAATTTATGTTAGAATGTAAATTATTCTTCTGGATCTGCCTGCTCATTCTTCATCTATATATGTATGTTTTTCCATGTTCTTTTCAATCATCTTTTTTCTTACAGTATGATATTTTTATATCACATTCATATATTACAATTAATTTAGCCATTCCTCAATTGATGGGCATGCTCTTAATTTCCAGTTTCTTGTTATAAAAAGAGCTGCTAAATATTTTTGTGCATAAAGATCTTTTTTCTTTGATCTCTTTAGGGCATAGGCCTAGCAATAGGTTATCTGAGTCAAAAGGCACATGCAGTTTAGTAACTTTTTGTGTGCGATTCCAGATTGCTTACTAGAATGATTACACCTATTCACATGGCCCCAGAAATGCAGCAAGGTGCCTGTTTTCATAGAACCCTGCCAGCGTTTACCATTTTCCATTTTTGTTATCTTTGCCAAGTGTCAGGATTTCATTAATTTGCATTTCTCTAATTGTTAGAGATTTGGAGGACTTTTTCATATGGCTTTAAATAACCTGGGTTTCTTCCTGTGAGAACTGATTAGTATAGACATTAAGTTATAAACTCCTCCTGGCCAAGGACCTTTGCCTTTTTTAGTATCTTCAGTCCTTAGCACAGTGCTTAGCACATGATAGGTGCTTAATAAATGTTTACTAATTTATTATATCTTTAGTTCATTTATTAGATCTTTTTATTATAATCTTTAAACAGTTCCTTATGAGTCTTGGAAATGAGACATTTAGCAGAGAAATTTCCTGCAGAGATTTTGTTGCATCATTTCAGTTGTGTCCAACTCTGTGACTGCATTTGGGATTTTCTTGGCAAAGAAAATGGAATGGTTTGCCATTTCTTTTCTAGCTCGTTTTCCAGATGAGGAAACTGAAGCAAACGAGGCTAAGTAACTCGTCCAGCTAGTAAGTGTCTGAGGCTGGATTTGAACTCATGTTTTCCTGATTCTAGGTCCAGCGCTGAAATTCACTGTACCATCTCACTGCTCTGCTGTAGAGATTTATTTCCACTGAACTGTTTCTCTTTTAATCTTAGCTTTGTTAGATTTGTTTTTTAAGTGTATTTAATTAGAACTATCTACTTTTATCTTTTGTGATCATCTTTATTCCTTGTCTGGTTGTGAACTTTTCTTCTATCCATAGATCTGGTAGATAATTTTCCCATGTTTGTCTCATTTGTTTACAGTATAATTTTTTATTTCTAAGACACATTTGAAACTTATGTTGGTATAAGTTGTGAGGTGTTGGTCTGAATCTAATTCATTCCATAGTGCTGGCCACTTTCTTTTGGTTGTAGCAAAGAACT
Source organism: Pseudochirops cupreus (assembly GCA_028627135.1). Lineage (NCBI taxonomy): Eukaryota > Metazoa > Chordata > Mammalia > Diprotodontia > Pseudocheiridae > Pseudochirops > Pseudochirops cupreus. The sequence goes on from CM053583.1 coordinate 354,839,983, forward strand.
GCAAACTAAGGGAGTGTCAATCAATTGGGGAAAGGATAAATAAATATGATGTGTGAATGTAATGGAATATTATGGTATTGTAAGAAATCACAAAAAGGACCATTTCAGAGAAACCTGAGAAGACCTTTATGTGCTGATGCAGAGTGAAGTAAGCACAACCAAAACAGATTTATACATTAAAACAATTTTATAATGACAAATACCTTTGAAATTTGAAATTTAAAAATTCTGATAAAAGCCATAACCAACTATAACTCCAGAGGACCAATAATTAAGCATACTACTCACCTCCTGAAAGAGAGTTGACAGGGCTTGCTATATTAATTCCACTCCAAGACACCTGATTGTCTTAGTCTTCTATAGCTTAGAACATCTGAACTCAAGAGATCCACCAGCTCTTTTTCTTTTAAGTGTGCTGAATAAAAAATAAATAAAATAAATTTTTGAACATTACAGATGTATGGGTTTCTTTTGTTTTACTGTGCTTATTTGTTACAAGGATTGTTTATCTCCTCCGTTGATTGGGGTGTGGGTGTGATGGGGTGCCTGAAGGTAACTAAGAATCATGTTTCAAAAAAAAAGTCACTGAAGCATTTTTTTTGAGAGTACACAGAAGAGCACAAAAGGAAATAGGACAACTTTGAAAGTAAACCATTGATTTTGTTACATATCTTTATAATCTATGCAAAATAGTGAATCATACTTTCAAATGTAATCCTCCTTTTTGTGTTATTTTATTTATGAAAATGTGCTCTTTTGTGTGTTGAGTTGAAAATAAAAATTAATTTTTGAAAAAGAGCAAGGAAGCCAGATGCAGTGGCCCATTCCTGGAAGCCCTGGTACAGAGAAAGCTGAGGCTGGTGGATCTCTTGAGCTAAGACAATCAAGTGTCTATATAAGAGTGGAATTAATATAGCAAGCCCTGGAAATAAAAATCCACCAGGTTGCCTAAGGAGGGGCAAATTGTCCCCGGTCAGAAACAGAGCAGGTCTAAGGCCCTGTGCTTGGAGGGGGATCAGTCCTGTGAGTAGCTGCTACACTAACAGTCTGGATGAGATGGCCAGACCTAATCTTAAAAAAAAATCAAAGGAGAATGGGATGGCAGTGTCACCTTTAGTATAGAGTCATTAGGGGAATCACCCTGCTTTGGGAGCTGAGATGTTAAATTTCCAGAATTCAGTTCCAAACCCTTTCCTATCCAATAAACTATTTAAAAGTCTGCTCAGGGTGCCAATATCTGTTCAGTCTAGGATCACCATAAGCAATTCACTCATCTAATATTAATTTATATTTAAGAGTTGAACCTGAACCCCAGGGACCAAGGGTAGTTGTATTTCAGGGACCTATTTAGTTAGATAATATCTGGCACACTCCACTCAGTGGCTCCCAGGGAGACTGATTTCTGCCTGTGTGGAGATTAGGAAGACAGTCATGACTGGGTTGTAACTCCTTTGCTTTCTCATCTCCAAGAGGGATACTAAGCCAGAGCTGTACCTGCTACACATCAAGTATTACCAGCCTGGGGGAAGGATGCTCTTTGAAACTTTCAGGATAAGAGCTGTTTTCCGTGGAAGGTCCAGGGAGAAGCAGTTGTTCTCCATATGTCAATGATAGCAATCTACTTCCTTTCCCACTACTTAGCCCCCTCCTGCCAAATGCTTACTATATAAGAGGCAGTCACATAGAGTTAAGCAAACATTTACCAAAGCATACTGTTAAACAAAAATTGGGGAAGCTATACATTTTAGCTTAGACAATAGTCTACATTAGAGTAAATGGACTCTTTGATTTGGAAAGGAGATGAAAGTTCAGCAGGACAATTTGATCACAGAACTATGCAAGAACTGTTGAATCAAGAAACATCTCCACATGGCTGCACCACTGGGAATGTCTCTTGTCCATCACTGCCTTCTCTCCTGATTCTCTCTCTTCTCTCTCTACTGAATCTCTTGAGTCTTTTCACCAGTCCTTCACATGTACCAGAGATCTCTCAGCCAAACCGGAGTCAAGTCTCCCTACATATATACAGAGTCACAGGGATATCCATCCACAGGGAACTATCCACACCTACCTGAGCATGTTACATATACAGTAATTAAATTATTCTTCATAACACGTCAAATATGTGCAAAGGAAAGTACAAAGAGAGTAAATTAACCTAACTCCAACCACATGGAGTTTATGCTCTAGTAGATAAAGAGGATTTGGATAAATATTTAGTTTCTTAAATGTGCTAAAACCCTGTAGAGCACAACACACAATTAAAACCAACTTTTCTAAGTAAAAATTAAGAGAATCGATTAAAAGGAAGCAAGATTAAACAAACAATCAGCCAAAAAAGTGTTCCCTAGAAGGTAGTGAAAGGAGCAAGGTAAAACTTGAACTTCAAATCCTCCTGAGCCTGGTTTTTTATACATCATGGAAGCAAGGAAGCAAAACGACCTCCCTGTACCTCTAAAACATCAACCCCACTGACATGAAACATACATCAGTTGTACCACAAGGATGTTTTGGGAGGAGCCCTGGTCGCCATTGTACTCCCTTGACTCAGGAGATCCTCTCCCACCTGCTTTAATAAAAATAACTCCAAAATCTGGAGCATGAAAGCTCAGATTTTACAGAAGGAATTCTTTGACAGGGATGAGGCAAATTCTACTTGGCATTTTTGCTTCATTAAAGAGACCTGGGTATTCTAATATGTCTAAATCTGTCATTTCTTCTGATTGTCTTCCACATTCGTACTAAAATTCTGTAGGTATTCTTGACGTGTATTTGAATGTTGAACTTTTAGCAATGTCAAGCATATTATTGAATAAGTTGGGTTACAGTGTGTTTTCATAATTTGATTTCATGTTATATTTGAGTAGCTGCAGCCAATTAAATGTTAGGCTGTAATGGCAAAAAAAAGAATGTGAATAAAAACCTAGTTTTAGTGTTGTTATCTGTATTCTATGGTGAGCAAGCTTCTTTATGGAATGGAACTCTTCCTTTGCATGATGGGAACTGACTGACTAAAGGATACCAATATATCTTTTTGTAAGTCATCTTCAAACTGCTGCCCATAATAAGCTATCACAATAAGCAACTAGGTGTCACATTGGTTAGAGCACAAGGCCTAGGGTCAGGAAGACCTGAGTTCAAAGATAAGAGTACACTCTCCTTCATCAAACTGTCAGCTAAATATTGTATCTCTCTGTTGGAATTATAAGCTTCTTTAACACAAGCATTGTCATTTGCTTTGTCCTGAATTCTCAACCACTGGCACATAGGAGGTATTTAATAAATCCTTGTTGGATTGAACTGGATTCAGGGACTCTCTCTTAAGCAGAGGCCAACAGTCACTTCTCGGGAATGTTGTAACAGGGATTCTTGATGAGGTGACTAGATGTCCTCTCAGGAGATTATTTTAACAATACTACTTTGGATCTAGACCATGAAGTTCTAATGTGAAACTCAAATACCCCAAGGAGTATTGAGAATATTTATTAAATAGTTATGCTGTCCTACTGCAATATTTCCAAAGAAGTAGTGTTTTTTTTTTTAATTTGCTTTTTGGAGGGAGGAGGGCAGGGCTTGCCTCCTCCATGTGACTTGCCCAAGGTCACACGGCTAGTAAGTGTGTCAAGTATCTGAGGTCATAGTTGAACTCAGGTCCTCCTGACTCCAGGGCCAGTGCTCGATTCACTGCACCACCTAGCCACCTCAGAAGTAGTGTTAATGAAAAGATTTGTGGATTGGAGAAAAACAGGAAGGAGGCTGGATTGAGATGAGAAAGAGAGGGATTGTGATAATGGAGCTGAAGAATTGAAAAAGACAGAAAAAATAATTCCTACCATCCAAAACCAGGTGAATAATTTTTGGTTACAAAACCCTTTTTATATTGAACTAGAAAAACCAACAATGATGATTGAATGAAGAATGAAGCAAATGAATCTTTGCAATAACTAGAAACTGAATTGATTTCCATTTTATGAAGTTACAAAATCTGTAACTTGGAGAAGTAGATTTCATTATAAGTCAACATGTTCATAACACTAAATTCAATTGTATTTACAGGGACTTGTCTCTGTAATTCAGGATTCTCATTTCTGTTCTTAATCAAATTCAAAGCAAGAAACAAACTGAAGGTTACTACGCAGGTGTCTCTTTCAAAAATTGTACCAGGAATAAAACTGTTAGTTGACCAGAAACAGAATTGAGGATCTCTAATTTATCTGGCTATGTTCTGCTAAACATTCAACAAGTTAATGACAATTTTTCTATTTGACAAATTTATTTTCTCTCCCTTTTATTCCTCTATACTCCCCTTGAAAGGAGAAATAAAGACAATTAAACCTTTGTAACAAATATACATTGTCAAACAAAGCAAAAAATTTTTTGACCATGTCTAAAACTGTATTTTTGCACCTTGAGTCAATCACTGCTCTGTCAGGAGGCAAGTAGCATACTTCATTAGCTCTCTGAAATCATGGTTAATCATTGTTCTTTTCAGAGTTCCTAAGTCTTTCAAAGTTGTCTTTACAGTATTGCTGTTACTATATAAATTAGTCTCCTAGTTCTGTTCACTTCTGTTGTTTAGCCATTTCAATCATGTCTAACTATTTGTGACCCCATGTGGGGTTTTCTTGGTAAATATATGGGAGTAGTTTGCCATTTCTTTCTCCAGCTCAGTTTACAAATGAAGACACTAAGGCAAACAGGCTTAAGTGACTTGCTCAGAGTCACACAGTTAGTAAGTGTCTGAGGTTAGATTTGAACTCAAGTCCTCTTGATGCCCAGCCCCAGCATTCTATCCACTGCACCACCTAACTGCCCTGGTCTTTTCAGGTTTTTGTGAAATTGTTCCTTGAATAATTTCTCACAACAAAATGATATTCTATTATTTTGATATATCATAATTTGTTCAGCCATTCCCCAGTTGAAGAGCTACCCCTTAGTTTCTAGTTCTTTCCCACAATAAAAAGAGATGCTATTTTTTTTGTACATGTGGTTCCTTTTCTTTTCTTTGATCTATATGGAATACAGGTCTGTAGGTGGCATCACTGGGTCAAATGGCACACACAGTTCAGCAATTTATTGAGCATAGTTCCAAATCACTCTTTCATGGCATCTTTTGACTTCTTATATGTATATTCTTGGTAAACTCTATGGTTTATTTTTTAATTTTGAATGGGGAGTATAGGAAGGGCAACATTGAACACCAAAGGATAGAAAGGCTGAAAATGCCTGAGAACCCCCTATATAGATGGTCCTCTCTCCTCTGCCCTTATAGCATACCTTTGAAATACAGTGAGAAAACATTCAGAATTTTACACAGTACAATACTGAGAGAGAAGCTAGTTGGGTGATTTAAATTCATTATCGAAATTTAGCCTTCCGTAGATGCTTTAAAAGCAATCATTTTTTAGAATGCATGGAAAGAAAAAAACTAATTTAAAAAATAGCTATGTAAGTTATGGCATATGTTTAAAAGTTCCACTACATATGGGCGATTTTCATTTGCCTATGGGTTCTATTTAAAATGTATCTCTCTCACTTAAAGAAAACCCAAATGGGATGTAGATCCACCCCTCCCCTGAACTTCAGCTTGCATTGAAAGAGGAATAATGTCTCTTGTTTCTTTAAAAGGGTCAAAGCTTCTTCCCAAATCTCTGTCCAAGCTGTTATTAACCACTTGAATACATCCTTGTGGCCACCAGGGTTTTGTTGTTGTTGTTTTTTAATTTATAATCAGATACATGGACATGTGTGATAATTCAAGATGGAACTTGATTGTTAGATGAGTGATCTAAATAAGCACTGGACACTTTTTGGGTACCAGCGAGGTGGGTCAGAGCTGTCCATTCTTCCATCAGTTCCTCCCTTAACTGAGGAGGAAGCACTGTAGACTGGCAGTGGGCAACCAGGAAACAAATGCATATATTTGACCCTCCCTGCCACCCTCATTGCTGAATGGCCTGTAAAATAGATCTCTTTGGATCTTCTTTCTCATGAGTTCCAAAGCCATGTTCAGGAAACAATAAGAAACTGCTGAACTCTGGGACAGAGTTTATTTGGCAATTTCTAGAGTCTCATGGTTATCTCCATGACAGCCAATAACCTCTCCAGGGAGTAGCTTGAAAACTGTAGTTGTTGTTCAGTCTTTTCAGTCATGCCTGACTCTTCATGACTCCATTTGGGGTTGTCTTGGCAGAGATACTGGAATGGTTTGCCATTTCCTTCTGCAGTTCATTTTCCAGTTGAGGAAATTAAGATAAACAGGGTAGAGTGACTTGCTCAGGATCACACATCTAGTAAGTATCTGATGTCAAATTTGAACTCATGTCTTCCTGACTCCAGGTCTGGTGCTCTATCCACTACACCGACTAACCTGAGAATTGAGGGTTACACAAACCATTTCTAACTTTTTTTATTTAAATTTTGAGCCTTTTTTAGCAAGGTGTGTGTGTGTGTGTGTGTGTATGTGCGTGTGTATGCGCGCACGTGCACACTGCTTGCCATATCAGCTTTAGTTCAGCCATCTAGAGCTTAAATCCATACATTCTTTTAAATCCACCGGTATTATAAACTTTTCCAATATCTTGCTATTTGGGAAACTGAAATTGGTGTATTTGGATATTTTTCAAGCAATTCTAACTGAAGTTACTGAATACTGTCAATCTGATAATCAGTTGAAAAAGAAATGTACATGTCCCATAATGGGATGCTGTTAGAGGCAGTTCCTTTTTAGGATACTCCAACAAGAAATAATTTCCTATAAAGAGTAGCCTTCTCAAGTCTAAAATTGAATTAAAATTTCTGTCAGGATCATTTATGGAGGTTCACATAGAAGAGGGATCAGTTTTGCTCTTTGTGGCCCCTACAGGCAGAGTGATGATCAATGGAAGGAGGCAACATAGACACTTATGTCAATTCTGTGTAAGGAAAGGCTACATAATGATCATATCCATCCAGATTTCTTGAGGTAGCACTACCTTCCCCACAAAGAGAACTTTTGAGATAGAGACTGGACGGCCAATTTGTTTGAGATTTGAGAGATATAGATTGAATTAAAGAATCTCTAAAACTGTTTCTTTCCCTCCAATTCTATAATTCTGTCTTTCTGACTTTTTTATCACAGGTTATCAACTTCCCAGATGAGTTAGCTGGTGCTGCTGGTTTGTGGTTTGCACTCATTATTACATTCAGAAAAAAAGCAGTCATAGAAACACACAATTTAACAGTTAAAAGAGACCTCAGCAGCAGTCTATTCCAACTCATACATGAAAGGAATCCTCACCGTTAACATACCCAGTTTGAAAACCTCCATAGTGGGGAACCCACCACCTCTCAAAATGGCCTGTTCCACTTTTGGATAGCTGTAATTGTTAGGAAGTTTTTTATGACATCAAGGCAAGATTTATCTTCTTCTCCTACCCATTATTTCTGTTCTACCCATTGGTCGTTTTGCACCAAATTCAACAAATTGAATCTCTCATCCACAAAGCAATACCTCAAACACTTGAAGATAGCTAACGTGCCTCCCAGAGTGTTTTCTTATCCAAACTAATCACACACAGTTCCTTTGATCAGTCCTCTTATAACATGGACTGAAGGCCCTTCACCATCCTGATTGCCTTTCTTTGAACATCCTTCCACTTATCAGTGTCCTTCTTAAACCATGGCACTCAAAACAGGGGTCTGTCCTTCAGATGAGGTCTCATTATGGCAGAACATCATCACCTCACAGCCAGAGGCCACACTAGCTTTTTTGGTTGCCACACATTACTACATTGTTGACTTTACTGAATTTGAAATCCACTAAAACCTTAATCTCTTTCCCAGAACAGCTATTACCTAATCATGTTTCCCCAATCTTGTACTTGTGAAACTGGTTGATTGTATCCATGTGTGACTTTACATTTATCCCTAATAAAATTCTTCTTATGAGATTCTTATCCAATTTTCTAGCATGTCAAGATCCTCTTGGATCCACTGTGTTGGGTATCCTTCCCAACGTTGTATACTCTAAAAATCTGATTAACATGACATTTTTGCTTTTATCCAAGTAACAGATAAAAATATTAAACATCACTGATCTAAGCACTCCCCTAAAAACCCTTTGCCATTTAGCTATTTAACCATTCTTTGAGTCTGGCCAGCTATCCATTCATCTTATCCATGGTTTTATATTTTCTCCACAAGGTTAGAATGAGATCCTTTATCAAAAGTTTTTGTAAAATCTAGATAATATAATAATCCACATCTTTTATCTATTAGTTTAACAATCCCATCAAAAAAGGAAATAAGATTAGTCTGGTATCAATCAACAAACATTTATTAAGCACCCACTATGCATCATACACTGTATTAAATGATTACGAATAAAAGACTGAAAGGATTCTTACTCTCAATTTGTTCTTTTAAAATCTATATTCTCTTATCTTTTTTTAAAATACCCATGAATTTTACCCTTTTCTTCCCTTTCTAAAATTTTACAAACATCATTTTAATGATCCATTCTAGAATTTTCTCACTTGCCTTCCAGTTTATGAACTCTGTTCTCTTCTCCTTTTTTGACGTTAGCCCTGAACAACCTTTGCCCTCAGTACCATTTTCCTTGATCGCTCAGATATCATTGTCATTGTTTTCCAAGAAATGAGCTTTTTAAAATTAATCTGCCCTTCCCATTAACTCTTCTGCTATTGAGCAAATTTTAAAAAAAACTCTCAGTATCTATATATCTACATAGTAAAGCAAAGTGAATTCAAATTTAGTCATATATGAAAATATACATCTCTTTATGCATTTTTAAGTTCATTTCTTCTGGCAGAATATGTGGTACATTATATCTTCATTCTTTTGGACGTGTGGTTTATTATTGCATTGACAAGAGTTCTAAAGTCTTTAAATTTGTTTTTCTCTTTAATATTGTTATCACTGTATTAATTATTGTCCCTGTTCTGCTCACTTCACTCTGCATCAATTTATATGTCTTCCTTATTTCCTCTGAAATTGTATATTTCATCATTTTGTATAGCACAATGATATTTTCATTACATCTGTATACCACAAATTATTTAGCCATTCCTGAATAAGAGGATACCCACTTTGTTTCCAATTTGAGACTACAATGAAGACCTGCTATATTTTTTTTGTATGTGTACATCCTTTTCAGCATTCTTTGACCTAATAGTGGTTTGGCTGGGTCAAAGAGTATACAGAGTTTGGTAACTCTCTGGGCACAGTTCCAAATTGCTTTCCAGAATTCTCAGACCAATTTACACTTCTACTAACAGTTCCCCAACATTTGTCATTTTCCTCTTATGTAATCTTTACCAGTTTCATAGGTGTGAGGTAAAACCTTAAAGTTGCTTTAATTTGAATGTCTCTAATCATGGGTGATTTGGAGAATGTTTCATATGATTGTGATAGCTTGAATTTCTTCCTTTGAGAACTGCTTGTTAACATCCTTTAACTGTTAATTAATCTTTGGGGGAATGGCTCTTAATCTTGTAAATTTGAATCAGATCTTTATATATCTTAGAAATGAGACCTTCATCAGAGAAATTTATTGCAAAGGATTTTTCACAATCACCTATTTCCCTTCTAATTTTTTACTGCTTTAGATTTGTTTGTGCAAAACCTTTAAAATTTTCTATGACCAAAATTCTGTATTTTATCTTTATGATCCTTCCTATCACTTATTTAGTTATAATTTTTCTCCTACCTTAAAAAGCAATATCCTCTTCACTTTTATATACTTAGGTGAGATATCCATTTGGAGCTAACCTTGGTATATTGTGTAAGGTATTGGTCTAAATCTAATTACTGCCAGACTACTTGTCCAGTTTTCCCAGTAAAATTTTCAAATAGTGACCCTTTCCTCCAGTACCTGTGGACTTTGGGTTTATTGTATCTGTTTGCTTCTGTATTTTGTGTATGTAATCTGTTCCCTTATCAATCTTTCTTTTTTAACCAGTACAAAAATAATTTTAATGATTACTGCTTTGTCATATGGTTTGAAATGTGATATTGATAGAACCCAACCTGTTATTGATGAAGCCATGCTGGGTCTTCGTTATCTTTTCTTCCCTTTCTAAATTTTACACATTATTTTGATGATCCATTCTAGAATTTTCCTAGGCATCAAAGTCAAGCTCACTGGCCTCTGGTTTATAAATTCTGTTCTTTTCTCTTTTTTGACCTTGACCCTTAAAAACCTTTGCCCTTGGTACCATTTTCCTTGATAACTTATATATCATTGTCAGTGATTCAGCAGTCACATCTGCTAGCATTTTCAGTACCTAAAGATGTTCATCTGTGTCATCCAAATTCATAAAGTGCAGCAAGGAGCTGTTTTACTCTTTCTTTCCTTTTCTTGGCTATCAGTTCCCTGTTAGTCATTTCAAATATAGGTTTTTTTTTCTTTTCCTGAGCTTCTCTTGCCAGCCTAAGCTCTTTCTCAGCTTTAGCATTCCTGATGCTATTTTCACAGGACCATGCCATGCTCTTATATTCATCCTGTCAGCTGGCCTGGCATCTATCTTCTGTGATACATTTCTTTTTTTTTTCTTTTTAATATAAGTTGTTTGGTTAGTGAGTTCTCTGTGTGTCCACATCAGGCTTTTCAGACAAATGCCATTTTTCTCCTCCTTGGAACCATTTTCTTTGTACTTCTTTCTTAGAGGTTCTTGATGGCTATGCATTAGAAAGAGGACAGGTAATGGCTTGGTGGGGAATCATTGTGTGTTAAGAAAGTATATTCATGTGAGGAAAATTCAGGAGTCAGAAGGAAGAAACATGATGGGAAACATTTCATTCTTGAACATCTCCCATCCATCCTAGTCTGACTTTTCCCCATACCATTTATTCCTATCTTTTCTCTGAATTCTTTGAAATTTGCTTTCCCCAGGGGTGGCTGGGTGGCACAGTGAATGGAGCACTGGCACTGGAGTTAGGAAGACCTGAGTTTAAATCCGACCTCAGACACAACACAAAAACTAGCCATGTGACCTTGGGCAAGTCACTTAACCCCAACTGCCCTCCAAAAAGAAAAAAAAAAAGAAAAAAAATTTGCTTTCCCCAAATCACTTCTATTTCTCCCTTCATTGACTTTCCCTCAAATACTCTCCATCAAATTTCCTCCCTCTCATTCCTAAATTTCTTCACATGAGTATACTTTCTTAACATACAATGCTTTTCCACCACATCTTCTTCTCTTTCTTTTGAATAAGGTATATCCATTAAGAACCTTTGCAGAGAAAGTATTAAGAAGTTCTGGTTTATTAATGTCAGTGCCTATAGAAAATTGCAATTATTTCCAATGAAGAAAAAATCTGGGGCACTCTAGTTTCTAGAATTAGTGTGTAAGCACACGATTCTAATTTTTTTTAATGCTGACTTATTACTCAGTTTATAATATCAGAGAGAAATTGTCTGTTTAGGAGATGGCACTAAAATTTAAACAAAGATAACATTACAAATGGGCAGTTGGTGGCACAGTAGACAGTGTGTCAGATCTAGAATAAGGAAGACTCACCTTCGTGAGTTCAAATCCAGCCTCAAGATACTAACTACTTTTGTGACCCTGGGCAAGTCACTTAACCTTGTTTGCCTCAGTTTTCTGTTCTATAAAATGAACTGGAGAAGGAAATGGCAAATCCCTCCAGCATCTTTGCCAAGAAAACCCTAAATGGGGTCACAAAGAGTCAGATGTGACTGAAAATGACTGAACAACAAAAGTATCACAGATGTTCACAGTAAAGTGTATGAAAATGTTTCCATTATTCTTATGAAGGTGGCACATGTAATTAGTCATCAGAAATAAAAGGGAGTAAATTTGATCCTAGGAGGAAAAGGTCGAAAGCTTTAATGCTAATAATACTTATTAGAAAATATTTAGAAAGTTAGGTGAATATGGAAATCTGTGCTGAATTTAATGGGATGGTCTGAAACTTAATGTTGAGCATAGGTCTATATGCATTAGATCAATGACCCTCCCACATCCCCCCACCCCAACACTTGAAATTTATAATAGTTTTTTACCAAATTTTTCATTTTTACCAATATTTACGTAAACTATCAATTTCCTGCCACAGACTTGAACAGATACCTATAACTATAAAAAACCTGCACGGCTGTAGGTGTAGAAACTATTTTCAGGGAACGAAGTTGGAGGCTGCATCTATTTTTTTTTTATTTCTGATTATGCTTTAATAGTTTTGTTTTGTCTAAAAGTAAAATGAACCCAAATGAGGTCATGGAAAATAAAACCAAAAAACTGCAAAATAAACCAAAAATAAGGGCTAGATACTGAACTAGCTAAATAATCAGGAAAAAATGCATTGTAGAATTACATTATTTTAATTTTCTAGGCACATTTTCATGATGTATTTTTAAATCTATGAATATGTTTATGGGACTTTATGCATATGAGGAATTAAAGTTCTTTAAGGCTATACAGAAAAGGGATGAATAACTAGTTTTGTTCTTTGAATCACTATTTTGTGGATCAGATAAATTAATGCATTAATACTAATTTGATTTCTTTTTTGTCTTTTTTTTTTCACTCCCTATCCCTATTCCTCTTTTTTCTCCCCAATACCAAAAATTCTTTTGCAGAAACACAAAGTAGATCTTTTCTACAAATTGCGCCATGTAATGAATGAACTTATTGACCTTCGGAGGCAGCTGCTCTCAGGTCACCTTACTCAGGATCAGGTGCGAGAGGTCAAGAGACATATCACCGTGCGCCTGGACTGGGGGAATGAGTAAGTATGATTACTACTTCAACACCTTCTCCAACTACTTTATAAGTATTCAACTGTCATTGCATTTGCAAGGTAGCAAAGCTTCTTTAGCTAGAGAGTGAATTTTTTGGTATCTCTAATAGTGAGTGATGCTATCTGTGTGACCCTGGGGAAGTCACTTATCCCTGTTTGCCTCAGTTTCTTCATCTGTAAAATGACCTGGAAAAGGAAATAGCAAACCATTGCAGTATCTTTGCCAAGAAAACCCTAAATGGGCTCGCAAAAAGTCAGACATGACTGAAATAACTAAACAAAAAGTACTAAATGAAATAGCTGAGATAAAAGAAAGAGAGAGAGGGAAGCAGCTGGTGGGGGGAAGCGGGGGCAGAGGGTGCAGAAGATAGAACACCAGGCCTGGAGTCAGGAAGACTTGCAAAGGCTGTCGCTGAACGTCTGTCTCAGTTTTCTCATCTGTAAGATGGAAATATTAATAGCCCCTATCTCCCAGGGTTGTTGTGAGGATCAAATGTGACCCTAATTACAAAGCACTTAGCTCAGTCCTGTCATGCAGTAAGTGCTACGTAAATGTTATCTGTCATTAGCTGGATGACCCCAGGCAAGGCACTGACCTCTGTTTGCTTCAATTTCTTCATTTGTATGAGAGGGATAATTATACCATCTGCTCCTTCCAGGGTTGTGGTGTGGATGACATGAGATGTAGGGAAAGGGTTTTGCAAACCTTCATGTGCCACATAAATGACATATGTGGGGATACATACATATATATATATACATATTTATATTTATTTATACAATTTTGATATGTAGTACTTATAGTTTTATTATTATTACATGTTTACATTATAGTTTTGAATGTTTAAATCTAGTTGTGCAATGAATGTGAGTCCGAAGGAATTTCATAAATAGGGTCTAATGCTGCCAAATATTCTTTTTCATGTTCTGTGTCATTTTTTTAAGTGCCATTCATTTGTGCAGCAGCTGCAAAGAATTACTAGTGATGTTATCAAACCAGGTAAAATCTGAGACTTTAGGACAGGAAGCCTATCCCAGGAGCTGCAACCTTCTCCTTTTAATTTTTCTATTGGGCTTGTAATCCTTGTACTTCTCTTTTAAATCACTCACCATGTGAGTGTGTCTTTATGAGAGAAATGGGGAGCAGTAGGAATTGGGGGGGAGAGAAGCACATAAATATTTGATTGGAAATTAATATGTAAGCAATTATCTCGAGGGAAAACTGATCCTGTCTGAGGACTGTGAACTCTGTGTTTGTGATGCTTGCCCTATTCAGAGCCCAGGAGTTATAGATCTGAATGGTATGTACTTTCTCAGAATCTTTCTCAAAGGACACATTAGGTGTACAAAATAATAAATAATGAGTTTTCCATGATACACCAGGTCTGTCTTATTAATGAAGAGTCTGTTTTATTAGATAATTTTGAGCTTATATTGGCTAAAGGAAATCATGAAGAGAGAATCAGGCAAAATTACCTTAAGGATTAAAGTAGACATAGTTAATTGGCATAATAATTTTCACTATATCAAGTGGAAGACAGGACAAGGAAGAAAATTCTGCCAAATATCTTGTTACTTTGGTGTGTGATTCTCCTCCTAAAATCATAATTGAGTGTGACAGTTTATTCCCCTACTTTCTAAAATAACACCATTCATGTCAATTTATAATAGTAAACTAGCTTGGAGAAAATTTTATAAGGTAGTAAAGACTGGAATATATTTAAATAATTTATATATCATGAGATAAATGCCATCCAGCACCTGTGTGTGAATTGTTTTCCTCTGGACCCAAGGATGCAATTCATGAAGAAACTGGAAGGGCAGTTTCTACTGCTCTGGACACTAGAGGGGATTGCCTTCTCTCCACTCCCCATCCTGTCTCAAGGTAGAAACAGGAGCAGAAGTTACATAGGACAAAGGGTTGCCGTCTTTACATTGTGGCACTCTTCCTCTTTTCCCTTCCTGTTTTCCTTTGTTTTCTCCATGTGGACTTCCTTAGAGATGACCCACAGGGGGCTGTAATGTTAATGCAATATAAGATCTTTCCCACCCATTAACAGGCCTCATGTGGAGCCCATTAAGGAAAGCTTACTTAAGGGGAGACTTGCTTGTAGTAAGGCTTTCACACCTTTTGTTAATTTCTAATTAGGCACTGAGTCATGAGAGTTGTGATGCCCTCTGGTTCTAAAAAGGCTAGTAGTACTCTCAGGTTGGCATTTTGCTATGAGACTCATTCATTGGAAGACTGTTCTTGTGATTTGACCAGAGGAAACTCGGGGTAGCCGTTAAGGAGCCCTGCCCCCCCGCTTTGAAAAACCTAGATGTTGGTGCTTCTCTCTCTGGTAACTACGTATGTATTGCATCAGTCAGACAGTTGGTTCTGTCTGCTGATCTGTGCTAATTTCTCAGACAGTTAGAAGCCCTGTCTGTTGGTCTTGGATTTTCTCTATTTTCTTTGTTTGGATTTTCTCTAAAGTTCAGGGTGCTGACTTTTCCCCTGAACTAATGAATTCAATTAAAAAGATTGTTGACCCCTTGAACAGCTATCTTTCCTAGTAAAACAGATCTAATAACCTGTGCTAGTAGCCATCCTGGGTATGCCAGTGTGGCAGCCACTATAGGGGCAGAGAGGGAAGCTGGACTACCTTGAGAGTGAGCCAACCAGGGGAAAACCAGCAGATATTTTAATGTGTACTAGGTAAAGAAGAACAAAACAGAGGAATGTGTATGAATCCATGAGTTCATCTTATATATAGTTTTTGTTTTTAAAAAGTGAATATTAGATTTAATTTGATAATAACAAAATTGCCATGTTTTTGTCTAAATTTCCAAACTTTTTGTTTTTGTCTTAGTATTTTTATTGTTCTGTTGATACCCTTTTCTTTCTTCTTTTTTTTAATCTCTATGCCTACCTACTATCTCACCAACTCACCCCTACTCCAGAATAGAAACTCTTCACAAAGCAAATCCACACATGGGCCATGTTTGAAAATGATGTCATACTCTGATGTCCTGACTGTAAGCTCAGAGAGGGCAGGAACTGGTTCATCTTGTATCTGTAGCACCTTACACAGGTACATGATGGATGTTTAGTGAGTGCTTGCTGATTAATTGATTTCTGCATCTCTAGTTCATTACATAATTCCCTAGAAGTGAGAGATATGGAAGGCATGACCAATCCCAATCACTGTACTCAACTTTAATTCTTTGGAGACTTGCCATTATACAGCATTATCAGAAGAATATTTTCATTTCAAAGGTGGGCCATCATCTCAAGGAGACCTTTAGATAATTAAAAGCACTGACCCAAAATATCCTGCGTTTTTTACCTGAGTTTTTATCGAACTCCTGCCTGATCTCATAGGTAGTACTTAGGAGCCCCCAAAAAGGCAAAGACTCTATCTAGTTCCACTGCAGTACTGGAAAAAAATGGCAGATAGGAGATCCTGTTGAAGACACTACCAATTAAAAATATTGGTAACATACATTTTCTAATAAACACTATGGATTCTAAGTCTCTGCCCTCTTCTACTACAAAGGGTAAAAGTTCCAAATGCAAAATAAGTGGTTTCTGAGTAACAAATAAATCATAACTCCTTTGCACTGTCATTTTTCATTTTTCCCATCAATACATCTGAAGATAAGAAAATCTATAAAACCAGACTTTTCACAGAGTAACTTATGGCATAATTGTCAGTCAACAAATATTGATTAAGTACGTACTATGCTGTGCTCTAGCAATTCAAAGAAAGGCAAAAACATAGACCCTGCACATAAGGAACTCACATTCTAATGGTAGGAGCAACGATGTAGATGCAATATTCATTCAAGCAATTTCAGAGGGAAAGTACCAGCAATCACAGGGACTGGAAAGGCCTCCTGCACAAAGAGGTATTTGAAGTGAGTCTTGAAGGAAGCCGGGGGAAGTCAGTATGTGAAAGTTAGAATGGATAGAATCCCAGACATCAGCAACAGCCAGTGAAAAGACCCAGTTGAGAGATGGCATGTCAGCAATACGGCCATTGTTACAGGATCATGGCACACAGGAGAGTTTGGGAGAGAAAAGTGCAAGAAGCCTGGAGAGATAGGAAGAGGCCAGGTTTCGAAGGGCTTTAAATACCAAACAGAATTTGATTTTTGATCCTAGAGGAAGCAGAGAGCCCCTAGAGATTATGGAGGAAGGAGTAACATGGTTAGCCATACTCTTTAGGAAAATCACTTTAGCACCTAAATGGAAGAGAGATTCAAATGGGAAGAAGAGACTTGAGGCAGGGAGACCAAAGTTATTGCAATATCCTAAGTATGAGATGATGAGAGCTTCACCAAAGTTGGTGGTTGTATGAAAGAAGAGAAAGAAAAATATACAAGAGATGTTATGAAAGTAGAAACAAGAAGACTGGGCCATGTATGAAATATGTGGCACGAGTACAAGAGGGAAATCAAGTAACACCAAGGTTTTGGCCCTGGGTGGCTAGTAGCATGGTGGTATCTTTGACTGGTAGTAGGGAAGTCTGAGATAAGAGAATGTTGAGGGTGGGGACAGAAGATAAGGAGTTCTATTTTAGACATTTCAGTTTGAGAAGGCTACTTTGTCTTTTGAGTTTGAGATCTTTAAGAGGTAGTTGATGATATGGGACTGGAGCTCAGGAGAGAGAGTAGAGCTGGATATATAATTTGGAAATGATTCTGATAGAGAAGATAATTGAATCCCATTGGAGGTGATGAGGTCATGTTTAGAGGGTGTGGCCTAGAGAACAATCCAGCAAAGGAAACTGAGAAGAAGTAGTCGTAACAGGTAGGAAGAGAATGAAGAGAGGGCAATGTCATGAAAACCTAAAGAAGAGAGAGTATTCCACAGTGGCACAGGCTACAGAGAGGTCAAGAAGGATAATGATTGAGAAAGGGCCATTAGACTGGCAATTAAGAGATCATTAATGAGTTTTTCCTGTTGCAGTTTGGTCAGGAGTTCTAATACTGAAAAAATAAGTGACTGCAACCTGTCTTGTAATTGTTTACTTATTTATTCATAAAGATAGAGAATCTATCTACAAGTCTAATGCTGCACCAAGTTTAAATGTTGAAGACTGAAACAGGAATAAGCCTGCACTTGTAGATGGGATTACTTCATAGTTGCATCTTTGTGAGAGCAAACTTTGTAGGCAGTTTAAAAATTTTTGAAGCTGTGCACAGAAATATCAAAAAGTAAAAGTAACAAACTTAATTTTCTTCAATATCTCCCTGTATTCATGCCTGGCTCCACTCCTGACTCCCTGGGCTTCTCTGCCTTGCCCTCTTGCCCTGACCCCCTTCCTAGCTTCCTTTTATGTATTGTCTTCTCCAGTTAGAATTTTACTTCCTTAAGGAAAGAAACTGTCTTCTTTGTATTTCCAGTACTTGGCCCAGTGCCTGACACAGTGGACACTCAACAAATGTGTTTTCTGTCTCTAAGAAGTACTTCCTTTCTTAATCAAAGTTTTTCCTTATCCCATAATCTCATCAGCATAATGATTCTTCATAATTAAATACAAATCAGGTGCATTAGGCCATTAATATTATCTGATGCATCAAAATAGATGCCTCTGATATTTTATGATGTTACTTTCTCAAAAAAATGCCTAAGATTTCACATGGAAAGTGCATGAAAGAAAGAGCTTTGTATCCATTTACACACTCAGGCATTTCTTTCAAAGCTTTAGTTAAACTAAAATTATATATTGCCAGAGGAGAAATATGCATTTTCCACAAACATTGAAAATTGGATCTAAGATAATCTCAGAGCCTTTAGTACCCCACCCGACAATCCAAAAGTTCAAAATGGTGACCTCAGACACTTACTAGCTGTGTGACCTTGAACAAATCACTTAACCCCTATTGCCTCCAAAAATTCAAAACAAAAGTTCAAAATGTAACTACCACTTGGGAGCACAGAATTAAGGCTGGAAGGAATCTTACACATAATCAAATCCAACTCCCCAATTTTATAGATCAGAAAAAAGAGACCCAAAGCTCTTAATTGACTTGCCCAAAGTCATATAGGTTCTAAGTGGCAGAGCTGGAGCTCAAACACAAAATTTATGCAGTGATTCAATGCACCAAATGCCACTATGCCACTGGACAAATGTATTTATTTGAGGAATGGCTTAATAAGCAAAGGAATTTAAGGGAAGAATAGTAGAAAAAGTAGTGATTCACATTTATATAGACTATATGACTTAACAAGCATTTTTCCACCCAAAAAGCCATTTTGGCTAGACAGAACAAAAATCATCCCCATTTTATAGATGAGAAGACTGGAGCTCAGAGTTCAGAGAAGTTTTGACTTGTCCAGAGATATGCAACTCTAAGTAGCAAACAGATTTTAAACTCTAAGTCTCCAACCCACTTTTCACTCTCTGTATAACTTCTGCCTTTAAGTAGCATATTTGAACATGATAACCTATAAGCTCTTAAGTTTAAGCCATATTTTGAGTGTCTCTTAATGATATACCTCACAAAATATTGAAATATTTTTTAAAACTCTGTTGGACTTAGCTTTTTGTTAGAAGTGGAATGTGAATTCCTTAAAACCCACAGTGACAAAAAACAAAGAGAAATAAGAAAAAAAAGTGTTATTTTTAGTTTGAAGATGAAAATGAAGAGAAAGCCTTTATCATCTTCCCAGAGTAACCGTAGAAGAATCAGCTAACTGAATTTTAATATCCCAGGAAAACTTAACTAAACACTGTGGAATTTCATTACACAAGGCCTTTTTTAGGCAGACAACATGTCCCAAACCACATGAAATAACTGAGTGAAAAGAAAGAGGTCAGAAACTGGGTGTAAATAGGAAGTGGGAGGGAAGTTGTACCTTAATTACTTAGTGGTACCAATGAGCAGCTTACTCAAATTTCATAATGAGGTTCCCTTGCAGATCTTCTAAAATAAAGGTATAAATATTTCATACTTAAACCTCTGAAAGGTGAGGAAAGTATGACCTGATTAGATGTTCCTGGTATAATGCTTATGTAACTAATCATTCTTTCGCCATAAAGCCCATGATGAATGAAAGTTTTTCAGTGGCTTGAACTCTTTGGTGGAGCCACTCATGGGTCTCTTTATCTTGCATGTTCAGGAAGTAGACAGACAGACAGACAGAAAGATAGAAAGATAGATAGAAAGATAGATAGATAGACAGATGATAGATAGGTGATAGATAGATGATAGATAGATAGATGATAGATGATAGATAGATAGATAGATAGATAGATAGATAGATAGATAGATGATAGATATGTACATATATGGGTGTATGGAAAATAATATTAAATGCCAAAATGCCTTGGAAAATAATATTAAATGCCAAAATGCTCTGCAACCAGTTTGCTGGTTTGGCCCATGCTGTGTCTATTTTTGTATGAAAGCACAGAACTCTATCTTCCATTTTAACTCCAGCCACAAAAGCTTGCTGCTACTGCATATCTTGAATTTATGTATTGCCATTCTTGTAAAGCAGCCTTATAAATAAGTCTAATAAATAAGTGAGCCCACACACATTTCTGGCAGTGATAGCAGAATGTCCAAGGAAATAGTCTTTCGCACTAACCCTGTACAAACAGTAGGTGAGCAATTATTCACAAGCATTGGTTTTTTGTAAGAATTATTCTTACTTTACAGCTGGGGAACCCAAGGCATGACCAGTTTGTTTCCATCCCAATTGGTAGCAGTTCTGAGTTTTAGCCTAATGTTTCATCTATTAAAATGTGCTGCCATTAGAGTTGCTTTCTACAAATTTTTCATAAAAGCTCCAAAGATGAATTGATCGTATCTAGTATTGTTCCTACTGCTACATTCAGTGAAACTTGTTTTGGCTTGTTGAGTATTGATATTGGAGCCAAGGGCATGTTCTGTGACTCAAGAGTTCTCAAGTGGACCTTTACTGTTTTTGAAATTTAATGCCACTTTTACAGATGATCTTCAAGGGAGATTGTTTTATGTATACTTTCTTTTTCTATGCATTCTTTCTTATCAAGGAACAGTCATTAGACAACATTGGATATGGCCCTTATAACAGACATTTGAATTTGAGATGGATCAAAGGAAAAAAAGCATTCTTTGCCCTCGTAAAATTTATAAGCTAAGACAGAAATGTTAGCTTATATTCTTATTTATAGCAAGACATTGACAAGGGATGAGCCACTAACTTGCCCTTCCTTGGACTTTAACCTAACTTCAACAGTATACTAATTAGCAGGAGAAAGAAGAAAAATCCTGATTATAATTATGATTGCCTTGATGATAGATATGGGAAACTTTCACTTATTGGGCTACATATGCCAGAAACAGTGAAGGTTAACTTGAGAACTCTTCAGTCATAGAGTGTGTGCCTTGGCTCCAGTATTATTATTTTGATCATTATATGGATCATTATACACTGCATTAAAAAACCATCCCCTCCAATATTCTGGTTCAAGTCATTGTGCTAGAATTCTTGACTTCCTGATTATAACAATCAGACTTTTCCAAGTCTATGTTTTATGTCATCCCATAATTGGAGAATAATTGTGAAATAAAACTCTTCCAAAAGTTCAGATCTTCAAAGCAAAAAAGCTATATTGAATGAGAATATTACTAAATTTTTATTGTTCCACTAAAATATTAATGACTTATAACACAATTTTTGAAGCCACGGGTCTAAAGCTATTTCAAAGAAATCAAGAGTAGCAGATTAAAGAAATGGAATGTGGTCCACAGTTGCTCTGAGAATTAGATCCTAGAGGTACAGAAACAGAATCTATAATCAGCCATCTCATTTAAATGCGTCGAGGGAACTCAGCACTGACACTGGGTCTAGTTTTATCTTTAAAATAATTTGCCTGATTTTCAATATCATTTTTACCAATAACTTATAACATAATAATAACAATAACATAAAATCATACCTTTCTTTAGAACTTTAGTGTTGGCAAAACACTTTCCTTATAACAATCCTTCAAGGTAAAGAGTATAAGTATTAATGCTCCATTTTACAGATAAGGGCAAAAAAGAACTCAGTGAAGAAATTGCCTTCCCATGACTGCTGAGTTTCTTGTTGTAGTTTATAGCTAGTAAATGTTAGAATGAGGACTAGAGCCAAGGTCTTCTTGATTCCAAATTTAATGCTGTTTCCACAACACTATGCCTCAATTCTGTTTATGAGGCTAACCGAAGATTATTGCCCTTTTCATCATGAAAATATCACTAATAATTTCTGCACTTTGGGGGAGCACATAGTCACCTTTTAAAATAAGTGAGAGGTATTTTTGCACAGCAGGAACCTGTAGAATTAGAAATGCTAATATCTGTTAAAAGTAGACTGTAATGTTTTGTTCTCTTTAGTAATATCCTATCACACAGTGTTAGCAACACTGACTGGTTGGCATTAGTGTTGGTGTTAACCTTTAGCAACCTGATGATGCATGAATTCCTCAGTATAAATTTGATAGGGATAAAAATACCTTCCATCTCCCATGATTTCCGTATACAATAATTAGTAAAGTTCACTGTGTCATCTAGTTGCTAATGAATTGTGTGATAGGAAGAGCAATGGAAAGTTCCTCCTCATAATGTTATTCATCAAGTTCAGTTTATTTCTTACCCAATGACTTTGTTAAATTCCTGATAGCCCCATGGCATACATTATAGGGAATGAGGGAGAAATATATTGGTTTTTTGTAAGTACCAGGCCCTGAGAAGTTTACAGTCTCATTGAACAGATAAGAATGTATGTTTCTCCCTCCATTATCTATGGGTTCTTTCTGCTCACCTTATCAACTGTAAGACCTGTCAGACCTTTTCTACCTCCCCCCAGATCCCTAGGTATGAGAAAGCATCTTTTATTTACAAGAACTCCATAATACATCTTCATAAGTACAGGGCAGTCAAGTCATATGCATATTAAATATATGTGAATTCAACTTTATGGCTGCCACAGAAAGAAAGAGATAATAGTTTGATTATTCTGTGCCCATTCTCCACTATGAGTATATGTCCTAAAATGTGAGGATGAAATGAGAAACATTCCTATGACCTCCACTACACTGTGTGAAGCCACGGTCTCTTCTTCACCATATCCAAAGACTTTCTATTAATTCAGACAGTCTAGGGCAGCAAGGGGATATAGGGTGCTGGATGTGGAGTCAGGAAGATTTAATTTGGAGTCAGGAAGTTTAAATCCTGCTTCTGACATCTGGGCAAATCGTAGCCTCTCTCAGCCAGTCTCAGTTTCCTCATCTGTAAAATAAAGATAATAAGAACACCTACTTCACAGGGTTGTTGTAAGAATCAAATGAAATACATGTAAGGTGTTCTGCAAAACATCAAGCCTTTCAATCTGCTTAGGCTGGGAGAGAGGAGGTAATCTTAGCTAGCCTACCTAGCATTCCTGGTTGACTAGAAAGCCCCTTGTGTACCATCTTGCCTCCTGGTGAGACAGGAAGAAGAAACAAATACAAAGTGATGTAATCACTTTCAAATTTCATCATATTTATGTGTGAAACCTTTTGAAGAATGTTTTCCCCCTGGTCATCAGTTTTCCTTACATCTACATCTTTACCTATTTTTTTCTCTTTTGGTAGGTATCTTGGTTTCCCTTATCTACTGATCAATAGCTAAGCTATGTCCTCCATGAAAAATAAAATTTCTATCCAGTTATTTCTATTAGAACTAGCCTAGATTCTGTTACTTTCTGATACAAGTTACCTTAATAACTACCTTATTTTAAAGAGATAGCCCATTTCCAATTGTATCTGTTTAAAGATACCATACTGAAAAATTGTTCTAAATCACTAACAATTAGAGAAACATTAAAACAACTCTGAAATACCACCCCATATACTTCAGATTGGCTAATATAATAGAAAAGGAATATGGCAAATGCTGGAGGATGTGGGAAAATAGGTACACTAATGCATTATTGGTGGAGTTGCAAACTAGTCCCACTATTTTGGAGAGCAATTTGAAACTATGCCCCAAAAGCTATTAAACTATGCATAACCTCCAACCCTGCAATACTGCTTCTAAGTACTATATCCCACAGAGATCAAGGGGAAAGGAAAAGAAAAAGGGAAAGGATTTATAGCAACTCTTTTGTAGTGGCAAAGAATGAAAACAGAGATGATGCCCTTCAACTGGAGAATGTCCAAATGAGTTATGGAAAAGAAGGTGATGGGATACTATTATACCATAAGAAATCAGATGATGGTTTCAGAAAAACCTAGGAAGATTTATATGAACTGATGCAAAGTGAAGTGAACATAACCAGGAGAACAATTTACACAGTAACAGCAATATTGTAAAGATAATCAACTATGAAAGGCTTAGTAACACTGATCAATATCGGGACCTACCACAGTTCTAAAGGACTAATGATGAAAAATACTATCCATCTCCAGATAGACAACTGATGGAATCAGAGTGCAGAGTGAAGCATACTTTTTCTTTGTTTCTTTTTCTTGGTTTTACCTTTTTTCCAGAACATGGCTAATGCAGAAATATGTTTCTCATGACTTCACATGTGTAATGGACATTATATTTCTTGCTTTCTCAATGAGTGAGAGAGGAATGGGAAGAGGGAGAGAACTGGGAACTGAAAATAAAATTGGGGAAAAAAGACACCATACTTATGGGTGTTTTTAGTGATTTTCCAAAGGTAATTTTGATACATGCAATTTTCACCCTTGTGCTGACTTCAGAACCTAACCTACCCTGTAAATATGTCATTCCACTGTAGTAATTTTCAACACACATTTTCTGAAAGTGCTAAAGCTACATATGGCCAAGTCTCTGTGGGAAAAATTATGCCAATATTAATGCAAATAGATTGAAAATGAATTAAGTTCCTCTAAAACCTCCATACTAGTTTAATACCTTTAAGTAGTATTCTTAACATGTTTCATTTTGTAACAGATTAACTTGGTCCTTCTGTAGTTTTCTTATGTGGTGAATGATCTTATGCATAGCTGAGCCAAGTCAGTAGTTTATAAGAGTGAGAAAAAGGAAAGCTACTGATTACTGAATTACTGATTGCTAGCCTGCTACAAACTCAATCTTAAGACACTCAAGGAATCTGCTATAAAAGTGTCATCAGATGAATAATTAAACTGACATTACAAGGAGAAATAGAAGTACTCAGTTACTGACATTTTATCAGTCACAAAATCTCTGACCTCATTTGCTGAGCAAAGCTTTCCTGTAATTCTAAGGCAAATTCAACTCAGCATTGTCAACAAGAAGTTTGAAACTCTGCATCCCAAGGGTCATAGTATATGGAGTCCCTTATATGACCACAGAAAATAGGTAGATACGGTTGGGGATATATTATGTGCTTCATATATTTCTCTCTCTTTAATAGGCATTTGGGCCTGGACCTAGTTCCTCGAAAGGACTTTGAAGTGGTGGATTCTGATCAGATTAGTGTCTCCGATCTCTATAAAATGGTAAGAAGTCTAAGAGAAGACATATTATTCTAAGGAACTCCAGAGGTGCTGAAGGAGGGCACTTCAGAACTGGAGAACCACTTGTACAAAGACCTGGAGACATGAGACAAAATGTCACATATAGAGAATGACAAGCAGTCTAGTATGACTGAAATAGAGAGATAAGACCAAAATTGTAAGCAGGCAAGAGGCAGAATGTGGAGAATTAAGTTTTTTTTGTATTTTATCATAAAAGTAATGGGGAAACATTGAAAATTTTTAGTAGAAGAATGAATTTTTCAGATCTGTGTTTTAGGAATATTGATTTGGCAGCTCTCTGGAAGAGTTATTAGAGGTAGGGAAAGATTAGAAATGAAAAGAACAGTTAGGAAGCTATTATAGTCATCCAGGTGAGAGGTAATGTGGGCCTGAATTGAGGTAGAAAATGAGTAAGTGAAGAGAAGGGGACCAAGAGGAGAGCTGTCGTGGAAGTAGAATGACAAGACTTGGAAATTTATTGAGTATGGAGGGAAGAAGAGGGGAGAGTTGAGAATGACTCAGAGGTTGTGAAACTTAGTGACTAGAAGGATGTTTGTGCCCTCACCAAAAATATTGGAACCTGGAATAAGAATAGGTATGGAAGAAAATAAAAATTCTGTTTTGAATAGGTTGTATTTAAGATAGTTTTGGAATTTCCAGGTGAAACAGACCAGCAGATAGTTGATAATACAGAGCCAGAGTTCAGGAGACACATTAGAGATGGATATAGATTTGGGGAGTCATCTGCACAGAGATGGTCATTATACCCTGGGAGCTGATATGATCACAAAGGAAAATGATAGAGAAAGAAGAGGGCTCTGGACAGACCTTTAAGGGATATCCATACTTAATGAGTAGGAA
Source organism: Pseudochirops cupreus (assembly GCA_028627135.1). Lineage (NCBI taxonomy): Eukaryota > Metazoa > Chordata > Mammalia > Diprotodontia > Pseudocheiridae > Pseudochirops > Pseudochirops cupreus. The sequence goes on from CM053583.1 coordinate 354,866,078, forward strand.
AATTAAGATGATCCAGAAAATGAGACTGAGAAGGAATAGTCATACAAGTAGGAAGATAACCAAGAGAAACCATGTTACAGAAACCAAGGGAGCAAAGAATGTCTGGGAGGGAGGGCATGGTTGAAATGATAAAAACTACAGAGAAGTCACATATAATTAAGACTGAACAAAGACCCTGAACCTTTTAGTCATGAAATCACTGAAGGCCTAGAAGAGAAAAGAAGTTAGGCAATGGGGACAACAAATATAGATGATCATTTCTTAGAGTGTGGCTATAAAAGGTAGAATAAATGTTGGACTACCACCCAAGGGGATGATGCAGTCAGTTGGAGAATTTTTAAGGGTGGGGGAGACGTGGGCGTGGTTTTAGGTAATAGGTAAAGAGAGGGTGAAGATGAAAGAGAGGGAATGATTGGTGGAGCTTTGGAGGGGATGGGAAATGGGAGGGGATAGGATTAAAAGTAGGTTGGATTTACTAGAAGAGTCACCTCTTTGTCAGAGACTGGAACAAAGGAGGAGAGTCCTGCAGTGGTTCTCAACCTGTGGGTCGTGACCCTTTTGGGGGTCAAACAGGGTTGCCTAAGACCATCAGAAAATACATATTTCTGATAGTCTTTAACCAAGACATCGCTCCTCTATCCGTCTCCGGGCGGGTCCACCCACATGCAGATACGCCCACATATCAGTATTAAAGGGTGCGGCATTAGAAAGGTTGAGAACCACAGAGGATGAAGAACAGCTGAAGATTAGAATTAGCTGAAGACTAGAAGAGAAGATGAGGTTCGTGGTGGATGACCTCTGTTTCCTCAGCAAAGCAGGAGGTGAGATCATCTGCTGAAAGGGAAAGGAGAGGAAGTGGTTTGAGGAGAAAAGAGAAGGTTTCAAATAGTGTGGAGATTGGGATAATCATGGAAAGATAAAAGGATTGCCTTTAAACCAGTTGAGATTAGATAACATAAAACTGTAGTACATCCAGGCAAGATTACATGACTTTTCTACATGGTGTTCAGCAGCTTATGAATGGGATTAGAGAAGGCTAATGATGGAGACAGACCTAGGATTTGGCAAGGCATGAATGTTGAAAGGTCAAGGGAACAAGAAATTCAAATGTAAATGATAATGTATGATTGATTTGCTAGACTATAGGGTCAAGGGAGGAAAGAGTGAGAAGAAAAGGAAGAGATATAGTGAAGGACTGATGGACTGGGAGAACGAGAAGTGGAAGAGCTGATGATGAAGACAATGAATAGGGTTAAGAGAAGGTAGAAAGGAAGAGATCAAAGGATGAGAGACCTCAAAGGGTCAGAAAAGTAAATTCTGGATTATTATTATATTTTATATATAATATATTATATATCAAAAATTTTTAAGTAACTTTTCAGCTTCCTTGTAGAAATACACAGCAATGCTATCCTTATATAACCCCCCTGATTACCAACCTAGTAGCCCTAGAGGAAATTAGGTTAGTCTGGCATATTCTGAGTTTAACATGACCTTTTATTAATCAGCATTTCCGTTCCTAAAATGCTCAAAACCATCCCATAGACAGTGATACATAGCCTATGGTTTGAAGACTTGACCCTATTTTTTTTCCTCAAGCATCACTAGCAGTAACAGAGTAATAATGTGGCTGTCATGGGCACCTTAATGTGGAATTTGTCTAAGCCTGGTGACTTGAACATGGCAAGAGCAAACGTGTGCTCATAGCATCTCACTTGTCTCAAGTTTCAACTCCTCTTAACCTTCATATTATTTCTCCCAATTCAAAGATTGGTCTTCTTCATAGGAAAAAAAAGCAGAATGGCTGAGGTGCCCTGCTTTCTCTGTTATAGTCTTCCTATCTACCTGTAGAACTGATACTGTGCCTTCTTTGCTCTTCCTCTTTCTCCAGACATAATTTTTTAGTCTTTTTTTGTTGTACTCATCTCCACCCTTAGCCCATTCTTTTACAATCCTGACACCACTATTATAGGCTCTTGTTATGCAACTGTGTTCATCCTCAGCCACCTGCCTGGCTTCCCTCATTGCTACAGCTTTTTAAAATATATTGGTTGATGAGTTTCCTCCTTTTCTTCTTCATCAGAATTATTTTCATTTATGTCATTAGAATCCTCTCATGTGCCAATTTTCCCTATAAAACTTTAGACAATGGGATTTTACCTATGCTTTTCCCCCAGTGCTCTGATTTCTGTTGCCCCAAAATGTAGGTGTCATATTTTCTTTTTTACCTTCCTCATATATCACAAAAAGCGAAGGTTACCAGTTCTGTTTCATTGGTCATAATCTAGCCTAGTTCCCTTCAGAGTTCTCTCACCTTTTAAAGAATGCAACTATCATTAAAGTAAGTCTAATAAAGAGCCCTGGGTTTGGAATCAAAGAACCTGGGTTTAAATCCTGCCTCATCTACTTTTACCACTGTGACCTTGGGCAAATCACTTCACCTCCTTGGGGCTCAGTTTCCTCAACTGTAAAATGGTGGTAGATTGGACTAAATAACTACCAAGGTCCCTTCCATCTCTAAATCTCTAATTCTCTTTTGTTGTTGTTTGCTTTTTGGACAGGGGAAGGTAGGGCAATTGGAGTTAAGTGATTTGCCTAGGGTCACATGGCTAGTTTTGGTCAGATTTGAACTCAGGTCCTTCTGACTCCAGGGCTGATACTCTATTCACTGCACCACCTAGCTGCCCCTTTTAATTCTCTTTAAATTAGAGGGGAAAGTCAGATTAAGGGTTTTACCATCTTTTTATATGACTGAGATTAAAATGGAGATGAAGAGAGTTAGAAGGTATAATTATATAAAGTTAAATAGATTTTGCACGAATTGTTCAGTCAAAATGATGCATACATTGTCAGATGAAGTTACTGTATTGGATGTTTTTGCTAATTATTTTTCTTTGTCATAATAGAAGGTACAATCTGCATGAAGGGGAAGGGCTCCCAAAAAATTACTATGATCTAAAAATATAGTGCATTAATAAAAAATTTTAAACAAAAAGAAAAGCAGAGACAATGCTTATGACCCCTAATTTCCAATGGAACATCCTACCCAACACCTCCCTATGACAAGCCTCCATCCTACTCCAGTAAGCCTGCACAGACCTCATAGTTCTCAGGTAGTCCCCTTACTGCATATCCAGATAAAGACTTAGGTTCACTGTGGTACACTTACAGCCGTCCCATTTTCCCTTGGATTCCAGCTTCCCCTTATCTTTTTGCAATAACTAGAATTCTCCTTGCTATCATTCTTTTTCAAGGCAACAAGTAAGGCAAATTAACAATCATTTATTAAGGGCCATTGCTAAGCCCTTGGGGAATACAAAAGAAGGTTAAAAAAAAGTCCGTGTCCTCAAGAAGTTTATCATCTCAGTGCAGAGTCAATTTACAAACAAGTAAAAACAAGACATATACCAGAGAAATTACAGATACTTGTAACAGGAAGGCAACAGTATTAAGGGAAGAGGCTTCTCACAGAAGGTCGGATTTTTAATTGAGACTCAAAGGAAGGCAGGGATGTCAGGAGGAGAGAGAGAGAGCATTCCAGGAATGGGGGGCAGACTATGAAAATGTAAAGAGTTAAGAGATGAAATGTCTTATGTGGGAACATCAAGGAAGCCAGTGTCTTTGGCTCTTCGAGCACATGGAAGGGAGTGATGCATGAGATCAGAAAGGTGAGAAGGGTCGGATTATGAAGGTCTTTCAAAGCAAAACAGAGAACTTTGTATTTGATTATTATTAAATGAAGTAATATTAGACTTCATAGCCATGAAATGGAATACTGATAGGTGATGGCAAAATCAAGGATATGGCCATCTCTACATGTAACTGAAGTGAGGTAGGGCAATAGGCCAGGGGAAATAAGCAAATTGAGGAACTGGGAAGTTAGAGTGTCTGAAGGACTATCAGTGTATATGCTGTAGTCACCTGCTATAAGGCCTTCTGCGGGTGAAGAAAGGCTATGAGCCAGGCACTGAACTCAGTGAGGAAGGAAGGAGAGTGTCTTGAAGGTGGGAAGAAAATAGCTATGAGAATCAACTTACAAATCAATATAGATGGGGTAATATATGTGGATTGAGTGAACCTCAGAGGAAGGGAGATTACTGAGTAGTGGTAGTAGAGGGAGCCTCTGGGAGACTGGAAAAAAATGGTCATGCTTTAGAAGAAATAGAAAAAAATAGGGGTCACAAAATAAGTTTCAGATGGCTATATTACTTAGTTACAAAAGGTCAGATGATAAGTTAGAGACACAAAGAAGAAAATTCTATTTGAAACTGTGGATAAAGGAAGAATTCACAAGGAATAGAGTGGATCACAGAAGTTAAAATAGACCATTTTTATTATATAAAGTTTAAAACATTTGCATTAAACTAATCCAATTTAGTAAAGATTAACCAAGAAGTAATTAACTGGAGGGAAAAAAATCTTTGCAGAAAGCTTATCTAGGTTATATATGAAACTGATTCAAATATATTAAAATAAGAATCATTACCCAAGTGATAAATGGTCAAAGGATATGAACATGCAGTTCTTAAAGGAAGAAATCCAAGCTACGTAAAGCCATATTAAGAGTGTTCTAGACCACTACTAATGAGGCCAACAAAAATGGAAGCAACTCTGAGCTTTCTCCTCACACCCATTAGACTGGCAAAGCTTACAAAAAATGACAAAGACTGGAGGGGCTGAAGGGAAACAAGTATATTGATTCACTTGAAGAGTTGTGAATTACTTCTGTCATTCTGGGAGGCAACTTGGAACTGTGCCCCAAAAGTTACTAGACTGTTCATACCCTTTGACCCAGCAATACCACTACTAGGGCTATACTCCCAAAGAGATTGCAGAAAGAGGGAAAGGATCCCTATGTTTAAGAGTACTTGTGGCAGCTCTGTTGCTCTCAGATCAGAGTAGGTACCGGAGATGATCCCAATACATTGGAGGGCATTATTCTTCCATAACCCCACCAAGATAATCACTCGGGTTGTATGGTGCATGTGCTTGTAGCATCCACATGAGTTAGTTCTGATACCTGTTAAAATCTGGGGTCTTTGAGCATGGGGGCTCTCTTGGTTTTGTATTTTTATTTTCCTTGTCTGGCACATAATAGATACTTAATAAATCCTTGTTGATTTACTGATAAAAGCATTTTTAATTTTCTTTCTTTCTGAATATGTTCTTCCCCCCGCACCTCACCCCAACTTGTGACTGTAGTACAATAATAATAGCTAAAACCTATTAAACATTTCCTTGGGTCAGGGTAAATGCTTGCTTGATTCTTATCAGAAAGAATAACATTGTCATATGTCAACATCAAAACTGTTAAATGAGAATTATAGGTTTTACCTAATTCCTTTGTGAAGATTAGCTTTAGAGAAATGGATTAGATGATTTTTTAGATTCCTCATGTTATCAGATTAAAGTCAAGACAGCTGAACATTGGGATCAGCAATTGCTGGGATCAATTAAATTCTGCCAGCAATTATCAAGAATTTCCTATGTGCCAAGCATGTCGTGTAAGGGAAAGCTCCACAGAGGGAGAGAAATTTCCAAATTCACTGTACTTGAAGGTCCTGCTATGCATAAAGTGCTGTATGAGACTCTGAAGACAGAGTTTAGATAAGATGTAACCCCTGGCCTCATAGTAAGGCTCACTCTCTAGCAGAGCCTTGAATGGCAGGTAGAATTTCCATAGGCAGAGAGAATGAAGACGGCCACATGAGTAAGGTAGCCAAAGCAGGAGAATGCAAGGTATATTCAGGTTGGAGCTAAGGAAATTAGAGTAAGATTCAAATATGAAGCTGACTTGGGTTACTGAGTCCTGTATACCCCTAAATGAGACCTCCACAAAGAGGAGCAGGGGAGAATGTGTACATGTGTCTCTGTGTGTGTGTCCATATATAACTATGTATACCTTGACAGCTATCTTTTCTGACACATATATGAGAGGTGGAAGTTGTAGAGAGGAGGGGAAATATGGTCTATCCATGTATTTAGACTGCTGTGGTAACTGATATATAATACAGGTATTGTAGAAAGAATTATGCTGAAGTAAAAATTAAAGCCCCAAGAAACTTGAATATCACACTGGGGTGGGAAGGGATTTGTTACTCAGAAAACAAAACAGCTGCTAATTGACTGAACGATTGCTCTCTTTTCTTTCCCCAGCACTTATCTAGCCGGCACAGTGTACAACAAAGTACGTCCCAGGTAAGCTGACTTTAAACACACACACACACAAAGCCTCTTATCATTTCCAGTCGGCTGCCTTCTTTTAAGATATGAGAATGTATCAGGAAATAATTGACTTCTTGTTTGAAGTCACCTTTCGTCTTAGGATCCATGACCCATAAATCAACTGACCTTTGAGCGTGTCAGCACCATCAAGGATTGGGTTCCATTGGATTCCCTACCCGAGACTCCAGACTCTCATGGGCAGCTGATTGGCAGCTACTTAAGAACAACACATAATCTCTTGGCAGCCTTGCGCTCACTCCACAAAAGCTATCCCTTTCTCCTCATAGCACTGGGAACTCCTCAGGTAGTCAAAGGCTGGTAAGGTCACCCTTTTTATGAATATATAATAGCTTCATAATTTCATCTCCAACCTAGCCTTGAAATTAGCTATCCAAAAGCAGCCTAAGGGAAATGGTTCTTTAATACATGTTTCCCCAGTTAGACTACAGATTCACAGTGTACCCTGGAGAAAAGGCTGTACCCTCCTTGGCCATCCATGCCTCCATTTGTAACCTGGAAATAATAACAACTGATCTTACCTATTTGATGGGAATAGGGTAAGAGTAGAAAAAAGGTAGTACAAAAGTGCATTCTGAACTTTGCACAGAGTACAACATGAAATCAACCATGATACTTGGAAGGGATGTCATCTGAATCAGCAGATTTGGGGGTGTTTATTATTTATTCCAAAAGTCGATCCCCAGAAATTCTTTCTCTGAGAGGGGTCAGCAGCAGAGCACCATCAACCTTAAACCAACCTCTTGGCTTCTAGCCCCCTGCCTGCCTGATTGCCTTATTATATACATGATATGACGAGAATGACCAGATGCTGACACCCTCAACAACTACTGCAGACAGCACCATCTATTCAAGGCACGGACACAAATCTAGAACCCGGTGCAGTAGCAAGAATCCCCACCTTCTCATCCATCTGAAATATCCAGTTGCCAATAGCAACCCAGTGACTCGTATTTTATATTTCAGTTGTTTTCGTCGCTACTGTTTGTGTTTGCCCTTTTTTATTTCTAAGCTTCATCTTTTTGACCTTCCCATTCTTTATATTACATTCTTAAATGGTAATATTAGTTGGTTTCCTGGCCACCCTAGTGCAGACCTAATCAGTATTATGTATTGCCTCATGGCTAACAGGCAGTGTCTTTTGCCCGTGCTTTAAATGAAACTGGATGAATGCTGCCATATTTTTAGCAATAACAGATCCTTTAATCTGCATGCCCCTTTATTTAAAAAGAGTCTCATTGTCAGGGATATTATTATAGCTTCATTTAGTATTATCTCAAGCAAGATAATATATATAAAAGTCTTTGAAAAGTCTAAAGAACAATGCAAACATGAGGATTATTCTAAGGGGTTATTTTAGTTAACTTTCACTAACCTATCCCAATATAGAGGAATTACCAAGTATTATCAGAGTGTGTTTGCACAGGCTTCTGTAAGGACTAATACCACCTAAGCAAGTTTTGATGTCCTAACTACAGATACGTAAATAATAATGAGATTTTCTTTCGAATTTATCAGAGCTCTATTTGTTAAAAAGAAAGCTAGTAAAATATCTAGTTTGTGACCAAGAGTTCTGGGTTCTAATCTCTGCTAAAATCCTAGCTAGCTCTAACACTAGAAGTCTATCATCTTTGGTCATATTCATGCATATTGACAAAAAGAAATTGGCTTTATACCAGCAAATAATAATAATAATATATCAAAACACAGAGGAGGAGAAAGATGGAAGACATATGAGAATTTCATTTAAAAAATTGGAAATATTTCCCTGCAGTAATTCATTTAATGGATATAAATGAATGTAATTCACTTTTGTCCCTATTTAAGGGGGGCATTGATACCCAGCCTCACATCTTTATTATCATTCTCAACTCCTCATTCTCAATTATCCCATGTAACCAGTCAGTTGCCAAACTTTGCCATTTCTTTCTCTATGACATCATATATACATAATATTAGATATTATTACATATATTATGTTATATCATTATATTTACATATATTATATATTACATATTACATATATCATATGTATGTATAATATATATTAATATATATATATTTATCCCTTTCTTTCCATTTACATAACCACCACATCTCATTCAGAACTGCATCACTTTTACCCAAGCTATTTCAGTACCTTTCTAATTCATCATTCCCTCAAGACTCTCTCCACTGCAATCCATTCTTTATACAGCTGCCAAAATGGTTTTCCCAAAGCACAGGTCTGACTAAGTCACCCCCAAGTCTGTTAATTTCAAGGCTCCCTAGGATCAAGTATTCATTCCTCTGTTGGGCATTTGTAACTGCTCACACTCTGGCCCCTTCCTACCTTCCAGTCTTTTTACCCATTACTCACCTCTACAAATTCTCTGAATTAGCCGTATTGACCTATTTGCCTTTCCTTACATCTTACCATCTTGTACTTTTGCACTAACTGTCCCCTCCCCCCATGCCTGGAACATTCTTCTTTCCTGTCTACACTTCTTAGAATCCTTAGCCCTGTTCAAGATTCAATGAAAACTCCACCTTTTTCAGGAGGCTTTTCCCAGTCACCCTCTATGCTAGTGCTTTCCCCTCTAACATTACCTCCCAATGTCATTGCTCCTTTTCGAGAACAAAGGACGGACAACAGCCACCTTCTATCTACTTTGCATATATCTGACAATTTGTGGACATGTTGTCTCCCCCATTCGAATGTAAGATTCTTAAGGGTAAGGATTGTTTTTCCTTTTTCTTTGTATCCTCAGTGTTTATCCACCATGCCCTTAATAAATGCTTATTGATTAATTAGTTGTGTAACATGTCATTAAAATATGTCAAATATCACTGCATCCCTCCACACAGGTGGATACCATTCGTCCACGTCATGGAGAAGCCTGCCGGATACCAGTGCCACATCATTTTTTTCTCAGTCTAAAGAGTTTCACCTACAATACCATTGGAGAAGATACAGATGTCTTTTTTTCCTTATATGACATGCGAGAGGGCAAGCAGATCAGGTAGGACTATGACTAGTATGGATTTATTTTTACTGCAAATAAGGGTACTTTGGGAAGTCCAGGTAGATGGTTTGGGGAAAACAGCATCCTCCTATTGAACACATATTGAAGGTCAATATATTTATTTATTGTTTAGAAACCTTTAATGTTGAAACAGTGCTTGCTTTGATTTTACTTCCTATAAAACTGAAGAAAGTTAGTTGATTTATAGCCATCATGTTTAATATACATGGAATAAAGCCTCTAAGTGCTAATATAACAGCATAAAATGGTTTCTTGAATATTTAATAACATCTCCTACACTTTCATTCTTATTCAAGTAAAAATAACATACTATCTCTCATGTATGGTAAAATATGATGCAAAAGGTTCTGTAGGGAATATGCCTTGAGTTGTTTTTCCATTTATGAGAATAGATTGGCTACAGTTCATGCATTCTTCCCCAGTTTGTGTTGTGCCCAGCTGCAGATGCATGCATAATGATCATCCAAGATTTTTTTAATTCAGTTTGTGGCCATAGGTCAAAGTAAGGTAACTGACCCATATGGAAATTTAACTTATGACCTTTGTCCTCATCATCACTATTATATAACCGATTTACCAAACTGGCCAAAAATATCCCAATAAGACTGAAATGTGCCAGGTTCTTTTATCTTCTGATTTATTTTTTGTATTTTCTGACATAATATATTGCAATTACTTCAGAGTTTTGTTCCCTCCACCACCATAGATCATATTTCCTCCTCCTCTTTAGTGTATTTCATGAGTTAGTGTAACCAAAAATAAAAAGTCATCACCTGACAGCCATCCTTCTGGTAATAAGTCTGTCCACACTGAAGAAACATGATCCTTAGAAGAGAGATGCCCAGCCTGGCACATACTCAGAGCCTCTATAGCTTTGTAGAACTTAATAAAGCAGCGGTCCCTAGTGTCTTCAAATATAAGCCTACATCCCTTCAACATGACAGTAGTTGTAGTTATGCCACCTATTTTGGAGGAGCTAAAACAAAATGGTGATACTTGGTATACCCAAGAATTGTCTGTGTTGGCAAAGCTGAGGGTTTCCTTGTGATACAATTATTAGATTTAGTGAAGTTTCAAACTATTTCCTATGCTATTTAACCAATAACACAATTTAAACAGGCAAAAAGTTATCACACATTTTAGAAGTTCTTAAATATATTTTAAATCATTTGAAGATGTCTTAATTATAGATAATTCTATAGCCTTTCAACCTAAATAGAAAAAACCCAGCCATGTACTTAATTAAACACATCCTCTTTTAAATTGGTGACATTGAAATTTTGCTTTAAGAAACACAATTTTAGCTTTCCAATATGATCATGACAGCTCAATATTCTTTCTTTACAATATTCTTGGTGCCATCCACTATATCTTAAATAAACAGTGTCTCAAGGTAGCTCCTTAGATTTCTATCACCATAAAGCTTTAAGCTTCTGTTATGGTTGGATGTTAACTTGGTCTCATATCACTTTCCAAAAGTAATCTTCAGAAATCCCAGGAGATTACAAGAGGGATTACATAGGGCATAACTAATATTTACAAAGTAGAATTTATTTCCCCCGTGTATATGGCTTATCAGAAGAATTGTTTAAACTACTATATCTCAAAGAAAATGTTGCCATAGATATACCATCAATGTTCCTTTCCTCCTAAGGAGGCAAAGTAAGCAATGGGGAAGCAAATTAGCAAGAAAACTGGATCCTTCTCCATATTGAAATCCCTACTATGGTGTTAGAAAATAAATAGAAGCAGGGATTTTTTTATTAATACATGTGTAAAAAGAAAGGTTCATAAAACATTCTTTGAGTGTTGATTAAACCCTACCTTAATCTGTGAACTGAGATATTAAATATTTGCCTGAAGCCACTTTTTGCCACTAGTGGAAATTGTCAAGTATACTTTGACAAGTTAGATTTGCATTTGTCTCATGCTTTAAAAAAAAAGACTGTAAAAGATCCTTCTTTTTTTTGTTGTATTTTGTAAGATCATTGTTCCAAGGAAGAGACATATTAAAATCATTTATATAAATACTAAAAAAAAAAAAACCCTACAACAAGCCTATATGCAACAAAAATGATCAATTTCCTGAAGAATATGTAGTTGAATATGAACATAAGCCATACCTCATTTGTCCACTTATTATAAAACTAGAACCATGGTGCTTATTAACTTTTATCTCCTTGAGGGCAGGCACCATGTTTAATATATTTTGTATATTCTAAGGCACCTTGCACAGAAGAGATATTTTTAGGAAGTTTACACAAATCAAAATGGGAGATAAGATCATGAGGCATGGAATTTTAGACTTTATGGAATAGGTAAACAGAATGAGTCTAAGTTTCTGGGCAGTAGAAGGCATAAAAATGGTATTTTAAGAACATTTACAATAGAAAGCCATCCCTGAGGTGAATTCTAGTGCCATTATTTAACACAAGCATTACATTATTATATATGATTCTTTTTTCATAGCAATAAGAAAAGAAATTTTTAATACACTGAGTGATGTCTGTGGCAAGGGAACCCTTGTTTTGGTTTTTTTTTTTTTCCAAATCAACTAGCAGCAACTTCCCTTTTGGTCTACAGTAGAAGCTCTTCACCTTTCTGTTTATCATGGATCCTTTTGTCTGGCAAAGTCTATGGACCTTTCTCAGAATAATGTTTCAGTTTTTTTTAAGTGTAAAATAAAAATATGTAGGATTACAAAAGGAAACCAAAGGTTAGTAAAAATGAAGGTGTAATTTTTTCCCATCCAAATTCATAGAGCCCCCAAAATCTATCTATGGGTCTCAGGTTAAAAACCCCTGGTTTACATATACAATCCCTCCACATATAACTCATTCTTATTGTGAGGTAATGTGTGTTCTCCATCCCCCAGGACTGTTCCATGCATGACCAAACCTTCCAGAGAATGAATTTCCAGTCAGTTTGAATAACTTAGTAATCTAGGCACTCAAGTTGGTCAACATCTTATCAAAGGCACCTTGGCCCTTTAGCTCCATTGATGATCTGAATTGCATACTGATTCTTCCTCCAAGATCCCATTTCATCCCACTCTTTTATTGCCGTTTACTCTGTTTTGACCAGGTCTTCCACCTTCATTGCCATATACATTCACTGATTGCATCTAGGGCTGTTAATTTTGAAGGGATGCATTCATGGTATTAAAGTCTTAATATAGAAAGTAGGGCTAGAAGTCTACATAGGAAATGACCATTTTGTCTTTTTATGTCATTTTTCTTTCTTGAAGAGTCTCACACACTAGACTATGTCCTAATTCATTTCCCTTGGACTCATTATAATCCTATCCACTCTTCAGCACCAAGTCTACTAATGCAACTGTTGACTTATGAGAGCTTTTACTTGGTAAGCAGTGTTGAAACATTCTAAGGATTTATAGGTGAGGTCATGTAAAAGCCTGGTGCTAATATGCCAATGGATTCATGCTCTAGCCAGCAAGGAGGGAAGCCACAACCATACTCTTAAGTTACATTAGCATAAAGTATTTAGGGCTCAAACAAAACTGTGTAAGGGTTATGAAGAGTACTTGATAACAAATGAGATAGAGAAGATGAAGGAGAACGAAGAGTCAAAGATAACTCCAAGGCTCCTGGTTTGATATAATGGTGGTGCCTGTGATGGAGAGAGGAGTCAGTTTGGGAGAGTAGATGATGAATATGATTTGGGAACATATTGAATCAAAGTAGAGATGTCGTGTTGACAGATGGAAATACATAACTGGAATGAATATCGAAGCCATGGCCAGGGACAGAGAGGTTCTTTAGAGATTTTGTGCACAAAGGCAATCCTGATGCTCTAAAAAGGAATGAATTTAACTTAGAGAATAGGAGAGCAGAGAAATTTATTAAAAAAAAAAAAAGCCTTTAGAAATTCCACTTAAAGCTCAGAAGAATTAAGTACTGACAAAGGAATGACAATTGCAGAGGAAGGGAATGGAGCACGATGGTACACTGCCAGAGAGACCAAGAAAGGAGCTATTCGAGAAGTAGAGAGTAGTTAATGGTGTGAAATATTGTTGAGAGGTTACATAAAGATTAAGGAAAGGATTCAACTAGAAGTATCAGTAACCTTCAAAAGAATCATTTCAGTCAAGTGCTGGGAGTGCCAGGATTACAGCAAGTTAGGAGGGAGACAAGGCAAAAATATTGAAATGGAGATCCTGAGATCTGGGTTCAAGTCTTAGTTCTATCATCTCTTGGCTATGTGGCTTTGAGTAAGATACTTTTTAAGTATTAATTTATTTATTTAAGAGCTCTTCTAAAATGCTGTGGAAGTTAGACCTGTCTAGAAGAGCCTAAGATAGTAGTAGTGGGTTCCTAACATTTAAAGTCCTCAAGTTAAGATTGTGCTGGTACTGCAGAGGCAGAGGTGTCAAACTCCCAGTTCTTGGCAGCTTGTGACCCACAAAACTCCAGATTAAAATGTAATTAGGTAATATTTAATAAAAAAAAAAGATTGTACTGGTACTACCATTTGCAAGGGGAATGTTATTAGGTACAGACTGAGCTAAATTCCCTCTGAAGTCCCTTTTAATTTTGGACATTCTCTGATCCTTTTAACATGTAGGCAATAGCAAAAAATAAAATGCTCCACATGCTTAGCAGCAAAAGGAAGTAAAGATATAGACCTCATGGGAAGAGTCGGCTAAGTGAAAGATACTTTAGGAGAGATGGCCTATGAAAGAAAGGAAGGAAAGAAGAAAGAATTGGTTCTTAGCAAATGGCTACCTCTTATAGGTTAGAATGAAGTAGATACTGTATATATAGGTATTGCTCTACTGGAGCCTCAGAGGCTACTACCATTCTGTAAATATTACTTTTGGAACAAATTGAACTTGTTAGCTGTCATGAGGCTAGTGCAACAGACTTGTTGGTAGATCTATGGGGTCCTTTCAGCCCATGAGCCCCACCCCAGAAGATTTGTAGGGACTTCTTGAGCAATAGATACAGCTCTGATCTTTGTAGCTGAATTAACATTGGAGTAATCCATATCAATCACTATCATGGCCCAAATGACAGAGAAAATTAAAAAAGAAATTACTCATTACACTCATATGGACTGGGCTGTAGAAAGATCTAAATATGCCATGGGATTGAACTCACAGGGAGAGAGAAATGTAAAATTCATAAGGCTATTGAGGATGTTAAGAACCCTAGAGAACTGGTTTCATTCACTGAAGAATGGCTTTGTCTGACTTTTGTTTGATTTGCTGTTTTCTGAGGCAGAGTGAGAAAAAGAAAAAGTAAAAAAAAAAAAAAAAGCTTTTAAGCCAAATGTAAAGTGACCTTTTTATTGTGCTGTTCAAAAATTATAGTCTCATTTTCCAATTTGGTTGAGGAAAGAATTTTGTAGCAATTACCTGTGAGTTCCAGGGAATTCCATAGAAAAGCTTTCCTACCTCTTGATTTCTGTCTTTTCCCCAGTCCAGCAGTGATGCTATCTTTAAAAACTATACCAAGTTCCAGAGAAGTCTTTCCTGAACTGTCTCCTCTGACCAGTCCTTCAGTAGTCCTGTCTCTGATGTCCTCCCTGTTCTAGCTCTTAGAACACTTGACCTTACCAAATAATTTAGCTCTTCTTACTTCTGTGCATACAGAGATATTTTGTTTGGCTTGTGAAGCCATTCATGTGTCAAAATCTATTTTACAAAACCTCCCTGGCAATTATCTCTTACAAAGCCTTCCTGGCAATGTATCTTTCCTCTACTCAGTTATCATCTACCATTATAGAAAAGTAAGTGTTTGAATTAAGTTGAAGAGATATTTATTTTATCGTGTGCAAGGTACTATGCCTTTTACTCAGGATATTGAGATGAAATTGGTACAGGTTCAGCTTTCAAGAAATTTACCCTCTAAAAGGACTGCCAGAGTCTTACAGCCTTTGGGAAGAAGCATACCTAATATATGATTGTGATGGAATATGATTGTGTTGTAAGAAATGATAAACAATGTAGTTTCAGAAAAATCTGGAAAGACTCATATGAACTGATGCAAAGTGAAGTGTGCAGAACCAGGAAACCATTGTACACAATAGCAGCAATATTGTTAATGATGATCAACTATGAGAGACTTAGCTACCTTGATCAAGACAATGATCTGAGACAAAGGGCTCATGATGAAAAATGTTATCTACTTCCGAGGGAGAACTGATAAACCTTTAGTGCAGATTGAAAATACTTTTTTTAAACTTTCTTTGTTTCTTGCTTTTTGGTTTGTTTGTTTTTGTGTTTAGGTATAGGTTTTCGGTTTGTTTGTTTGGTTTTGGCAACATGGTTTATATGGAAATATGTTTTTTTGGCTTCGTATGTCACATAATTGATATCACATGCCTTGTCTTCTCAATGGGTGGGAGAGGGGTAGGAAGGAGAGAGAGAGTTTGGAACTCAATTTTTTTTAAATTAATGTTAAAAATAAACAATTTTTTAAAGAAAGAGGCATACTTAAGAAAATAGCAGTGCTCAGAAAACATCGTCAAGAAGCCAGCTGTTGCTGACCTGATGACATCTCTCACATCCATACCCTTCTTTCCACTTCTGTAGCCACAACTTTATTTTAGACCTTCATATTTTCTGACTTGGACTATTTCAATAACCTCCTCATTGGTCTCCATGCCTTGTCTCTTCTGACTCCAAACTATCCTTTCCACACCTACCAAAGTGATTGTGCAAATATAACCATATCACTCCCCTACTCAGTATACTCTGCTAGTTCCCATCAGCTCTAGAGTCAAATATAAACCACTCTATTTGGCATCCAAAGATCTTTCAGCTTCACCCCAAACTTACCTTTCCAGCCTCATTACATATTACCTTCCTTCTCACATTCTACTATCCAGCCAAACAGACTTTCTTATTGCTCCTCATACCTGACATGACAGCTAGATGGTACAATGAATAGAGTGCTGGTCCTGGAATCAGGAAAATCTGAGTTCTAATTCAGCCTCACTTAACTAATTGCATCACCCTGAGCAAGTCACTTAACTTTTGCTTGATTCCATTTCTCCATCTATAAAATTGCAATAATAATAGCACCTACCTCCCAATGTATGATAAAATGAAATAATGTCTGTAAAGCGCGTAGCACAGTGCCTTGCATGTAATGTTTAATAATCATTTTCTCCCTTCCTTTTTTTCCTCCCTCCCTTTCTCCTTTTTTTTTTTGGCCTTTGCACTGGTCATCCTCTATTCCTGCAATAAATTCCCTCCTCACCTTCAACTCTTAGAATGCCTGATTACCTTCAACACTCATCTCAGGCACCTTCTTCTACCTCGGTGTGGTCAAATTCACTGTTTGGCACCACTAAACTCCACGTCAGGATCCCTACCAGCTGCATACTGACTCAGTTGTAAAATGTAATGTTATCTGTGTTTCATTATATTCATGTTCATTTTTTTCTTACGACAAGTCTATTTAGTACTTTATTTTTCCCCTGTTACGTGTAAAAACAATTTTTAACATTTGTTTTTAAAACTTTGAATTCCAAATTCTCTCCCTTTTTCCTCCCCACCCGCATTCCCATTTGTATGCATTTTGTAAAATATTTCCCACTTCCATTTTAATCTAGCTTGGGCCACTCTGGGAAGTGTTGTGGGACTCGTGGGGTGCAGAGCCCACACTGTCAAATGGAGTGTGTGATGCCTCTGTTCTGTGTTAAGCCTTTCCAGATCCCCTCAGGGCCTACTGATGCTAATGCTTTCCTTCCTCAGAAAACAAAGACAAATGTGTGTGTATAAAAATATATATATGCAAACATACACATATATGTACATACACATATATGTACATACACATAGATTATATATATTAATATTTCTGTCTATTTATGTTTGTCTCCCCTGCTAGAATGTAAGCTTCTTGAGAAAGGTCCTATTATATATATATATATTTTCCCCTTTTCACCACTGACAGTGCCACAAAGATAAAAAGACTGAACAAAGATTACCTTCCCTGGCATAGAACTAAGTGTCTAATTCTCCTTCCTGATGGCACTAGAGGCTCAACTGCATAAGGACGACCACTTTTTCTAAATATCTAACCTGGTTGCCACCAGACTTCCTCCTTGAACCTAGAATTCTCCAAGTTGTTGTTTGTAAAATTCAAATCAACTTCCTTTAATTTAGAAACATTAGCGTAGAAGCCTGGGTAACCTCAAAGAAGGAAAAAAAGCTGGTGACCTTACTAGAGTTTTTGGCAACAGTGGCTGCCTTTCTATCATCCACATAAAAATAGCCCATTCCTTCTGAAGAAGTAACAGGAAGGAAGCCTAGGATGCCTACATCTACACAAATGAGTATGATGTGAGGTGGCACCTTATGGGACAAGAGAGAGATCTGTACAAAATTTCAAGAAGATATGATTTGTTTGAAGAAGCAAGACCTGAAAATAATGGGATTTTTACGAATCAAATATTTAATGTTGGCTGCCACTCTAATAAATGTTATTTGTACAAATAACTTGGGGGGGGGGGGAAGAATAATCAGTATAGAAATTTGTTTCCTGTTTTCCCCTACAAAGACATCTTGTAAGAAACACATTGCCCTGTAAAATGTTTTTCTGATTTTTATCTGTATATCTATAATAATAATAATTGCAGCTAATATTTATTTTGTTCCATAAGGTTTGTAAAGTACTTTAGTTACATTAGTTTATTTAATCTTCAGAATAATTTGTGGAGTAGGTGATACCTGTGTGATTATGTCCATTTTAAGAAGAGGAAACTAAACTTGATAAGGTTAAGGCATTTATCCATGGTCACATGCATTGAAGGAAAAATTTAAACTTGTCTTCCCTGAGTCCAAGTATGACATTCTTTCCACTAGACATGAAGTCTTGTCCTTGTTTATAGTAGTATTTAAATAATACTTAAAGCTATTTAATTAGACGATAGTTGAGTTAAGATTTATAGACAGTCTAAGAATTCTGTGATTCTTGACATGCTTTGTCCCAATCCTTGCTTTCTGCCACTATCACTGCAGGAACGGATGGAGACAACACACCCCTCAGGGTCACTTTGCTCTTCTTTATTTCAGGTACTGCTTTGGGAATTGGTCAGATAATTCAATATCTAGTGACTAACCTATTCATTGTAAGATCATAAATAAAGGACTACAAAGAACCTCACAGCCCATCTGGTACAATCTCTTCATTTGATAGATGAGAACACTGGGTTCCAGAGAGGTTGTGACTTACTCAAGGTCATATAGCTAGTATGTAGCAGGGCTAGGATTTGAACACAGATCTCCCAACTTCAGATTCAGTATGCTTTCCACTGCCAATCCATACTTAGGTCGGCTGGTCCTCTGAAAGTAATTATGTTCTGTCACTAGGACCAAACTCAAAGCCTTTCTAGCATGGCAGAACCTGCCAAAGCTTATATTCTGCCAACCTAGTCTTTAAAAGAGCAGGATTACCTCCTTGTCATGATGGTGCATTGGAGTGAGACTTTGTGGAGGGTTATAGAAAGATGCATGGCAGTGAAACAGGTTGTAGCATATTACCAATGAATAATTGCACATCAGAAATGATCCTAAAAATGTCATCAAAGAAATGTATGGGGAAAAGTAGAATGGAGAGCCCAGTTACTCCACTGACATTCCCTTAACTTCAAGAAATCCAGAGGGCAGCCCCAAGCTGTCAGGGGGACCCTTTGTGGAAAATGTATCAGAGAACATGGACCAGTGTCACAGAAGGTGAAAAAGCATGAATAGGCTATGGTCCCAACCAGTCTCATTACTTTTCCCACATCAGAGAAGTCACCAATTCAGTGAAGTATCCAATAAACACAACACATGGATTCCTAGAAGAGAAGAGAGGAGAAGACAGCTGCCTGTTCAAATCTGACTGCCTGAATTTTCCTCATTCCCCACCTTCAGATGACCTCAGATATTTGGGGAATTGAGAGATCATTCTCCTTTAATCAAAGACTAAGACATTTCATTGGATTCAAAATTTTTCCTACCTCAAGGAGGCTGAAAATCCCTCTAAGATTTTGATTTTTTTAAGTGAACAGTTAAAATTAGATTAAAATGTAGTCACCAAGCTACTTTCTAAACAAGGTCAAATTTGAAAAATATGGAAAGAATTTATTCCTAAAATAGATTTTTTAAAATGAAATCATATCCTTTTAGTAAGGTGAGGTCAAGACATAAAATTTATTATTCAAGTTCATTTGCTCTCAAAAACATTGAAGAAATCTGCCTGAGAGATGGAAAAATGAAACCTTCATGATGGGCCACAAGCTGTGGCATAGAATTTAAAATGCATCTTCGTTTCTGATGATAGATCAAAAAATGCGTAGCATCTCATCTTATTTTTCTCCCCAACTTCTTTCTCTTCTCTTTGCTCTCTACACTCTCTCTCTTGGCCGTCTCCTGTTTGCTATGGTTTCAATTATTACCTCTATGCAGATGATTTCTAAATCAACATGTCTACCTCAGACTTCATCCTTGAGCTAAAGACTTGCATTTTTTCCATTGCCTAGTAGATGTCTTTACTTGGATGTCCTATCAGTACCTTAAACTTAACATCTCCAAAATTGAGCTCATCACCTTTTTCCTAAACCTGTCTTTTTCTCTAAAACTCAAATTCCATTTATGGTGTTACCATCCTGCAGTTATCCAGGCTCAAAGCTTGAGAGTCAAATTTTACTCTTCCTTTCCCACCCACCCCCCACATCAAATCAGTTACCAAGTCCTATAAATTCTTCCTTTATAATAGCCCCCCATCTATCCTCTCCTATCCATTCATAATAACACAACCCTAATTCATGCCCACATTTTTTCATCCCTTCACTATTGTATTGGTCTCTTCTAACTGATCTTCCTACCTCTAGTTTTTCCCTTGTTTCAGTAAAATTGCATGTAGCCACAATACTCATATGAAGAAATACAGAATTAAATGGGAGAGGGAGAAAATATTTTTATAAAAAGGGCTTATCCAGAGAACTAGGGAACAGAAAGAACTGGGGCAAGACACATGGGGGAGGGGGTTGCAGCGTGGCACTCCACTAAGCCTTACGGAAAGAGCCCAAAATCAAGCTGAGGCCAATCTCTTCCCCTAGACATCACTTGGTCGGAGACCTAGGCTAATGAGCCATAAATTTCCCAACATGGGAGGAGGCTGAGGAAGCTTTGAGATCCAGCCCTCAGAGACACTGCCATCAAAGGGGAAGGAATCAGAAGGTGAGCAATAGAGGGAAAATAAAAAAAAAAGATTGAAATTACCAAAGATCTCAGGAGGAGAAAAACCCAATTAAAGACTTTGAGCATATGTAGAAAACCAAAAGTGGAGATATTAATAATATGAGGGGAAATATCCTCCAGATCAGGAAAAAAAGAGTTTGGACATTAGTGAATAAGTATTATAAGACAAAGAAAATTAATCAACAGCTGATGAGGCAGAAGACCCTGTGAATTCTCAAGAAAACATGGAACCATGGCAAGTTGTTTCTGATTGGTTTAAAAGAGAGATAAGATTGAGGGGTGGCCAAGTGGTGCAGTGAATAGAGTACTGGTCCTGGAGTCAAGACGACCTAAGTTCAAATCCGGCCTCAGACACTTAACACTTACTAGCCGTGTGACCTTTGGCAAGTCACTTAACCCCAATTGCCCTGCCCTCCCCCCTCCAAAAAAAAAAAAGAGAGAAATAAGATTTGTGAAACCAGAATTTATGGTCTGTGCAGCAGAAATAATTGCCAAAAAAATTAAACTTATAGTAGCAAGTCTCACCAAAAGAGAAAAAGAGAGGATAACTAATTAGAAATGCAGCTACATGGAAGTAAAAGACAATCTGGAAGAAGAGAAGCAAATACAGTAGCATTAAAATAAAGATTGATCCCCATACAAGCAAAACACATTGATCTCAAAGAGGATATGTAGGAGCAACTGAACAATTATAGATCTTCCGGAAGAAAAGAAGTCAAAAATAATAATGCAAGAAATCATACAAGAAAACTTTCCAGAACTTCTGAAGACAGAAAACAAAATGCCAGTTGGAAGAACCTATAATTCATCTTCAGGAGAAAAGAAAAACTCTATATTGAAAACTCCAAGACACATAGTGGTTAAATTTAACACTTCCATTAACTAATAACAAATTCTGCAAGGGACTGGGAGAAAGACCCAGACGGGGAAAAGAAAGGAAATTCAAATAGCACAGGACTATTCTGCACACACAAGAAGCCATAGAGAATATTGGAATAATGTGTTCCAAAGAACCAAGTTCAAGATGCAATCCAAAGTGACCTATCCTGAAAACTGAAGTTTAACCATGAAAATTAAAAAAGATAGATGTTCAATAAGAGACTTTCTAAACATTCCTAGAAAGAAAACCAGAACAGAAGAAATTATTTGCTTCTTAAACACCTCAGACAACAGAAATACAAGAAGGGCAAACAAATATGGCAATGAGGGACGACAACAAAAAAATAGCAATAGAATAGCCATTAAGAGATTTTTTGCAGAATGCACATGTCCAAGAAGATAAGAGAGAAAGCAGAAATCAAATAAAAGTGATGGTGGAGAAACAGCCTAAAATATAGCGGGTTAAACCTCACAATGCCTGCTCTACAAGTGAATCAATATTTTGTTTTTGGAAGGGAGGACTACATTACAGAATGGGTGGGCTCATAAAAGGGGAGCGAGGAGAGAGAGGATGGGGGCAATATATGATTTACTACAATAAATCAAAGTCTAACAATGAGGGGAATATAATTCCTCCAGTCTCTAAAGAAGAAGAGAGCTTACAAGAGAGTGAGCAATGAGACAAAGGTGTGGAGGGGGGATTTAAAAGGGGAGAAAGAAAACAGGAAACCTTGTTTCAGTGAGGGGAGAGGTACTCCTGATGAATGCTCCCATGAGAGAAGAATGGTATTCCATCAGTACACTCCTATAAAAGGAAGAAGAAGGAAGACTCTTACAGTGGGCATTGTCCACAGGGATTTGGTGATTAGAGAGACCACTCATTTTGCCTCAGGAGGAAGAAGAGAAGCAAACACAATAACATTAAAATAAAGATTGATCTCCGTACAAGCAAAACACATTGATCTCAAAGAGGATATATAGGAACAACTGAACAATTATAGATCTTCCAGAAGAAAACAAGCCAAAAACAATAATGCAAGAAAAAATGCAAGAAAACTTCCCAGAACTTCTGAAGACAGAAAACAAAATTCCACTTGGAAGAACCTATAATTTATCTTCAGGAGAAAAGAAAAACTCTGTAGTGAAAACTCCAAGACACATAGTGGTTAAATTTAACAATTCCATTAACTAATAACAATAGCAGGAGGAAGGGAATCCGTGATCTTGAGGGAAACTGAGTCCCAGAACAGTGGAGGGCATGGACGCAGTAAAGAAGTTTTGAGGCAAATGTGCGGTGGGGAGAGACCAAAGGGAAGGCAAAGGTCTGTAATGAACTGCACCATCAAGGACATAGGAAGATTCCTACCATGAGGCAATATCTTCTCTATCATCTGCAGGAATTGGTATTTCTAAGAGTGAGATCTACAAGACAATACTAGAAACTCTTTAGAAGAGGGAACCCAAAATACATACCCCAAAAGTTTTAATATCTATGAAGAATACAGAGAATAAAGAAGAACCAAGTAAATATGACAGTCATGGATCAAAGAATAAAATTCTAGAACAGACAGAAAGGGAAGAAAAATAATGAAGGGAATGAAGGAAAGAAATCTTTTTTTAGAATAAGGCACAGAAAATGAAATTTTAAGAATTAGTGGGCCTTTTCTTTGATTCTAGTGTCAATAGGAAGCCACCAGAGTTTGTTTAATATAAGAACTCTGGTGTGATCAGAGCTTTACTTTAGGAAAATCATTTTGGCAGCTGTGTGGAGAATGGATTTGAGAAAGGAAAAGACTTGATGTGAAGAGACCAATTAGGAGGCTGCTGAAAGAAGTAATAAAGACCCGAACAAGAGTGATGGGCTGGGTGACTAGAGAGAAGGGGAAAGACAGAAGAGACGACGTGGAGGCAAAAATGGCAATATTTGGCCACTGATTGGGCATACAAGGTGAGGAAAAATGAGGAGGAAAGAAGGAAGAGCAGCAAACATTTATTAAGTTGTTCCTGGCACTGTACTAAGTGCTTTATGTATATTATTTTCTTTGATCCTCACAACAACACTGGGGGGCGGGGGGAATACTACAATTATCCCCATCTTATAGTTGAGGAAACTGTGGCAGATAGAATTTAAGTGACTTGCCTAGGGTCACACAGCTGGTAAGTGTCTGAAGCTGGATTTGAACTCTAGGCTCAACACTGTCCACTGTGCCACCTAGCTGTCTAGGAGTCAAAGATAACACCAAGGTTGGGGTGACTAGAAGGATAGTGATGTCCTAGAAAGTAAGTAGGGAATTTCACAAGTGCAGGTAAGTTTGGAGTCAGGGAGAAGATAATGTGTTCTATTTTGGACATACTGAATGTGACATATAATTCACCCAACGCATCCATGGCCTCTCATTGTGTACAACTGCTGTTCGTGCCCTTCCATAAATCTTCTACTCCAGATCTTCCCAATACTCAAGGGCCTTACGCTAGATCTCTTGACACTATGTGGTTACCAGAGGAACTTGTTTACTCTTCAGAGATTATAATTGCCTCTCACTCCTGGGGAGAGAGAAGGCCATGGAGAACTCTCTACCACCCTGCCTAGACCTCTTCAATATGGAGTTGATACCCTATGAGACTGAGCTGAAATGTATTTCCTTCACTAGCAAGAGCCATTGATTACAAAGAGGTCCGCATGCAGTCTCTGCCTGAGCTCAGCCTGAGAAAATAGAAACTGTTTGCCATGGGATCCCTCTTCTCTCCTTCTCTCTATTTCAAAATCTCTTGACATCATCCCTCACTCTCTCAAGTCAACAAATATTAAATATGTGCCAGGCACCTTTGATGAAGAGGTGATCCTTCTCCCTGCCAAGACCAACCCTGTCATATGTACTGTTAATCCCATCGTCACTGAATTGCTTCCACAATCACCCTCCCCCATTTTCAATGCTCATCTATCTACTGCTTTCTTTCCTTCTGCTTTCCCAAGTCTTCCCCGTTCTGAAAGAACCTTCACAAGACACCATAACTTCTGTTATCTCTCAGCCTACATCTCTCCTCCCTTTTATAGCCAAACTATTCGCAAAGGCCATCTGCACCTGTTGCTTCCACTTCCTCCTCTCAGTGGGTTCCCCAGTCCTTTGCAGCCTGGCTTCTGGACCTCATCATTTAATTGAAACTGTTCTTTCCAGAGTTACCAATAATGTTTCTTTGCTGAATCTCATGCACGGTCTTTTCTCAGTCTTCCCCCTTCTTCACCTCCCTGCAGCAACTGAATCTGTTAACCACCTTCTTATCCTAGACATTCTATCCTCTATGGATTTTTATAACTGCTCTCTCTTGAGCCTCCTCCACCCTGTCTTAACACTCATTTTTGGTCTCCTTTATCAATTTATAATTGATAATCACATCTCCTAACTGCCTTTCTCTCTCTACACTCTCTTACTTGGTAACCTCATCAGCTCCTATGGGTTTATCATCTCTATACAAATGCCTTTAAGGTCCACTCTTAATCTATGATCCTCATTTCCCAAATATGTTTTTTTAGCCCATCTATCTCCTGAGTGCCAGTCATAAATCTACAACTGACTCTTGCATATTTTGAACTGGGTATCCCAAAGGCATCTCAAACTTAATATGTCCAAAAATTCAATTCATTATCTTTCCTTAATATACCACACACACCCCCTTTAAAATTTCCCTATTGCTACTGAGGGCACTGCTGTTCTTCTGGGTACCAGAGTTCACAGTCTTGGCATTATCCTTGATTTCTCACTCTCTTTCCCACCCAACATGTACGACTAGTTGCCTTTTTTTCATTTCTACCTTCACAATATCTCTCAGATCATCACTCTTACTCATCAATGCTTACCCTTTCCCTTCAACTCTTTAATAGACTATTACAACAACTTTCTATTTAGTTTCTTTGCCTCAAGTCTGTCTTGCTTCCAAATGATCCTCTATACAGCTGGCAAAGCTATTTTCCTGAAGTACAGGTCTGACCATGTCACTTCCCCACTCAATAAATTCCAATAGCTTGCTATGGCCCTGAGGATCAATCGTAGGCTCCTTGGCTTAGTTCACAGCATGATTTCAACCCACCTTTCCAAATTTAGTTATTGTTCCTATTCCCACACATTATGATTCAGCCAAACTAATTTTGCTATTTCTCAAATATTACAGTCCCCCTCCATACTTTGGGGTATTTGTCCCCTGTTCTTGGAATGCACTCCAACCTCACCTTTGCCTCCTAGAATAACTTGTTTCCTTGAAAACTTGGTTCAAGTGCCACCTTCTGCAGGAAGCCTTCCCTGGTCCTCATAACTGCTAATCCCCCTCTCAAAAAAATTTACCCTGTCTTGATTGTGTACGCATTTGACATATGCTCATTCATCCACATGTTTCCTACAATAGAGTGTAAGTTCTTTGAGGGCAGGAACCATTTCACTTTTGTCTTTGCATGTCCAGTGCTTAGCACATAGTAGTTGGGTAATTTCTTGTTTGTTACTTGATCCTTTATACCACTCATTCTATATAAATCTTGGCTGGCAGCATGCTGAAATCTACCCATCCCCAACATGGCACTCTGGTGCCCTTTAGGTAACCCACAATGTCAGCCCTTCATAGACTGTAGTATTCCAAGACCTGCAATCATATAGTATCACCAGAATAATATTAATGTTATATACTGATGGATTGGCTCTTTAGGTTGTCAAAGATGGCAGTTGAATCAGCACATTTTCTGGGACTTTTTGAGATTCTTTGCCAAGAAACATTAAAAATGCTCTGACCCCCATTGCCATCCTGCAGGGCTTATTTTATTCTACTAAGGATTCCTCTGCCACCACCACCCCCTGACCTTGGAAGAAGCTATTGTTATCAGAGTTGGAGGAGGGCAAAACCCAATAAGATTTCTTAGGGGAAAAAATTAATAGACTGAAAGAAAAACTGAAACGTTTAGCACATAGACTATAAGGTTACAAGCACTTGCCCTTCAAAGAAAACTATTAACTCAATATACAAGCAAAAAAAAGATTTTAATAGAAAAAGATTATATTATATAATGATTAAACTACATTACAGAAGTTTCTTTTACTTTGGAAAGAAATCTCCCAAAATGGAGGCTATACTTGGAGTTTCAATATACAGTAAGTGATAAATGGTACCAAACCCATGCAGGGGCTTGGTAATTAAAATAATCTTCCTAAAATACATCCCTGAGCCTGTCAAAAACCTTTAATGGCCCCCTTTTGCCATGGGGCTAAAATATAAACTCCTTGGTCTGTCATTTAATTCTCTTCACAGAAAGAATTCAACCTACTCTTTCAACTTTAGTTCATATGATTTCCTTTCTTGCACATTATGTTCCAGAAAAACTGAACTACCAGTTTTTCCCCCAAATACCAAAAACCATAACTCACCTCCATACATTCCCATAGACTCTCTCCCATGTTAGGAATGCACTCTTTTCTCTTCTCTACCTTTTAGAATCCTTATCTCCTTCATTCACTTTTCCATTCCAGCGTCCTCTCTCTTTCTCTCTCTGTCATTGTCTCTCTCTGTCTCTGTCTCTCTGTCTGTCTGTCTCTTTCTCTCTCTCTCTCTCTCTCTCTCTCTCTCTCTCTGTATTCAGGGTTAAGTGACTTGCCCAGGGTCACACACCTAGTAAGTCTCTGAGGCTAGACTTGAACTCATGTCCTCCTGACTCCAGGGTTGGTGCTTTATCCACTGTTCTTCCTACAGTACCTTCTCTCTTAAGTGGCCTTGCCTTATACCTCCAACTCTAAGTTTCTTCTTTCTCCTTAAACAGTCATTAAACATTTTGTCTGGCTCTCCCCTTGGTTCCTCTGCATTACTCTCATTCTTGTACTAAAGTTATTTGTGTTCATATGGGATCATCCTCACCTACAAATAAACTGTAGAAGAGGAACTGTCTTTTTAATCTTCATATTCCTAGCACTTAGCACAGTGCTTTGCACATGGTAGGAACCTAATAAATGTTTGTCGAATTTAATTAAGCAGACCACACACCTTTGGCCTCTGTCATACTTTGACCGTGAACCGTATTTTCCAACATAGTTTTCACTGTTCTCACCTTGTCCAGCTAATTTAAGCAAGAGTACTTATCTTGGGATCCCCAGACCCCCAGAGGGTCCATGGTTAGGTTTCAGGGGGTCCATGAACTTGGATGAGGAAAAAATGTGTATTTAATTTCACTAACCTCTAACTGAAATTTAACATTTCCTTTATTTAAAAACAATGTTCTGAGAAGAGGTCCACCATTACCCCTCCTCTCCCAAGTTGAGGACCCTTGGGACAAGCTTGTGTTTCATCAGATTTCATCACAAGCTTAACTGTCTCCCCCATCACAAACATGCCTGTATTCCTTCCTTCATGTGAAGCTTCTAATATACAAACTAGGACTACAGGCATCTCCACGCATTAAGTTAACAAAAGCACCAAGGAGCACAAGCAATGCTTTGGTTTCTTGTGCATCTTTTATTAAGGTTTTGTTGTCATTGTTTGTTAAAATGTAGTTAACTCAGGTGACAGGTAGTAATTTTAGCCCATTTTGTATTTCTATGGAAACCCAATGAATGCAGAAATAGCTTGTCTGTAAGGCCCGTAATGCCCTGTGGCTTGTCGCCAACAGATGAACTGAATCATTCAGCAGCACTGAGCCGGAATTCACTAGGAAGCAAACCCAGTTGCTTAGGGTTATTTTTCAGAGCCAACCTCATTTCCCTCACAAATTTGGAGTGCCTTTCTCTAAGATGCCTTTGTAAAACATGCTCCACAACAGAATGCAAAATACTAACACAGATTGAGTCTTCGATCTGGGGTTATTTCAGGTCATCGACAACCATAAATCTCCCAGGATTTAGACCTAGGAGATGCCCGAGAGATGCTCCGAGCCCCTCCTTTTTAAATGAGTAGACTGAGAGCTGGACAGATGACACAGTGGAAAGAGCTTTTAATTCTGCGGATGGAACACCAGGGCCTGTGTGTGACCTGTGGGCGAGTCACTTAACATCCCCTGCACCTTAGTTTCCTCCTCCATAAGAAGAAGAGAAAAGGACAGGCATTTATTAAGCACCCACTATGTGGTGTGTGCCATGTTAAGTGCTTTACAGATAAATATTATCTCACTTGACTCTCACAGCCAAGTAGGTGCTGTTATTGTTCCCACTTTACAGATCAAGGAAATAGTAGCAGACAGAGGTTAAGTAGAAATTAAGAGACTTATCCATAGTCACACAGCTAGTCTATGTGTGAGGCTGGATTTGAACTCGGGTCTTCTCTGTGCCACCTTGCTGCCTGATGATGGGCTTGGATTCAGTGGTCTCTGAGGTCCCTTCCAGCTCTGGATCTGTGCTCTTATGATCCTTAAAAATAGAGATTATGCCCTGTTTTATTTGTATCCTACAATGTCTTGCATGTCATAGCCGCTCAATAAATGTTCCTTGACTGATTGGTTGATCCTACACATAGTACTAGAAGCTATTGTTATCAGAGTTGGAGGAGAGCCAATTGCAGAGCTTTCTCAACTGTACCACACTGCCAGCCCCTACAGAAATGGCTCTTCCTTCTGAATCCTCTTGGATTCTCCCCCCACCCCCCAAAGAATGTAAGCTCCTTCAGGATGGGGTCTGTCTCATTCTGGTCTCCACATTCTTGGCACCTCCCGGAATGTCTTATCCACAGCAGGGGTTTAAGTAACCATTTGAAGAACGTACTTAGTTTGGCCAGTTGATCCATATTTGGGCCAGAGGTATGGAAGCTCTGCTGAATAGAGGCAGCGGGTAGAACACTGGGCCTGAAGTCAAGAAGACCTGTGTTCAGATCTAACCCCAGGCATTAGGCAAGTCACATAAGCTCCGTCTGCCTCAATTTACTCCCCTGTAAACTGAGGGCAATAACAGCACCTACATCTCAGGGTCGTCGTGAGCATCAAGTGAGATAATATTTGTAAAGAGCTTTGCAAACCTTAAAACACTATTTAAATATTATTATTATTATCATCGTTGCTGTTGTTATAATTATTATTACTATTATATGCTTTTGGGGAACAATGCCTAGAGGAGGCTCTCTAACAAGGTATTTGCGTGCCCTGTTATCCCCCCCGTAACTGTTACTGTCTGCCGGAGGCTTTGTGCCATTACTGAGACGGATTTGAGTTGGTACATCACAAAAGAAATACCTACTTGCCAAGATTAGGTCGGGATTTTCTGGCATTAAATTATGCTTTATGAAAAGTAGTGTTTTAATTATAACCCTATTATGCTCCCCATGCCCTGGACATTTGCCTTGCCCTATCCTGTTTCTACCCTCAGGTCTAATTTGAACAGCAGACCTAGATCCAAATCCCAACTGGTATTTACTAGATGTGTGACCTTGAAAAAGTCATTTAACTTCTCTAGCCTCAGTTTCCTCATCTGTAGAATGGGTGGTCTAGACTAGATGTTCTCTAATGTACTTTCTAACTTTGTGATCCTATGGTCTATAACACAATAACAGCTTAAGGACAAAAATGGGCCGATTGTAGGAACCCCTCAAGGGCAGGGACTGTTTTCACCTTTCTTTGTCTTCCCAGTGCTTAGCTTAGCCTGGCTCATAGTAGGCACTTAATAAATGCTTGTTTGCTTGATTGACTCACAGGAAATTAAAGAACTTTTTTCTCAATTTGATCAAGTGTCTCCTAGACTATCTTTGCTTAATATTGATTGAACCTGGATAGTGTGCTAAATTAGTGATGAAAGATTTTGCACAAACAAAATCAATGAAGCTAGAATAAGAAAAGCTGTTAAGTAGGAAAAAACATCTTTGTATCAGATATCCATAGACAATTGACACAAATTTCTATAACAAGCCATTCCACAGTCGATATATGGGCAAAGGATATTAATAGCATTCCAAAGAAGAAATGCAAACTCTCAATAACCATGCAGAAATATTTCAAATCATTTATTATTAGAGGAAATGCAAATAAAGTAATAAATGCATATAAAACAACTCTGCAGTTTCACTTGCACCCATCAAATTGACAAAGATGATGTAAAAAACATAAATAGCTAAGATTAGAGATATCGTGTGAAACTAGGCACACTAACTTTTGGTGGAGTAGTAAAGTCATTCAAACATTGTGGAAATTCATTTGAATTATGTGAAAAAGTTGCTAAATTGTTCATTTTCTTTGACTCAGCAGTAAAAAAAGTTAGAGTTATATGATGGTTTTAACCTAACAGTGGATGATATAAAACAAATGAGAACATTCAGAGTTTTGGATGTTAACTAATATCTCATTTACAGAATATGTTTAAAAGTAAGTGTTGCCTCTTGGGCAAATAGCAAGAAAGAAAGTTTCATCCTAATAGGATACACTAGGTCACTATATAAATTTCTATTACCTGTGTCTAATTGGAGAAATGCTACAACCTGCTTTCTAGGGTAGAATTCTGTTAATGTATCTTTCCCTTGGAGCTCATTTGGCAAAGGATATAGCTTCAGCCAGTTGAATTCTATTAGCTTTTATTAAACATTATAGACCTGTCTCTTGAGCTAGCTTTCTGCTGGCCCTCATGTGAATCTAGACTCTTTAATAGGGATTTTTTAGCTTGTATAAAGAAGCCAAGGGCATTGTAGACATAGTTTTAGGGTCCCCCCCCAATTAAGCATTTATTTTCTCTTTTCCACACTTCCCCTGAAAAAGAGAAAAAACAAAACCTTTGGAAAAAAGTATTCATGATCAGATAAAACAAATTCCAACATTGGTCATGTCCAAAAAAAGTATCACATTCTATATATTCAGCCCATATTCTGTCTCTCATGAGGTAGGTAGTATTCTTCATTGTCTGGAATCATTGTGGATCATTGCATTGATCGAAGTTCTAAAGTCTTTCAAAGGTGTTTTTCTTTACGGTATCATTATTATTACATACATTATACTCCTGGTTCTGATTACTTCAGTCTGTATGGTTTCATACAAGTCTTTCTAGTTTTCTCTGAAAACATCTTTTTCATCATTTCTTATAGTACAATAGTATACCAAAATTTGCTCAGCCATTCCCTAATTCATAATTCATCCCTTGGTTTCCAGTTCTTTGCCACCACAAAAAAAGCTACTATAAATATTTTAAATGTACAGGCCCTCTTCCTTTTTCTTTTATCTCTTTAGAGTATAGGCCTGGTAAAGATATTGCTAGATAAATAGTTCCAAATTTATTCCAGAATGGCAGTAGAATTCACAGTTCTGCCAACAGTATACTAATGTGCCTATTTTCCTGAAGCACCTCCAATATTTGTCATTTTAAAAGAACTTTAATGTTGTTTTAAATTACATTTATCAAATTATAAGTAATTTGGAGCATTTTTCCATATGAATGGAAATGGCTTGAATTTCTTCCTTTGAGAACTACCTGCTAATATCCTTTGACCATTTATAAATTGGGAAGTGGCTTTTATTCTTGTAATTTTGAATTAGTTCCTTTTATATCTTGTAAATGAGACCTTGACCAGAAAAAACTTGCTGCAAAGATTTTTCTCAGTTGTTGCTCTTCTAATATTACTTGAATTGGATTGTCTTTCATTTCATTATTAAAATTGTCTATTTTATCTTCTATGATCCTATCCATCCTTTGTTTGGTCATGAAATCATCCTCTATAAATCTGAAGTGTCATTTTTTCCTTGCTCCTTTCATTTTATTTTATTTTATTTTTATTTTCAGCTGTAAATTTTCTCTCTCTCCTTAGTCCCCTTACCCACCCATTGAGAAGGCAAAAAGAAATACTATACCTGTTATACATATGAAGTCATACAAAACGTATTTGTACATTAGCCATGTTCTTGGGGGAGGAGGAAAATGGAATATGCTTCAATGTATACTCCAATTCTATCAATTCTATCAGGTAGATAACATTTTTATCATGAGCCCTTTGGAATTGAGGTAGATCATTGTATTAATCACAGTTAATAAGTCTTTCACAGCTGTTATCTTTACAATATTGTTTTTACTGTGTACGTGGTTCTCCTGGTTCTGCTCACTTTGTATCAATCCATTTGAGTCTTCCTGGATTTTTCTGAAACCATCCCTCTCATTTGTTTATGACATAACCTTTTATATCCAGGTTGTGTTTCCATTTAGACTTTATCGTAATATATCATGTGAGGCATAAGTCTAAAACTAATTTCTGCCTATCAGTTTTCCATTTTCCTTGCAGTTTTAGTAAAATAGTGAGTCCTTACCCAGCAGCTAGGGTCTTTAGATGTTTTGAATATTAATACTTCACAATGTTGAGTACCTAATCCGATTCACTGATCAATGTCTCTACATTTTAATCAGTACCAAATTATTTTAATGATTACTGTGTTGAAATTTAGCTTGAGTCTGGTACTACTAATCCCCTTACCTTCATACTTCTTTTCATTATTTCATTTCATTATTGACTTGTTTTATTCTTCTGGAAAGATTTCAATGTTATTTTTTCAAACATTGAAATAATCTTTTAACATCTTGATTGGTTTGATATTGAATAAAAAAATTATTATACATAATGTTTTCATCATATTATATTTTCTAGGTGTAGAAAATCCATTACCTCAAACCAGCAACATGCTTTTCCAGCACTTAAACTCTGACAGTCAAAAACATCAGTGTTCATGGAAATATAGAAAATAACCACAAATAAATAAATGTTCCTTTAAATTAAATATATAATATTGCATTTAGACGGGTGCAGCTTTGTGATCTCAAGTGAGGTCTGTCAGCTGCCAACAGAATAGGATAGAACAGTAAAGAAAAGTGACTGTCATTTTGTAGTTGAGTTTCAGAGCCATTTATAATAGGCTATGTGACCATAGGCAAAAAAAGTTTAACCTCTCTGGACCCATTTCCTCATCAGCAAAATGAGTGGATTAAGCTAAATGATTTCTCAAGTCTCTTCTAGATGTAACCTTTTATGATGAAATAGCCATGCCAAAAAGTCATCCTCAGTACTTTACGTAAAAGTGAGCTATAGCTCATTTTGAACCCTCTAAAATATGATTCAGTTTAGGCATTCATCTTTACCTATGCTTTCTGCTGAATGATGTTTGGGTGTTTCCAGCATCCAGAGGACAGAGACTGTCAACCTTGAGGAGATCCCAAAGAATGTCCCAAAACTGCTTGCAGCATCTTGTTGGCAACACTAATTAAGGACATAGCCTACCAAGGTTACTTCTTTGAAGTAAACAATATTCCCTTGGAGATAATAAGTTCTAATGTGTTTAAGTTAATTTTTAACATTACTTTATAGTCAAACCTCATAGTCTATGAAGAATTTAAAACTTACTCTTTCAGCATCTCACTGATAGCCCTCAAAAGAAACTTGTCATTTCTGAATCCTTTATAGAGTCCCAGATGAAAAGTTAGTGTGTATATGACATACAGCAATCATGTCTCTAAACTTTCTGTATGAGCAGAGGCATCTGTTTACCTGCTTTATGACCAGGGCCAAGTCAGAAACAGCAACTTCTTGTCATAGTTTACATTTAGCTACATTAAATCCAAATGTCTTGATTCTTCTTCATTACCCTAGAAAAAATAGGGACTATTTCTGCAAGAGATCTTAAGTGTCCATCATAGTACCTGTATGTGGTTGTGTAACTATCTGAATGAAGCCAAAATCTAGTTCTTAGAATGCTACAGAGTGAGTGATTTCTAAGGTCTTCACCTCTCAGTTAGAAGCACGTTCATTCTCATCACCAAGTGAGGGTCTGTTCAGTGATTGCAGCAGCTGCATATACTTCACAAAGTCTGTTTTCTCTAACCATTTCTATGTTCATGTCATTTTCCCTTAAAGAGGCTAGATTCTGCTTTTGAGGAAGATTTCTCATCTCTCTAGTGAGAAAAAAATTCTATACCTCAGATATACTAGGAAAAAAGGGTGCAAATGCAGTCTTATTGGTGACATTTTCATTTTATAATGTTGACTCATGCCACCACTGTTCCCCCTCCCCCCCACCCTCAGAATTAGACTCATCTGGCATCTGAGATTTCCAAGAATCCTCTAGGTAATTCATTTCATCTTGCTCAACAGTGTCATCTCCTGGCACAGATTCCTCTTTGTGTGGTATGACCAGATTGGGCACACACAACTCTTGACAGGACACTGTCAGATTTCCACCTGGAGTTCTTGACATCAATGGCACCATGCTACTCTTGAGGTTGTAATTGTTGCCTACATAATGATGAAGAATTAATAATCAAATAAATAATGCAATAAAAATCACCCCTTGGCAATGGTTAGCCTCAGCTCTCAAGAATGCCCAGTATTCCCAAAGTGACTCCTGTCATTACAGGCCAGTGGTTCTGGTTTGTGATGATTTTCCTTCTAAGAAAAAAATAGGAAGATAGGTATGGGTTAGGAAGAAAGTGACTTATAGATATGTAACAGGAATTACTGTGGGCTCCACCACCTAAATCTGAGTATGTTACATTTCACTTCCCCTCCAGGATTCTCCAGCACCCTAAAGATACATCCCACTAGTGTTACTCCCTCAGATGTAGGGAGCGGTCTCCTTCATCCCAGTTCCATTTAGCCACTAATAATTGGATCTGCTTTTCTAAAGGAATATATCCTTCAAAAAGATATTATCCCAAATATACAAATGTACTCTCCAACACATGGGAGACATAATACTACTTCCTCCACTTAAGCCTTGGATATAGGAAGGGGATTGGGTTCATAGCTTAGCTCAGTTCCCATAAAGCACAGACACAGTTCCAAGTCCTAAACCTGCTTTGGACGTGAGTCCCAGACTCCCTGGCTTCTTGGGCTTTCTATGACTGCCTGGCTTTACCACCCTGGCTACAATTCTGGCTCCAGGGTTGCTATGGCTTAAACTCCCAGGTCCCATGAGGTTCAGTCTGAAACTTAGAAGCACAAACAACACAAATCAGAAACAAACAACTCCAAGCCCAGTTCTCAAAGCCAGGGTAAAAGAGAGGGAACAGGGGAAGCAAGTCCTTCCCTTCTCACCGTTTCAGTTCATGGCATCTTTGCTGTGGGTGAATTGGGATTTTTATCCTTTGGATGCAGCACATAAGGATGATGGAAAAGAAAGCAGCAGAGAGGAGTGGGAAAGAACACAGTTGAAAGGGGATTGGATAGTTCAGCCTCATCAGTTTTAAGAACTCAAGGAGGCACTCAAAGGAGGATGCCTCCACTCACATGGTAGGAGATACAGTGGGCTCCATGGTAGGCAAACTGGGTATGCTCAAAAGGCTTCTCAACGTCATCTCCATGTTAAAACTGGGCATGCACAGAGAAGCCCAGGTTATAGCTATATGGAGAAAGACTTTCAGATATACATAGGGGCACCAGAATTTCTGGAAAGGAAAACAAAATGGGCAATATAGAGAGATGTTCAATTGTAATGAATACAAGTGGACTTGGAGGTGA
Source organism: Pseudochirops cupreus (assembly GCA_028627135.1). Lineage (NCBI taxonomy): Eukaryota > Metazoa > Chordata > Mammalia > Diprotodontia > Pseudocheiridae > Pseudochirops > Pseudochirops cupreus. The sequence continues at coordinate 354,901,868 of CM053583.1, forward strand.
TTTGGTGATGAATCTTACAGGGTCTTTTCTGTCAGCCTTAAAGGACAGGAGTAACATATACCTACTCATCAGGTAAATTAATAGCAAAACCCATTGCAGGGGTCTGTATACTTACCAGACTTTGTCTTGGCCTCCACCAGCATGCTGTTATTCACCATACAGCAGAGAGTTGTCTCTCACATCCAAAGACTCAGAAATGCATCAGCTAATTATTCAGATCATAGAGAGGAGAAACCTTGGCCAGGGCTACACTCCCATATCTGTTACCTGTGGTTAAAGTTCATCCATCTAGCAAAGGAATGGGGGGAAAGTGGCTAAAAAGGAGTCATCATAGTACTTACATTTTAATGAAGCCTCCTCAGGGTTGGACCAGTGGGTTCTCTTCCCTCACACTGAGGAACATTTTCATTTCCTAGAGAAAGATGCGTTACTAGAGGCAGACCTCACCATTTTCTTCTTGACCCAAAGGAGTAATAAGCAATTGTACCAAAAACTAGAGCAGCTCACACTACACTGATTCCAGAGCAAATTAATCAGGGGGCTTGTCAGGTTGCTGGTGATTAAGAGCTTTCATTTTTGTTTCCAACATAGACAAGCAAAAACATAAGTACCCTATGAGGAGAAGTGAACCAGCCATGGAAATGTGCCAAGGAAACAAAAATGAAGAGCTAAGAAATGAAATGGAGAGACAAATGCCCACTTTATTATAAAAGTGCAAGTTGGTCATTTCTATGAAAAGTCCTATTAAAAAATTCCAATAAAGAAGTTGAATAAAGCTACTAAAACCCCAGCTCTGAGGGCCCTGCCTGGTTTGAAAAAAGAAGTACCACTATTGAGAAGGAAACCAGAATCAATATAAAAACCGATAGATATTAAGATCATTATTCCAATGCCAACAAGCCCCTGTTCTCTGCTGAACCCTGTGCAATGTTGTCAAACAGTCTTCAATTGGGCTAGAAGGGAAACAGTCTAGGCTTGACTGGTGGGACTGTTTGCCACACTAAGGGAGAAATCCCTTGTCCTGCTCCCTCTACTCCTTTGATAATTTCTCATTTTCAAGCACAATTGAAGCAATTTAGTTACTAGAGAAGTTAAGTTATTTATCAGCAAGTAAGTGAAGTTATTTCATCACCAATTGAAACAGCAGAGTGTGCTGGAGAGAGCCCTGGACCTGAAGCTCGAGGGCGTGTATTGAAATGCTGTCTCCGCCATTTTCTTTCCTGTGTAACATTAAGCAAGTCCCTCCATTGCCACCGGTCCTCAGTTTCTCTTCAGTAAAACCAGTCTGTTACACTAAGTAACAAACACAAACCAGAAACAAACAAGCCCAAGCCCAGTTCTCAAAGCCAGGGTAAAAGAGAGGGAACAGGAGAAGCAAGTTGTCTCTCTAAAGTTCCTTTCAGTTCTATCTATGATGCCTGTGATCAAACAGGAACTGTAACAATATGGCATTATGCGTTTTTTATTTGGAAAGTTAGATTAAATACGGTGTGTTTTCAAGGAGTTTGCAACATTGCTATTGTTGTAGGACGAAAGTATATTCATAAAAATGCCTTAATTTTGAAATTTATGTTTATGTATTTTATTTATCAATGTTCAATTTTATACTTTTATTGCCAGTGTTCAGTGATGGATTTCACTCCTTCCTGAGTACATGGTAGCCACAGGTACCAAAGCCAGCCAGGCAAACTGAGCAATATTTGGAGTGCCTATTGGGAAAAGAAGTTTCAGAAACAAAAAGAGAAACCAAAGTGCTAGGATAAGACCACATGCCTGGAAGCAGCAGTAGCTGCTTGCAAATCTAGCAAATTGTTTACTTGATAAAGAAATCACCGCCAGATATGGGCAGCTTATCACCTGTGCCCATTGTCCAAGCAGGCCTGTAGGTTCATTGTTGTTGTTTAGTCGAAGCAGATGGTAAGGCATCTTCTCTACTGGCATTTCCATTTCTGATACTGAACCATTTGACAGTGCCAAGGACTTTGGTGACGATAGTCTCCTTTTACGAGTCTTAAGCAGGTGCTATTGCTGGGGAGGCAGAAGTTGCCAGGTTACATCTTTACAAGGGTTGCTTGCTTGGATGAAAGCTTCTGGGGCTGGACTAGAAGCAGGAACAGTGGTCTGGGGGACATGGATATTCCCAGGACTCCTGTACTCAGGTTTGGGGCTATCTCTGTCCATTCTGAAGGGAAGTGGTGGTCAAAATGGCAGTGGTTTGACTCATCTGTAACATGCTGTCTTTGAAGTGCCTTGTTACCTCAGCTAGACATAAAGCTAAATGACACAGTGAATGGGCTTGGAGCAAGGAAGACTCATCTTCATGAGTTCAAATCTTACCCCATATACTTACTAGCTGTGTGGCCCTGGACAAACAACTTAACCCTCTTTGCCTCAGTTTCCTAATCTAAAAATGAGCTGGAGAAGAAAATGGCAAACCACTGCAGTATTTTTGCCAAAAAAAAACCAAAAAACCAAATGTAGTCACAAAGAGTCAAACAACTCAACAAGATGAGTTTGCCAATTCTGTAGATGGTGAATAGAAAGATTCCTGACAGGAAGAAAGGACATGTTGAATTTGGTGCTCAGGCTAACAAAAGCTGAAAGGAATGATTCTACCTCCATAGTGTGGCCTCAACCAAATTCCAGTTGTATTGGGGGGAGGGGAACTTTAGCTGGATACCACAAGTGATAGCTGCCTTAGCCCTTGGCTTTCCCTTGACAAGGGAGCAGCAATGGGATTCCACATTGCTCAGCTACAGTGGGGTGTGGGAGGGGAAGCCTTAAATATCCAGTCGTTTGTCCTCGGCCTTTTGAGTGGGCTTGAAGTCATAATACACTCTCTGTTCCCACAAAAGCTTAAATGAATGTGCCCATAGGACCCTCAGAACATGTTGCATTTTGGAAAATTGTTTTCTGGATCTTTAATTGATTCTATTCATTCTCCTTGTTCTTGGTTATCTTAAGAAAAACACCAGTTCAGTTGTTTCAGTCGTGTGTGACTCTTGGTGACCCCAATTGGGGTTTTCTTGGCAAAGATAACTACAATGGTTTGCCATTTCCTTCTCCAGCTCATTTTACTGCTGAGGAAACTGAGGCAAACAAGGTTAAGTGACTTACCCAGGATCACACAGCCAGTAAGTGTCTCAGTTGGAAATAAAGTTTCTATATACTTAGGGATGGTTCTAAATTCACTCCACAAATATTTACTGGCCCCAAACAATGAGTGAAAGACATTCTGTATTAGGAACTATGAGGTGATACAATGGTAAACTTGCTCTACTCTCAAATTTCTCATACTCAGGGAAAATCAGACACACACACACACACATACATGTATACATATATATATATATATATATATATATATATACACATATACATGTAGTTAAAATACCATTGGATCAGCAAAGTCAGAAATGCACAAGATGCTTTAGGGGGTTAGGGTTACCATTCATATCTAGCTGGGGAAATAAGGGAAGACTTCATGGAGGAGGTGGCACTTAAACTGGGGAGAAGAAGAGAGTATTCCAGATAATGAGAATTATATCAGTAAAGACAGAAAGATAAAAAAGTGAAGAGGATGCTTGTTTTATTTCTTAAGTTCAAAATAAAATAAATCTTTTTAAAATTAAAATAATAAAAAGAAAGTGAAGGGTGTGTTGGAAAGAGAAATATGCCTGTTTCGTTGATCTCAGAGAAGCTCAGATACTAGCCAGTCCAAGGAGTTTGGGTTTAACTCAATAATTAATGGAAAGCCACTGAAAGTTTTTAAATAGGAAAGCAACGTAATCAGAGCTATGCATTAAGATGACAGAGGAATTTTTAGGATAGACTGGAGGAGGGGGAAAATAGAGATAAAGAAATCAATTAGGAGGTGATTACAATGCTCTAGGTGAGAGACAGAGTCTGAACAGAAGTGGTAGGTGTGGAAATGGAAAGTAAAGGATGGGAGAGACTGCAGAATTCGAATCCATTTCACTTGACAATAAATAGGATGTGTTGGGATATGAGCGAGAGAGAAACTCAGAACTTTAAAGATGACATCCAGGTTGTGAATATGGCTGACTCAAAGAATGATGAATCCATTAATAGAAATAAAGAAATAATCAATTTTGGGGAGAAGATAATTACTTTTAGAAAGACTGAGTTTAAAATTCCAACAGATATCCAAATGAAGACATTCAGCAGGCATTTCAGAATTAGAAACAGGAGTTTGGGAGAGAATCATCTTTATGTAGTTAATAGTTGGAATTTAGAGGATGGGTTAGAAAACCAAAATGGAGAGTATTGAGTGACAAGAATACTGAGGACAGAACCTTGGAAAACATATGCATGAAGCAGGAAATGGAAGAAGAAGGAGGAATGTGTGAAAAGAAAGAAAGTAGTTCAGTGTTTTAGCAGCCTCCAAAGGAGAAAATTCCAAAATGGGGTGGTTGTCCACAATGGTAAACACTTCATTGAGGCTGAAGCAGAAAAGTACCAAGAAAAGGAATTGGATGTGATCATTGATGGGTTACTTATAACCTTCAAAAGAGCAAATTCATTAAAAGGAAGAAGTCATATTTATAGAAAGCTAAGATGTGAGGAGCTGGTGAGGAAGTGAGTTTAGCCTTCTCTTTAAGTCATGACATTGATTGGAGAATGGCTAAAACGAGTTGTGATACAAGTGTAAACTCCTATAACCAGTATCATTTAAGCTTCTTGAGGGCAGGGACTGTCTCACTTTCATCCTTGTATTCCCAACACTCAGTACAATTTCTGGAATATTGTTGGCTCGTAATAAATGCTTATTAATTCATGTATTGGTCTTCAATGCTATGACCAAAAAATTCATCATCCTGCAGCCAACCTGAGTGATGACCCTCTCCAAACTTAATTTGTCTGGTTCTCAAACAGCAGACACTTCATCATCAGCCACACACTGAAAGCTTTTCCAGCATGCATGAGCAAGCAGAGGACCAAATAAAATGCTCCACTGGCCTAGCCTAGGAGAACCCAGGGTCATCCCCATGCCAGATCAAGTATATTATACTTGAAACAAACAAATTAAACTCTGAACCTTTAACGTTGGATTTTAAAATATTTGTTTTACATTTTTATTATAATTTTTGTCAATAATCTAATTTTTATTGCTAGAAATTGGCAAATTGTTTGTAGAGTCATTATGGGCTAGAAGAAGCTGAATCTTTGGGAAAATTCTTGCCTTTAGGCCAGGCTCAAAACAGAAGGAGGGGTAAAGAAAAGGGCTCTCCAGCAATCATAAGCTCTCTTTGGCATTTAGTGATATCGTGGGCACAAAGGCACATTTTTCCCTGGTGACCACATTTCCAAAATGTTCTAATTTAGTGGAGCTTTCCAAGCAGCAGTTGTTAGGATCACTGGCTTCCTCCCCAGGGCTTAACATTGGCTCTAGCGATAACAAGTTTGGCAGAGTTAACTAAACCCTCCTTGAATGATGTAAGAAAATAAATTTTTAGACTTGTAAATGGCTATAGTGCTTTCTGTTGCCACCTGTTTTATAGAAAGCAAAGAGTCTAAAGGAATCTTAAATAGTTAGCAGGTTCTTCCAAAGCGCATCCTAACAGTGGCCACAGCTTGCTTCTTCCAGTTTTGTTCATTTCCAAGTCTATCATTATCTAATTGTAGCTCATTTTTGGTATAAAAGTCATTCAGAGTAAAATCAGCTAATGGGCCTTCTATGTTGGCAGGAACGATGTTGAAATCTGGCTCCTTTGTACCAGGGACCTTTTTGCTGCTATTGTTGCTCACTCGCTTAATTGTGTCTGTCTCTTCATCACCCTGTTTGGGGTTTTCTTGGCAAAGATACTGGAGTAGTTTCCCACTTCCCTTTCCAGCTCATTTTATAGTTGAAGAAACAGAGGCAAACAGGGTTAAGTGACTTGTCCAAGGTCACACAGCTAGTGTCTGAGGCTGGATTTGAGCTCAAGTCTTCCTGACTGCAGGCCTGGTGCTCTATCCACTGTACCACCTAGCCACTCCAACAGGGACTTTTTAGTTGATGACTAAACAACTTCTCCTTAGTCCTTCCTTAACTCCATCTCTAATAGTTATAATTTGTGGCTTGTGGCTTCACAATGGTCCAATGTGATCAGTGATAAGTGTTTCGTGTTGATTTGGATGATGGTAAATAATGTCTTCTTTATTCCTCTCTGATTTCAAATTGGTGAGCTTCTCGCAAATTTAAGTTTATCTGTACTGTCAGCATTTATGGGTCCATTATTCATTTTTAGCACTCCTCATACTGAGGAGGGGCAGGATAGCTGGACTGGTTTGGTGGTTTTTTGCAGAACTGCATCGAAGGGCTTACTTTGGCAGCAAATCCACAAAGCGGGAATGGACATTTGTCCATGGGTTGATTATGTTGATGAGTGTAGACTGCCAAACACTATCATGCTAAACCAACCTCTGCCAGGCTTTTATATTATACTATGCTTAGCATCTGTTTGGCTCAACTTGTTAAAATATGAGGCAGCCTGGCCTAGTGGGAAGAGGGCTGGACTCTGAGTCAGGCAGACTAAGGTTTGAAGCTGCCCCCAGTGTTTGCTACTTGGGTAACTGCAAGCCTCATTTTCCTCATCAGTAAAACAGGAAAAATAATACAAACCTACCCTGCAGGGTTGTTGTGAGGCGTAGATGCAAAGTATATGAAGTGATTTGCACATTTTAAAGCCTTATAAATATTACTTTTATCATTATTTTGTTTCTGTGCATTTTGGTCAAACACAGACTATATCTTTGCATACAGTAGGCATTTAATAAATGTTTGTTGAATTGAATTTATTATATTTGCATTTGTATCACTCATACATTCATCCCCCTATACAGCTGCCAAAAAGCACTTAAATATGGATGAATAAAAACCTTTTTTATTTTTCAATTTCCAAGTTCAGTCATTTTCTCATAAAGTCTAAGATTTATCATTAGGGGGAAAAAGTAGATTTACATATAAATTTGACCCTCTTATCCTTTTAGGGATTCTTAACCTAAAGTTCATAAATTCATTATTTAAATATTCTAATAATTATATTTCAGTGTAATTAGTTTCTTTTACAATCCTGTACATTTTATTTAACGCCTTTGAAAACATGATTCTGAGAAGGGGTCCATAGGCTTCACCAGTCACTGCCAAAGGAGTCCATGACACAAAAACGGTTAAGTTCTCCTGCATCACATCATGGCCCAGTAGAATTAGGCACTTTGGCTATCTAAAGGGCTCCTCTGGATCCCTGCAAGCTTGATTTGATGGCGATTTAGATAGACAGATCAAACAAACTAATTCTAAAGATATGAATTGATTGGTTATGAATTACCATGGTGGGATTGCCCCCCCCCCCCATTTCTACATGTCACTAAAAGAAGAGTGAGAAGCAAAGGGGAAAACTGTCCAAATCTCCATAGGGGAAGAAGAGGACACCCTTTAAAAGATGACTTCTGACTAGATGGCCTTAAAGTCAAAGTATTTTATTAACAGAAAGACAGACAGACACACACACACACACACACACACACACTCCACCACTACCACCATCACTATAGCATTCTTGATTATTTCTTTTGTGTCCCATTGACAAAGGCTTGTCTGAATCACTTTCATTACTATTCTGGGCTGGGAGAGACAATTGAGAAGCTTGTCTCTTATAATGGAAATTCACCTTATCGTTTCAACATTGAAAAGAAAAATGTTTAAAGCTCCTAAATGACCCATGTTTATGAGACTTTTATTTGTTCCCTTTACAAATGTGTGCTGCCCCCAAATTTCTAGGTCATACATTTGCAGTCTAGAGGGCATCTAGGAATTAAAATGTCAAGAGGATTAAAGAATTAATTTATTGTTATTGAGTTGGCTGAATTCATTTTACTAATTCTATTAAGGCTTTCCCATTTTCTCGGGTTTTTAAAATATTTCTTGTTGATGACTTTTCAAATTTATTCCATAAACATTCCCCATTCCACCTCCAGATTGATTCCTCCATGCCAAAAGAAAAAAAAAACCAAAAACATCCCATAAGTGATTATCTCTGCCGTTGTAGCAAATATTCTGACCTAGTGGTCCCCCACTTCTCTGCCGTAAGGGAGAAATTAGGTTGGAAGGTTGTCAAATTTAGAGCCTCGGCTGAATATAGCTGCAGTGGCTCTGGTGGGGGCCACTTCTTGGAATCAGGTCAACGGGAGCCGCCTACCTCAGCATGGAACTCTTTTGCTTTGAACAGAGAGCGCGTCCTAATGGTTTAGTACCAGCACTGTAGGTGGCCAAGGGGTAGCTATTCCATTCATCCTTATTATGTGGTTTGGACAGGAGCTCCCAGCACACAGCCTTTGAAGTTTTCCTTATGTTTTGACTCCCTGCGCCTCCTGTAACCCTGATTCTTTCACGCTTTTACTATTCCCATTTCCTCTTTCCATAGCAACCTTTACAGTTAAAATTACAACATATTTTGTCATCCTGGCATAGTATTTGCAATACCTGTCATTCAGTTGTTATCATATATACTTCAAGGACATGATGGGAAGATGAAGGAAAAAATAAATCACTCTAATGATTATAATAGAGATTTGACCTGGAAGCAGCCTTGGAGATAATCTAATTTAGCCCCTTCATTTCATCAATGATCTGGATATCTGTCGTCTAAGTACCATCCTGGCTAATTTCAGAGAAGTCCATTACCAGGTTGCTACAGATTGATGACTTTCTCAGCAATTCATGAAGACCGTTATACTTAAGATATCCATTAGGAGAGAGGGAATCCACATCAAAGAAAACAGAGATCATGGAAATACTGAGGTTTTGCTTAGGAGAGGGTAGAGACAGTGATTGTAATGGCAGCGAGCACTTACAGAGTGTTTTAAGGTTTGCAAAGCACTTTACAAACGTTATCGCATTTGATCCTTGCAACAGCCCTGGGTGGGAGGTGCTATTATCATCCCCGTTTTACAAATGAAGAAACTGAGGCAAACAGAGTTAAGTGACTTGCCCAAGGTCACACAGCTAGTAAGTGTCTGAGGCTGGATTTGAACTCAGGTCTTCCTGAATCCAGGTCCAACACTCTTTCCACAGTTCTGCTTAGCCAAAATAAAACTTGTTGACATGGTTTCACAAAGTATTTGAAATGCTTTTCAACTTCCTACCAAAAGCATATGGGTTACTTTGTGTGATAAGACTTTTAGCATCTCCACGCTAAGTATTCTGTTCATTAGAGTTTCCTCATATTTTGTGTTTTTACCTTTATCACTCTCAACATGACATCCATTTCAATAGGATTTCTCACTAACTCTTCCTCTCTACAGATCTTAAATGGCTTTGTAATGGTGAATGTGATTTAGGTCATTCGATTAAGTGCTTCCTGTGTGCAGGGCAACATGAAAGACAGTATGATATAGGGGGTAGAAGAGCTGCCGTTAAAGTCCAGAATCAATTAATCAGTGAATCAATGCCTCCTATGTGCTAAGTACTGGGCAAGGCAGCAGAGCCCAGAAGTGATCCTTCCTGCCCTCAATGGTCTTATGTTCTATTAGGGGATTCTTTGTTGTTGAGTCATTTTTCAGACACATCTGACTTTTTGTGACTTCATTTGGGGTTCTCTTGGCACAGATATTGCCTGGTTTGCCATTTTCTTCTCCAGTTCATTTTAGAAGCGAGGAAACTGGGACGAACAGGGTTAAGTGACTTGCCCAGGGTCACACAGATAGTAAATGTCTCAGGCTGAATTTGAACTCACACCTTCCTGACTCCAGGCCCAGCAATCCATCCACTATGCCACCTAGCTACCCCTAATGGGTATACCACATGTTTACAAATAAATAAATCCAGAATATATACAAATAAGTACAAAATTATTGTGGCAGGTCACTAACTACAGGAAACAAGAAAAGCCTCTTGAGTTGAGCATTGAAAAGAAATGTGATCCCAGTAGGCACAGGTGAAGAGCGAGAGCATTCCAGGAATAGGAGAGAGTTTGGACAAAGACATACAGGGCAGAGACGAGATAATGTTTCTAGAAAATGGCAGACAAGCTAATGTGACTGGATTGAGGGGAATGGTGTGAAATCCACCCAAAAGGGCAGCACAGTGACAAACTGAGAGGGCTTTAGATGTCCAAAAGAGGAATTGGGAGTTTATCCTAGAGGGAAGAAGAAGCCACTGAAGCTCATGGGCATTGGCATGATATAGTCTGATCTGAGCTCTAAGAGTCGCTCTTTGGCAGCTGTTAGCAGGCCAGATTAGAAAGTAGCGGCCTGAGATGGAAACACTCCTAAGGAAGCTATTTCAATAATCCAGGCAAGAGCTAATGAGAACCTGAACCAGGGGGAGTGTGGTGGTGAGTGGAAACCAGAGGACAAAGGCAAGAGATGTTGTGAAAGTAAAATAGACAAGACTTGGCAACTAATCAGATGCTGGGTGGAGAGGGTTAAGGAAGAGAGAGGAGTCAAGGACAGCTCACCTTGGTGATGCCCTTGACCCAAAGAAGATAGGAGGAAGAGTAGCTTGGGGGAGAAACATGATGGGTTCTCTTTTGGGTGAATTTGAGGTATCTACATGGCTTGTTAAAGTGAAGACGTCCAACAGGTAGTGAGACTGGGAGTGGACCAGAGGCTAGGCAAGAGTGGCAAGCCAATAATCTCTCATTGCCCCAAACAATTCTCAAATTATAAATTGCAAAAATAAAATAAATAAATAAATTGCAGAGAAGTTGATAGCTTTCATTAGTGAAGGGACTTTCACTCTGGGAGTTCCCTATATTCATGAAATCATATGTCCATACTTCTCTCTCGTTTACACACACACACATATACACACAGCATTTCAGAGACACAATGAAATACCTTGAAGGAGCTTATTTATACAGGGTATCCCAAGAGTCTTAGTGCTGGTTTAAGCTATTAAAACTTAAATGGCTCTTACACCTGTTAAAGCTTAAGCCCACACTAAGACTTTTGGGACACCCAATATCCTACTGGAACTTACGTTCTCCCAGATGTTCTATGATATGTATTGTTTTCTTTTTCTGTGATAGGCTTGCTGCCTGGCTCAGTTCAAGGTATCCTTCTGACTCCTCTTTGTTGAACATTGAACTTGGCTCTTTGGGGGAATACAGGGGAAATATGACTCATGATCCCTGCTCCCAAGAACTTATAAACCTATTAGGGAGACAAGACAAAACACATTAAATGTTTAAATTAATAGTGCCTTTTAAAAATGCATCAAAATGTTTATCCTACATAATACTTTGTTCTGTGGTTTGTTTTTTTTTAAGTGCTTGATAGAATATCATCATGACTATTACTTTTTTTATAAAATTTAAGATGTGGAAATCACAGCAATCCTGTGAAAAGGTTTATTCCCATTATACAGATAAGGCTCAAAAGTTAAATGAAGTACCCAGGGTCACACAACTAGTGTTCAAGACAGTGTTAGGACCAGGTCTCTCCAGTCCAAATCTCTCCACCAGACCACTCTGCCTCTCTGTCATGTCTAACAAGACATTACATCCACATTGTACCCTACCCACCTATCATTGAGTGCAATTCCATGAATATGTAGGATTTCCAAAATTATACATTATTCTTTATACATGCCCTGGTCTTTGTTCTGTAGTTTGTGGTCCCTCATATTCTCTGTCTCTTTCTCTCTCCCTCTTTCTCTCTCTCTTTTTCCTACATTTCAGTGAGCGGTTTCTGGTGAGACTGAACAAGAATGGTGGGCCAAGGAACCCAGAGAAGATAGATCGAATGTGTGCCCTTTTTACAGTATGTGAGAATTCTCTTTCCCTGCTATACTTTGGACTGAGCCATTTCTGACCAAGGGCTTTGGTTTGTGGATGATGTCACCCCAAAAACTGATAAAATTTTACTTTCCCTACACACTAGGGCAAATAAGACTAGTTGAATGTTTCTGACAGATAATGAAATGTTTAAAGAAAATTGCAAAAAACATGTTTTAATTGAATTTGTGTGATTGAATAAATACTTTCAAGTGCCTTTTGGCTAATTTTTAAGTTTTATTCCACAGTATGTAAACTGAACACTTAAAATTGGTGGGAGGGATGATCTTTTTTAAATGTTATTTATAATTTGGAATTAGCAATGCCTTCTAAAGTTGTCTGCTTGAATTTACTTCCTTTAAACTACCAAATCCTGGGGCTATTTTCTTTTGGGATCTGTATATGTTAGCTTCCTGCATCACAAATGACTCTTATTCATAATAACTACTTTCAAAACATTTGCTACCAAAGCTCTAACACCCTAGAAATGTCAGCACAGGGAAGTTCTTGAAGAATATGTTCTAGGTTTCTGCCATCAGGAAACTGCTAAGACATTGTCCAAACACTCCAAGTGTTCACCATTTATTTATGCACTGAATAGTGAATATACTTAATTCACTTGAGCAATTAATTGATTTGCTGAAAAAGAGTACAAGATATTTTAATAGTTTTGACTATTGTTGGTGCTCTGTGCTTGGACAATACTATGTGATTTTGGAGAAAACCAAATTAATCCAAAGATACTGTAATGCTTCCCATGTTGATTATGGTTCTGTTTAATTTGTGGTATTATCCTGATATAAATGGCATTAATCATCATCAGACTCTGTTGTACATCTTAAATGTAAATGGCACCAATTCAGAGACTTGAATGTGACCTGGCTCTTACTGGAAAAAAAAAAAGCATGTTTTTCCACCAGAATTTCATTTTGCTACTTTCTTTATAGGTCAAAAAGTAGTACAATAGATTGTCTATTAAAGAGTCAACAACACCTGTCATCGAAGAGATAGAGCATACTGAAAATTCCCCAAACATATGAAAAAACTTCAAATTAATAAGTCAAAATGGTGTAATTTATCTCCATTTGAGTTCAGTATTTTAAGAATTAGGAAAGTATCCAGCAAGAGAAATGGGCAGGAAAATAGAAACTATAAGAAAAACAGAAGGGAAATTGAGATTACTTATTCAGGAAAAGAGAAAATGAGAATAATGAACAATTTCCTATTCTCACTAATGAAGAAAAAAAGGAAAGGGAAAAAGAAGAACATCTTAAAAGATTTTAAGCTAAACCCCTGAAGGGTTTGCCCAAAGTCAGCTACTGGAGTAGACAGAGGTGGGAAGAATACAGACAACTGTCTTGAATAATTTAGAGCAGTTCAGTTTAAAGGCATGGAGGTGAACAAGATGGGCAATACTTTACAGATTTCTGAAACTCTGACCTTGTCTGATAAAATCACAAAAGAAGTCTTTGACTTGGGGCTCTCTGGCAGCATGGAAATAGAGATTTGAGTGTATTCCCATTGAGTACATCCTCATACTCAATTATTGATTTTTAATAAATTTTATTATAAGCATTTGAATGTTATAGAATATTGAGCATTTCATTTTATAAAATTTTATAATATCTTTAATTATGTATATATATATATACACACACATATTGAAATAGTGATTCCAGTTTGCATAATGAAAAAAAAACAGTGAATTATGAATATTCTTGTTCCCTACTACTTTCAAGGATGTTCTAAATTCTCATTAACTTCTTTTTTTTCTGTGCTCTATCCACAACGACTGAGCTTAGGGCTGGATTTGCTGTTGACATTTTTTTTGTAAAAGTACCTAGCATAATTTTGTTTTTCTGTGGTACACATGGGATCCTTAAACATGGCAGCCAGCTTTACAGAGTCATTATTTTGGTCTATCAACTAATCTAGAGAGCTGATTCTCTACTAAAAGCAAAAGAGCAGATTTTGAGATTGCCATATATGTCACAGAGCTTCAAAGTCAATATCCTAGGATTGTAAAAGCAACTAATGAAATCCTATAGTGTAGACACAGAAAATGGGTAATGTAGGCAAATCCTGAAAACTCAATAATTAGCTATTATGATTTCTCTTTGTGGAGATTTTAGTTTTTCCTTAAGGTAAATTCTTCCAATTTATAAATTGTAGTTTACAAATCACAGGATTCTCTTTCTCTAGGAATTCTTTCCCTTTTCCAGGTTGGTTAGATTTTAGAACTTCTCCACACAAGGAAAAATCTTTCCAAGGAATTTTAAATTTGCATAAGTTTCTAAAAAAGTGCTAGTTTTGTTCATTTCTTCCCACTCTTCATGGTGTGTAGTACATGAGTGACTGTGTATATGTACATAAGACATAGACATATGCATGTAATGTTCTACTTTGATAATAGTTTTATCATATTTGAGTTCACAACCTAAACGATAACATTTTGCACTATTATTAGTTTAAGTTTGGGAGTCCAAATTGATCATTTCTATGATGATATCATTGCATAGTTATATTTATCTTTTATGTCAGGTTGGTTTTTTTTAATATTAGTATTATTTTATTGTTAAAAATCTTCATGCCATCCCTAGGAAATAAGTAAGAGCTAAGGTAGAGGGAAGCTAACTGTATTTCTAACACCTCATAGCATACTCTAACTGAGCTCCATGTTCTCTTCCTTAAATCAAATTGCTCTGCTCCCTCCCCGGACACACACCTTCTGTCTCTCTGGCAGAGGATTAGACTCACTGATTCTTTGTGATTTGGAAAGGAGTGCTACTTACTGAGTAGCTCACTCAAGACTCTATAAGACTGGACAACAATGAGTTTCCTGTGTCCTCCTTCCTTCCTTTGTTTTCCATTTGTCTCTTAAATGTTAATATTATCAATCACACTTGATACTCACTATTAAAGAGCAATGTTTTTATCGACCCAAAATTATGTTTAACGGTGCATCTAATTTACATTTAATAAGATAGCTTTTACATTGGAAGTTTAATATACTGTGAAACAGCAATTTTCATTTATGTTTGCCAAAAAATCTTTTATTACTTTTATCATTATTAACACCTATTAAGTACCATCCTGATATACAGTGTAGTTTAAACAAGAATCCTACCCAGTCACTTTAAAAAACATTATAGGCACTTTACATTCAATGTTAAGTTACATTTGAGTCTTCTTTATTATAATTAGTAACCAGCAACAACAGTGGAAAATTCCAATTTGAGTGTATGTGGAATATCTGGTTATTATGTTGGTCTTCTATGGTAATCTGCTATAGGACTACAAATACAGACAGGTAAATTAGCATGAGTAATATTAGGCTTTTGTGGTATCATATTGAGTCATATTAGCCTAAACCCAGTGGGAACTATCCCATTTGAAAAAGCTCTGTCCATCTCAACTGCATCTCAAAACAGTGGCTTAATGTCTATTCATAATAAATAATCTGGCATTTAGCAATAAATTGATTTGATATTTGGTATTTTATATTTAGCAATAACTTTAATGGGTATTCAAATATTAATTTCATTTTTTAAAATACAAAATAATGGAAGGAGTCCAAAATGCCCTTATTTTTTCACTCAAAAGATTACATCAATGCAAAGGATTTCCACAGGGGTATAAGAATTTAACTACTTTTTTTAATCATTACTGTAATTATTGTTATTTGTTAGTTCTTACCATTTCCTATGGTCATCACCCTTGGGGACACAAAGTAACTTGGATATTTCACGAAAGAAGCAAGTTGTTTTGCCAGTTAGCATGTGGTCTACTAAGAGAGTAGGTAATTTATGCATTCCAAGTCAAACTGCATCGTTAATCCTTTCAAGGAACTATATAACGTTAAATGCAATTCTCCACACACACACCCACAAGTCACACAAAAGGAACCCCTCTTCTTTTTCTTCACTCTGACCTTTTGTCCCACCTAGTCCTTGATCAAACACAGTTCTCCTTACAAGGAGTCTGACAGTCAAATTTCTTGGCTAAAGTAGAGCTGCCAACCAATCAGTGAATATTACTTGCCTATTTGATGTACTTCACCCACCTTAGGGTTGAAGCCTCTCTGTAAAAATGCAATTATCGTTCAGTCACACCTGAATTCACATCTGACTTCAGACACTTACTAGCTAAGTGACCTTAGGCAAGTCACTTAACCTCTGTTTGCCTCAGTTTCCTCATTTGTAGAATGGGGATAATAATAGCACCCACCTCCCAGGGTTGTTGTGAAGTTCAAATAAGATAATAATTGCAAAGTACTTAGCACACAGTAACTTCTGTATAAATGTTATCATCATCATCCTGCTGTCGTATATATTAATCATCTATTGCCTTTGTTTGATATAATTTCTATTAAAAAAAAACTAGTGGGACCCTTGGTCCCAGTTTCATCCTGATATTATTCATATTTGTTAATTAATTAAGATAAGTATGCTGGACTATCCTATTGCATACATAGGAAAACTGAATAACTCTGGAATCTGAACACTTCACCCTGGTAGGACTCCATTATTTTTAAATTAGAACTCTTCTTTCATTCACTCACATGCATCTGAACATATACCATAAATAATCCTGTAGGTTGAGCCTTCTCCTGCCTAAAGTGCATCTGAAGCGGTTTCCTTGCAAACATTCAGTTATCCAGTTAGTATATACTACTTACATTTTTCATATATTTTCCATTAAAAATACTGCTCATTCAAAATAAATGGGCAGTAGGCAAGCCTGGCTTAATGTAACAGCCCATGTGAAACCACTTGGGTTTAAGCCACTCGGGCTGCCCTCCTATCTTGCCTATTTAGGAAAAGTGAGACTCATCTCAGACCAGTTCAAAGGTCACAGATGAAGGGAATGGAGAAAGGGTAGCTTGGAGAGAAAAAGAAAAACAAAGAAAATCTTCTACATTAGAGAAGGCCAAATCAGTCATGCCCTGTTGAGTCCAAATAAATGGGGACAGGACAAGCTGGTTTAATGAAAAGCCTGCACTGGAGAGGATTAAAAACAAAGTTTTTGCTTTCAAGTATAGTACATAAGTAAGGCATAAACAGACTATCCTAAATTACATAGTACTCTGTTTCACTAAAAATAAATTATAAATAGAAGTGTACTTTATGATACAACAGGCAATTGCTAAACTTTTATTTGAGAGACACACATTCTGCACCATATATTCTTCCTTGCAAGTAAATCTCTAAAAAGATACAGAATTATTTTCAACATTTTTACTGAGAAAAATTACATATGCTATAGCTGAAATACTGTGTGATTGATTGCAAACCAATGGTGACCAAATTAGTGAAGTTTTACTATTTATAAAGTTCTCATCTGTGTTCAGATGCCTTATATATCTGGACATAGTATTTTCTTGAGACTGCCTCTATGTGACTCGTATGTACTCCCTTCTATTCCCCCTGCATATCTATCAGTGCATGTTAGAACAAGGCTGCTTTATGTTCATTATTATCATGCATTTCAGTATTAGGTAATCCATAAGAAATTTCTAAACTTCAGCTGAAAGTACAGTTGTAAGACAGAACAAGGCTGTAATTGATTCCAATACTCTGCCATTTTGTGAATAAGAGAGAGGTTTTCTTGTATATATTTAATTTTCTAGATATTGTATGTTTGAACTCTACAGATACCACATCAAGCATATAACATCCTAAAATATACCAGGCACCTGAACATAGGAATTTTGATATTTATAAAATAGTACTTACTTTTGTCTATTTATAGCATATGCAAAATGTAACCAAAATTAGCTACCATACTTAAAAACTGAAGAAAAAAACTTTTCAGTTCTTTGTATGCACTTAACTGCATTGGATTTGCTTAAATGTTTTTCTCTTTTCTTAGGATCTGAGCAGCAAAGATATGAAGAGAGATTTATACATAGTTGCCCATGTGATCCGAATAGGTATTGTATGCCTTATCCATTAAAATGATCAACTTTTTAGATTAAACCTCTCTAGGTCATGAATCCTGCACTTCTGCTTTTGTCCTTCCTGTCAACCTATGTCTTCTTTCCCTTCTACTGAAACAGGTCCCATTTATGGTCTTCACCATAGATTGAGTAACTATGATAGCATGTATGAGCACTCTTCCCTTTGTCTCTGTAAGTGGAGGCAAGGGTATTCTTTCCAGTAGTCTAGACTTCATTGTCTTCCTCAGCAGCATCCCCAAACCAGATCCAAATGCCACCCCACACATATTCCCAGGGGTACTATCAATTAATGTCATAAACACTAAAGTCACTTAAGACCAAAACAGTTAATCACTATACCTTCAGAGAGTGAAACCTTTATTCCTAACTCAACCAGTAAGAAGTAGCACTAATTGGAGGAAGTGTGCAGAAGAGGGAAAAATGAAACAATAGATTTTTGTTCGTTAAAAAAATTAATTTTTAAAAAAAGAAATAGCACCAGCTGATTATCCACCAAATTGTGTGTGTGTGTGTGTATAAAATATCCTTTTTCCCCACTAAATGATGTCCATTACCCTACTATTTGTACTGAATTTTTTTTATACTGAAGTCAAAGGGGGAAAATAGTGTTTATCATGTATGTTTTTTGTTATGATGATTGGATGTTGTTGTTATGATTAATGTCCCTAATCAGCTTTTCTGGGAAGCAAGTGACTGGATTGTTCCTTATGGTGCAGGGTATTTTTATACATTCATACAGGCAAGTGTTTTACAACTTCTCATTAGCAAAACAAAGGTATACTTTCGGTGCTTGGACCGTTGGACTTTACTTAATGAGGAACTACCAGCAGCTTTTGTTTTGTGTTTATGTGAATGCCCTCTTGCCATTGTACAGGCAGCCACAGTAAGCATAAAAACTGACGCTGCTCTGCTTGCTTACGGAAGGCTTCCGTTCCTCATATTGAGGTGGAACGAGGATCTGGTTAAATCCCCTGAAGTATGATATAGATCAAATAACTTTGGCTAAGAAGTGCAAGCTGTCATCCTCTTCCTTACATAAAATTGCTACTTGGCCAATATACTGAAGTTTAGATTACTAATATAAATCTTTTAGCATTCCCAGGATACCGTTTCTATAAAATCCACATGTAATCAGATTTTGTATTGTCAAGGAATAAAGCTAAAATGGAGTGTAAGCAGGGTTCGAAATCCAAGTGTAATTGAAGGAATATCGGACTGGTGTTTAGGAGACCTAAGTTATAGTTCTAGTCCTGCTACTAGTTAACTTTGTGACCTTGGACAAGTCAGCTCCCTTCTACAAAACTCATTTTCTTCAAAAGTCAAGCAAAACTAGTTGGTCTAGTTCTTATTAGAACTGGGGGAGGAAGGTGGCACAATAGACAGAGCCCTAGGTCTAGAGTAAGTAAGACCTGTGTTCAAATCTGCTTTCAGACCCTTATTAGCTGTGTGGCTCTACTCACTAAACCTCTGTTTGACTCAGTTTCCTCATCTGTAAAATAGAGATAATAATAGCACCACCCTCCCAGGGTTGTTGTGAGGGTCAAGTGAGACAATAATTGAAAAGCACTTAGAAGAGTGCCTAGTACATAGTAAGGCCTATTAAAGTTAGCTTTCCTCCTCCTCATCATTATTACTACAACAAGGGTTGGCAAATCTGGCTTGCCACCTGTTTTTGGACAACCCACAAGTTAAGAATGGGTTTTGCATTTTTTTAATAATTGAAAAAAATTAAGAGAAGAATACTCTTTCATGTGACAATTATATGAAACTCAAATTTCAATGTCCATAAATAAAATTTTATTGGAACCCAGCCATACTCACTCAGTTAGCTATTGTCTGTGGCCACTTTTACACCACAATAGCAGAGTTAAGTAGGATCCACAAAGGATCCACCATGTGTGATGTTCTCATTATTTTTGCAATGCTGCTTGGCATACTATAAAGAATATAAAATATAGAATGCTATCAATGTCTTCCAAGCTAAAAACATGTTTAATTAAAATCATATTCTTATGCATTGATATTAGAATTTATCAGTACTTGTCTGTGTGAAAAGACATTTTCAAAGGTGAAATACGTAAAGTCTCATATAGATCAGTATTAAGAGATGATATTTACAATCAGTTTTAGTGATAGGGAACACCAATTTTGAACCCCAATTATGTGAAATGTTATCCCTTCCAAAAAAAATTTCATTCTTCTCATTAGCAGACCTGTATTACCAAAAGAAAGCAGTTTATTATTATTATTATTATTATTAATTTGATCAATAAAAGTTTGTAGAAATTTACTTTCTCCCTTGTTTACATAATATCCTCTATTTTGCTTCTTGGCCCTCAAAGCCTAAAATAGTTATCATCTGGTCCTATATATAAAAAGTTTACCAACCCCCGTTTTCAGTCCCATCCAGCAGTCAAATTCTGTGATACTTTATGTCCCAAATATGTGTGTATATAAGTCAGTTGTCAAATGTCATAAATGGAAGTTGAAACCAGATTGAATCGTGTTTTCTGACTTTTTCTAGGACGTATGTTGCTGAACGATTCTAAAAAAGGTCCTGCCCACTTACACTACCGGCGACCTTACGGCTGTGCAGTCTTAAGCGTCGTGGACGTTCTTCAGTCACTTTCTGAATTAAAGGAAGAAAAAGATTTCGTTCTTAAAGTTTACACGTGAGTAGAAGATACAATGTATATCAAATTATTCAATAGTATATGACTACCCATATACACTGATACAGATTTTCAGAACTACATTTTAGAGTAAAGGTTTTGTAGTTTTTGCATTTCCTTTTCCTCTCAACATGATTTTCCCTTTCTTAATTACTTAATAATTAAATTAATAACCTAATGCCACCTATGTGAAGTATTCTATATCAAATACTCATTTGTATATTTTTATCTAATGGTATATGTACATTTTTTTTCTTCTTCAAATAATGGGGTTTTTTTTTGTCCTTTATACTACCGTTCCACCCCCTCCATTAAGCACATTAAAAAAAATCCCTCAAAACATAGCTACGTAGTCTAGCAAACCAAATTCCTACATGAACCACATCTAATATGTGTATCTCTTTTTGCATCTCCCTGGCAAGAAATGAATGTCATGTTTCATCTTCATTATTTTGGATTTGTGGCTTATCACTGTGTTAATCCAAGTTACAAAGTCTTCTAGTATTTAGTTTCCAATTTTTGATGACCATCAATATTGCTGTTATAAATATTTTTATCCATATAAATCCTTTTCCTTTTTCTTTGGTTTCTTTGGGGTATAGGCCTATGGCAGTATAGTTGGGTCAAAGGATATGCCCAGTTTGATAAGTTTCTGGGCAGTTTCAAATTGTTTTCCACAGTCACCAAACCAATTCACAGCTCCAGGATCTGGTCCCTTATGTGTAGCTCTTCAGAGAACAATAACAGGTCATATTTCCCTGGCCTATTAAAAAAAAAAAACACATTCTCTGACAAGTTGATATTCACTCTCCATCAGTTTACCATAGTAGAATTATAAACTGCTTTATTACATTAGACTGCTCACAATCTGAAAATGTGCTTATAAGCCAACTACCATTTCTCACAAAAGCAATATAACTCTTCTTGACTATTAGTAAGCAACTGGAGGACATAATTGAAGAAAAAAACAATAAATAAAGGTAAAATTCACTGGAGTGTACATTCATTTATAAAAACTTTGTTGAAAATTAAAATGCTGAAAAATTATCAATAGACATCTCCATGCACTTTTCAAGGTAGCCTCTTCCACCTAAGAGAATTTAAAATCAATCCCTTTCCACTTATGGTTTTCACTTCTTTTTTAATAAATTAATCCCAACCATACTGTAGCTATTATGATGCTGACTCTTCTAACACAATGCCAATGCTTTCTACAGTAGCTGATGCGTCATCTAACATTTGTACATGTTTCTGCTTAGCTTAAGTTTTGACACCATCAACTACATCTGACCTGTTTCAGAAAAACTGACAAAATCTGTTCTAAATTCATTTTTACTTCCTTTCCTGGATATTTGGGAAGTGCCACATTTCATTGGATTATAAGCATCATTTAATGTAGGTTAATTACATTGAAAACAGCATCGTTTTTTTTCCTTCTGTCCTTCCTCTCATCCCCTCCTCTCTTCTCCTCTCCTCTCGTTTCCCCACATGGGGTATCATGCCCTTACCTGAGAGGGTTCTGCCCAAAGGAAAGTAAATTTCTATGGCTGAAACCTACCTAGTTATCTTGGGGTTTATTAGCCAGATTTCTTTCTTAAAGACCATGCCTTAACCTCAATTCGCTCTGTCACTGATCGAACAATAGGTCCAATCATCCGAGCACCACTTAATGATTACTTTTGGGGGCCCCTGGCTTAGAATGAATGTAAATAGTAATTGTTTCTCTTTTGACCAGCAATCCTGAAGGTCTTCCCTTCCCAGTTTGATTTTATTTTATTAAAGGGGCCATCCCTTAAATCACTTCTTAAACAGGCCTGATCACTGAATGGGCATTGCTTCACTCAAAGTGAGAACTCCAAAAGACCTTAGCATAAAAAGGCCAAGATCTCCCACTATATCCTGGGCTATCCCCAGTTGTCCTGGTAGACATCTGGCCACTGGATCCAGGTGGCTCTGGAGAAGAAAATGAGGCTGATGACTTTGCACAGCCCTCCCTCACTTAAATCCAATTCATTTCCGAGTCATGGCATCATCTTCCTGATGTCATGGTCCTCTTGGAGAACAAAAGACAAACCACAACAATAGGCTAAGTCACCATATACCAGGTGGTTGCTCCAGCTGTGAGAGTCTACTTTTTTACTTATCTTTCTCCTTTTATAGGGAGCTAAAAGGAATAGTCCGTCTTCAGCTTCCTCTTTCCCATCTACACATACTTTGTATTTTCTTCTCCCCACATATATCTGCTACTAATGACTTTAGTAGAAATTTCAATTTCAGATTGGATTTGATTAATGTATTTCTTGAAGCCATGCTTTTAAGCTTAATTTCTTTAAAAGCAACAGCCAACCTTGATACTGATTCCAGTATGTCACTTTGCAAGAAATGGAACTGGAGTAAGATACCTCTTTGTGAGCTTAGTTAAACTAATTCTCAAAGACCAATGAGAGAGACCTTCCTAGGGGAAGTAGTACTTTTTAGCTTTATTAAAGGGTAAATTGAGATTAAGATGTAGGTGAGGGTTTTTTCCCCCCACTTACCAATGCTATTTAAAATTTAGATTTTCAAACAGATCCCCTAAATGATTATTATATGGAAAATGGTTATTGTGGGCAGTATAAGAATTTCTCCTATGCCTAGTATAAGACTTAGATCTACATATTATATCAGCATAATGTATCTAGCTCTTATTAGAAATATTTTTATATGGGTTTCCAGGGGAAATGATGTTTGTTATTTCGCTAGAGCTGGGAGCTTAAAGTATTTGCTCATAGCTAATTGACGGCATTACAACATATACTTGAAAGGGAGATTTTGCAACAATAAAAATACCTCTTATACAGCTTTAATCACTGGGATTGGTTTTTTTTTTAATTCAATTAGTTCTTGATATTCTTGTAGTTTTCTTCTCAATATGCAGTTGTCACCAGGGGTACAGAGTCAGCTCTTGCTCTTCAGGTACCAGAGCACTTAAAAATTACCATTAGCACTTCCTTCCTTTGTGTTTGTCTACCCATGGGTCCTCCTATGAGAGACTGTTTTACTGCAGTGGCCAAGGATCTCATTAATGTGGGTGCATCCTCCAATAATGCAGATCACAGAAGTATGAGAGGAAAAGTGCTGGATTTAGACTCTAAAGACCTTGTTCCAGCTCTGCCCCTTACTAGATAGATACATCTGGCAAGTTATTTAACCTCTTCGAGTTACTGTTTACTTACCTGTAAAAGGAGTTTTAGACTAGATCATAAGCATCAGGCTCACAGGCTACATGGGGAAAACTGCCAAGAGTGACCAGGACCAGATTAAAATGTAATCGGGAAATGATTAACAAAATTTTAAAAATACAATATAACAGATAGTAATTTAATTATAATAATTTATTAATTAACTAATTTGTAGGGATTAAGTTAATCTACTGGCAGGGATCCATTTCTATTTGAGTTTGACATCACTGGGCTATATGATCTCCAAGGTCTCTTCCAATAGTCTCTGATCCTGTGAACTCTCTATAGCAAGCCTATACAATATGTGCAATATACATCCCTCAGCCCAAGGGCAGTATGTTGTAAAGACCTACTTTATGCAAATCCCCTCAGCAAAACTGACTATTTATTGAAGTGTCCTTTGGGCAGGCCTGCATAACATACTGCCCTGCAGGCCATTTTGGCAGGCCATGTGTTATGCAGGCCTGCTCTATACCTTAGTACATGACCTTCCTTGGTTACTGTAGTCAGAAGAAAATGTCCTTGGAAAGTCGTTCTGTTTCTGCTCTCTGAGAGAAGGACTGAAGAAGAGAAAAGTGCTTTAGCTGAATATGGAGAAGGGAATCTTGTGGGTGACTTGGAGGGAGTTTGAGTCGTGAAAAAAGTCAGAGGTTGAATTTGGGGAGGAAAAATTTGGTGAAATTTGGGAACAAATGAGCAAAATTTGAAGAACAAGGCCCAGATACTGGTCCAAATTCTACCTTTAGGTTGAAAGATGAGTTGGCTCAAGGACAATTAAGAACAACATAGGCAGGATTTGGGAAGAGCTAAAAGGGTTAAGGAAGATCTTGAAGGTTTAAGCTACAGGACCTGAAGGGAGAGACTCAAGAAGGAAAAGAAGGTTCTTGACTCAAAAAAAAAGGAGAAGAAAGTGGCACAAGTAGAGTGAATTGGCACAAGCTGCATGGGCATTGGGGAAAGCTGTGGAGTTGTTGAGGCTGAGGAAAGGAAATCAAGTGGGATTATCAAGGGCTTGAAAGATGATTATTGAATGTCAAAGTTCTAACCAAAGTAAACACCAGCAAACGAATTCAACAAGACACTTTAAGTCTTGTTTTGTTGAACTAAATTTGTTGAATCTCAACATTTATGGAGAACAAGGGAAATTTTTGCAGTGACCTATGTTGACTTTGTGCTGTTTGTGTTTCTGACGCAGCCAAGTGACTGTTATCTATGTTCTAAGTGTAGACTAAGTACCCTCCTGGAGAAGAAAGTGAAGGAACTAGGGGCAGCTAGGTGGCACAGTAAATAGAGCACCAGCCTTGCAGTCAGGAGGACCTGAGTTCAAATCTGGCCTCAGACACTTAACACAAAAAACTAACCATATGACCTTGGGCATGTCACTTAACCCCAATCGCCCTACCTTTCCCCCCCAAAAAATCAAAAAATTAAAAAGAAAAAAGTGAAGGAACTCAAAGGAGTTAGGGAGGGTAGGGAAGGTAGGGAGAGTAAATTATCTGTAAAGGAAAGAGAAATGAATTTTCAGTAGGAAATGAGGTGATGTGAGGTAGAAGAGGGGAGACTTGACCCTTGTCCAGAGATTAGAGACTGAAAGAGCATTAAACAGAACAGAAAGAGGAGTGAAAAGAAAGATGTACATTTACTTGTTAAAAACAGATTGGAGGCACTTCCTGAAGAGGGGAGCACTGGATGCCCTGAGGAGGAAGAAGCTGTTTGTCCTTCAAAGAATGATTCTGTAGAGTCACAGAAGTTATCTGTGAATGGTCACCCAGGGAGCATGAAAAGACAAAGAGAAGAAGAGTAGTAATTGATTCTTCCCAGCTCAGGGATACTTAGAAAGCCATTGATAACAATAAAAGTGTTATTTTGACTTCCCGGGGACATATAGCCAAGATGATTGAGAACCTCCCAAGGCATATCAAATCAGGTGATAGTTACCCACTTTCAGAGATTCACAAAGGCATAAATGGCACTGCCAAAAGGAACCTAAAATGTATTGTCAACATTTATGAAATCTTGGATAAGAAACTGAAAATCAAAGGTTTACAGGTTGTGTTTTCCTCACTGTTGTTCATTGAAGACAAGAGATTCAGAAGAGAAAATTTAATTTGGGAAGCAGGCAGCTGACTAACAAAGTGGTATCTGAGATTAGGATTTAATTTCTAGATCGTGATTTACAATGTTGTTATTCAGTCTGTGTAAAATTGGTATCATATTGGTTGCCTTCTCAGTGGCTGAGAGAGGGAGAGAGTTTGAAACTCAAAATTTTTAAAAACAAATGTTAAATTTTTAAAATATATAATTGGGGAATATTTAACAAAATAAATAAAAATATTTTTTAAAAATTTACTCTGGAAGCTTGTACAGGACAGATGGAAGGAGGAGAATCAGTACTGGAGGACATAAGGAGGTTGTTTCTCTAGTGATGAGAAGAAGGACTAGACTGACATGGGCAGGTTAGGGAAGGGATAGTAGAGACAGTGCTAATGAATGAAACATAGGCCCATTTTTGTTTCATCCTTCCAATGAAGTCACAAATCTTCTCATCAACATATTCTCTCCTCTCCCTGCCACCTAAAAGTGAGAATTCATCCTTAAGATGCTTTCCCCGTGGATAGGAGGGAACTTTGTGCCGTGCCATGGGGGTCGTCCTTACAAGAGATGTTCTGTCTCGTCTTTCATCTGTGGATCCCCAATGTCTAGCACAGTGCTTAGCATAAAATAGACACTTTTTCAATGCTTATTGATTGATCACTCCACCTTACTCTAGTAGGAGAAAGAAAACACAGTAGAGTCCTTGACATTTCATTTGTGGCCCTGAGATTTTTTGCTTCTTTTCCAAATGACTGAATCCATATGTCTTCCCAACAGAACGACAAGATGGAGATTTGCCAAAATGACAAAAGACCAAAATCATGACCTTTTCATCCGTATTGTATGACTTGTAGTATGGTACTGTTGCTATTGATCAAGCATTTACCGTGTGCTGGGACTATGCATACAAACAGTCGTTGTTCTCAAAGAATGTACTGTCTTTTTTTTCTCTTTTTATTTTGAGATTGGGTCTCATTATCTAGCTTGGATTGGAAGTACAGTAGCCACTCAAAGGGTTAATTCTGATACTGATGAGTATGGAAGCTTTACCATGCTCTGTTTTTTCAGCCTGAACCAGTTTGCCGCTCATTATTCAGTTTGTTGGCACTCCATTCCCAGAGGCTTACCATGTTAGTGCCAGACTTAATGCAGACACCCCAAACCCTATAGGGTCTGAGCTCAGAATTCCTGAACTCAAGCAATCCTCTAACTTCAGCCTTCCCCAGTAGCAGGGTTTACGAGCATGCACCATAAATACCCAGCAAAGAACTTACATTCTAATGAGGGAGACAACATATTCATAATTCGGTACCTCCAATAGAAATGCAGGGCAGATGTTATGAAGCCTTAGAGGGAAAGGCACTAAAGGAAGAGGAAAGGGAAGGACTGGGAAAGACCTCCAGCAGGAAGTGATGCTTGAATTGAATATCAAAATGAGATCCTAAGAGTAAGAGGTTGTGCCTCTTACTTACTCTTGTGCCTAAGAGTAAGAGGAGATGCCCTCCCCCTTCTAGAGATAGGGGACAGCCTGTGCATAGGTCCAGAGACAGGAAATGGAAGGGATTGTGTGGAACCCCAAAGAGGCCAGTATAACTGGACAAACTGGAGTTTGGGGAAGAGAGTAATATATTAAAAGACTAGAAAGAAAGGAAGGTTGTGAAAAATTTGCAAAACAATTTACATTTGATCCTAGAATTTAAAAAGCAACTACTTGAGTTTATTTACTAGAGACATGGTATGATCATATCCATGCTTTCAGAAAATTAGTTTGGCAGCTGCATGGAGGATGGAATGGAGTAGAAAAATATGAGTCAGGAGACCAGTTAGAAGTCTATTGCAATGAATAGTCCAGGCTCACTGGTTATAGTAGAAGTGTTGGGATTTTGTTGTTGTTGCTGAGTCATTTCAATAATATCTGACTCTTTGTGACCCCATTTGGGGTTTTCTTGGCAGAGACACTGGAGTGATTTGCAAACAGGTGAAATGACTTGCCCAGGGTCACTCAGTTCCTTCCTATAAGACTAGTTCCCAACACACTGGCTATAGAGTGCAAATAGAACTATTCTCTGTTGCTCCAATTCCCTAAAATTGGTATAGCTCCTATTCATCAGGACTTGGATTCTCTAAAATAGTATATGTACAACTGGCAGTAACATTTCATGAGGACAATAAGATCTGACTAGGAGACAACCTTGCTATTTCATCCTAAAGTGTTCTTTTTGGTTCTAATCCCAGTTCAGAATGTGAACACCACAGGCAATCTTAGAGGTTATTGCAGTTAGTGAGATGGTGTTGGAGGAGGGGTTGGTCTGTGCATTAAGAATGTAATTCAATAAGACCCCAAGAGATTGCTTCCCAACCTTCCTGGAGTCATGACCTCCAGTCATTATTTACTTTACTGTCATGCTGTGTTTAAATTGCCAAATGACACATACTTGATTTATAGTGAATTAAAATTAATTTGGCTTTCAGAAAATCCATCTAACTTGAATATTGCTTTTAGCGAATCAAAGTATTGACTAAGCATTATTCCTTGGTGTAAAATTTAAGGTGTGTGAAATTCAAACATATTCTGTGGAAAGACAAACGTTTTTATCTAATAATCTACTAATAAAAGTAAAAGTTGTCATGAATTTATAATTACTGTATTAGTCCATTTATAGGTTATCTCCAAATATAGACCATACTTCTAAAGTGACATCTTTGTCACAGGAAAAATATGTAGGCATACACTGAAAATAGCATTGATCTTAGGCTGACCTCTACTTTTATACAAGCCAGATTTGGAAGACAAGTGTGGTGAATATTCAGACCAAGCCATTATTTTGGGGAAAGATGGATAATTCTTCAGTTTGCTAATTTTACTTGTTTGCTAGAGATAGGAATTAAAATTTAGTCATTAATCATAATGTGCAAACTGTATGCTAAAAAAAAATCATTTGTAAAACTTTTACTTTTCTATAATTCTTCAAAAAGAGCCATGGTTTCATTGGTGTGCTTAATCCCTCCACTGATCCAGGTGAAAGGAATTCCCTGTCTCATGAATCGTTGTGACCAAAATAGTCATCACTTAATAACTAGCCTTCTTATGATAAGCCTTTCTACATTTAACAAGATTGTAGATGTTACAAGGCCTATGTTAAAGGCCTATATTCTCTATAATTTGTAAAATTTTTACTATGAAGTCATTGAAAGAAGAAAATCCTGCTATGGGATAGGTCAGCAAATAAAAAAGTATATTATGCAGCCCTTCATCCCTTTATTCAGACTACGTACTATAGGAAAAGGACAACTATGATGTGGGGGATGAGCAACTTTGCAATAAAAGGATCTTCCAAAGGAATTAGAGATGTTTTGCCTGGAGAAATGACTGAGGGGTATCATACTAGCAGTCTTCAAGTATAAAAAGAATTGCCATAGGGAAGATAGATTGAACATGACTTAGCCCCAGAAGGAAGAAGTAGGATATGGACAAATTTCAGCTTGACATAAGGAAGCTTCCTCACAGTTAATGCAATAGATCTTAAAATGTAGTCCATGGACCCCTGAGGGTCCTCAAGACCTTTTCAGGAAGTCTACAAGATCAAAACTGTTTTCCTACCAATGCTAAGACTAATAAATATACCAAGTGATTTGCCTTTTTTCACTCTCATTCTCTCGTGAGTGTGCAGTAGAGTTTTTCAGGGACTGCATGACCTGTTAACTAAAGATGTAGTTGCAAACAAGAAGACCAAATCAATATCTCATCTGCAGAATTATGCTTTTACTTTTGAAATGGACAGATCTGCAGATATGACTGGACTTGCTGTTTTGCTTGTATCCATCTGGTTTCAGCACCAACTAATAGTTGAAGAAAATTTTTTATATGAATGCTTGTCAACAAACACAAGTGGTGCTGAAATAGTCTAAGTGTTGAATAACGTTTTGTAATCTCATGATTTATCCTGATACAACGGTGCTGACATTTGCCCAGATGGTATAAAAGCAATGGTGGTTAAAAGTGCTGACACCTTGGCCCAAATCCAGACAATGACAAAACTATGCTAGGAGTCATTGAGTTTTTCAGCAACACAACACATAGAGAAAAAAATGCCAGTTTCACTTAAGAATGTCCTTGATGAAGCAATAAGCATGAATAGTTTCACTAAATCTCAGCCCTTCAGTACATGTCTTTTTTAATATTCTGGGCAATGGAAATGGGAAGTATACACAAAGCACTTCTGTTGCCTTCCTCAATAAGAATCTTGTCTCAAAAGAAAAACACGTGTACGATCATTTGAGTTGCAAGCTGAACAAGCTGCTTTTTTTTCCTGGAACACCATTTTTACTTGAAAGAATGATTGACAGACAAACTGAGGTTATTCAGACTAGGATATTTGGCAGACATTTTCTTGAAAAATGAACTTCAAGGAAAACAACTGACAATATTTGTTGCCAGTGATGAAATTCAAGCTTACAAGCAGAAATTAAAATTTCGGAAAACTTGTATCCAGCACAGTAAGCCCGAGAGCTTCCCAGGGCTTAAAGACTTTGCTGATGAGATTGATGGTGTTATTTACAAATGTGATTTTTTTTTTTGATATTGTATAATGAGATATGTCAACATCTTAGTGAACCACTATTTTGCAAATGACTAATACCTGATGTTACCAAATCATGCATAGGTAAAAGGTTGAAAGTGAAAGATAAAAAAGTGAAAGATAAACCAAAGGATTTTAAAGTAACAGAGTATGGAAAGGTTATTGATATAGTTTCAGATTCCATATTGCAACTAACCTTTAAAAAACTACTACTTGTCAAGTTTTAGTATAGTATGAAAGAAAAATATCCACAATTATCTGAAAAGGCTATTAAAATACTCCTTTCTTTTCCAACTGCATATCTGTGTGAGGCAAAATTTTCTCCATATATGTGAACCAAAATAACATCTCGCAACAGATTGAATGCAGAAGCAGATATGACAATCCAGCTGTCTTGTAATGCCAGACATTAAAATAGTTTGCAAAAATGAAAACAATACCACTCTTTCCACTAACATTTTACTTTTGAAAAATATAGTTATTTTTCATAAAAATTGTATTTATGCTAACAGATGATAGGTTTATCATTGTTCTTTTAAATGAATTAAATATTTTTGTAAATCCCTGGTTTGAATTTCTAAGATGGTAAATATCACTAGATATAATTCACATAAACAAAAGTTCTTTGTGGTCCTCAACAATTTTTAAGTGTTTAAAGGGGTTTTGAATCAAAAATTTTGAGAACTGCTAAACATAGTAGAATTAGAGCTATCCACTAAAGTTCATTCCAGCTCTGAAATTCTCCCATCAATATATAACATATTAAGCCTTTTTGAAGAAAAAGAACTATTTCTATAGTAGCAGTGCAG
Source organism: Pseudochirops cupreus (assembly GCA_028627135.1). NCBI lineage: Eukaryota > Metazoa > Chordata > Mammalia > Diprotodontia > Pseudocheiridae > Pseudochirops > Pseudochirops cupreus. Next base: position 354,932,983 of record CM053583.1, read on the forward strand.
GTAGAAAAATGAAATAAACTTTAAACAGACCTGCAGTTTGAGTTTGAGATCACTGGTCTGGCTGTTTGGATTTTGTTCTTCATCCAGTTCCATTTTCCATTCCTGCGTGTCTCTGAAATGAATTTATTTCACCATGAGAAATATTTTTTCCCAGAAATAAATGAATATGGACCTAAATTTACACTATCAGTGGGTGTCTAAATGGTTGAACATAAATTGAATCTTATTTCAAATGTACTGAAGGGAATTCCTGGTTTCAAGGAATACTATTGTGACTATTTTCATTAAGCAGATGGTTAGCTTCGTTTTATCTTTTCTATAAATCCAGATTTTCATATAGTGACTTTACAAAAAGTCAAGTTCAGGAAGACAGGACCAAGATGGTAGAATAGAAGTAGGAACCCAGCTGAATTCTTCCAACATTTCCCTCCAAACAACTTTAAAATAACACTTCAAATCAAATTCTGGAGTGTCAAAGCCAACAAAAGGTCAGAGTGAGACATTTTCCCAGCCCAGAAGAACTTAGGAGGTTGGTAGGAGACATCTATGACGTTGAGGTCACAGATGAGCCAGCAGAGCTCACATGGAGGCAACACTAGGAGCAGCAGGTCTTGGAGTCAGCTGTAAGAGCAGCAGCTTCAGGATTGCTCAGCCCAGAGATGGTAAAAAGGGGTCAGACAATTGGCCAAAAAGAGATTATGGGGACCTTGATGCAGCTTATGCTTATTGGCAACTCTGTTACCCATACACAGTACCAGGGTGGAGAGGAGCTCTCATGGTTGGACACAAGGGAACACCATCCCTGGTCACAGTTCCAAGGCAGAGAGGAGTGCTAGCTCTTGTGGCTACAGCAGAGGAGAGGACCTGGTCACAGTTCTAGGGCCAAAAGGAGCTCTAGTGCTTGTGACTAAAGAAGAGCAAGGGCTTTTCCTGGGTATTAACCTAAGCACAGACCAGGAGAGTAATGACCATACCTCTTTCTGGATCACAGCACCTTAGAAGCCCTGAAAACTTGCAGACCCCCAGAACTAGCTCTGAAAACAGCCATTTAAAAGCCTGAAGCTTAGGACACTGCCTTTTTACCCTCAGAGGAGCAGACCCCAACTTTAACATATTCATAGTCCACAAATAGGCTGGAAAATGAGCAAACAACAACAAAAAAGAACTTGACTATTAAGAGGAACTATAGTGGCAGGGAAAACCATGACATAAACTCAGAAGAAGACAACAATATGAAAACAGCTATAAACAAAGCCTTGAAGAAAAATACTAATTAGACTTGAGGCCAACATAAATTCATGGAAGAGTTAAAGAAAGAAATAGGAGTGTTAAAGGAAAAATTGGGGAAAGAATTGAGAATGATGCAAGAAAATTGTGAAAAGAGAATTAACAGCTTGGTAAAAGAGGTACCAAAAAATGTTGAAGAAAATAACACCTTAAAAAAAACATTTGGCCAAATGGTAAAAGAAGCACAAAAATTCACTAAAGAAAAAAAGGTCCTTAAAAAGCAGAATTGGTAAAGTAGAAAGAGAGGTACAAAAACTCACTGAAGAAAACAATTCCTTGAAAATTAGAATTGGGCAACTAGATGATAATGATTCCCTGAGTCCTCAAGGAACTATAAAACAAAGGCACAAGAATTTTTTAAAAAATAGAAGAAAATGTGAAATATGTCACCAGAAGAACAACTGACCTAGAAAATAGATCAAAGAAAAATAATTTAAGAATTATTGGACTACATGAAAGTCCTGATCAAAAAAAAAAGCCTAGATATCATATTTCAAAAAATTATCAAGGCAAATTTTCATGATATATTAGATCCAGAGAGTAAAATAGAAATTAAAAGAATATACCTGTTACCTCTTGAAAGAGATCCCAAATTGAAAAATGCCTAGGAATATTATAGCCAAATTCCAGAACTCCCGTGTCAAGGAGAAAATATTATAAGAAGCCAGAAAGAAACCATTCCAAAATAACGGAGCCACAGTCAAGATTGCACAAGATTTAGTAGCTTTCACATTAAAGGAGCAGAGGGCTTGAAAATATGATATTCCAGAAGGCAAAGAAGCTAGAATTACAACCCCAAAATAATCTAACCAATAAAACTGAGTATAATCCTCTAGGGGAAAAAATTGATATTTAATGAAATAGATGACTTTTAAGCATTCCTGATGAAAACACCAGATCTGAAGAGAAAACTTGACATTCAAACACAAGACTCAAGTTATGCATAAAAAGGTAAACATGGAAAAGAAATAAAAAGGAACTTAATAGAGTTAAACTGTTTAAATTATTATATGGCAAGATGATATATGTTACTCCAAAGAAATTTAGTTTACTTTTTATTTATTAGAAGTAGTCTACATAGACAGAAGGCATAATGAAAGGGTGAAAAAGGGAGATGCACTAGTAGAAGGAGGAAGGGAGAGGTGGACTGGGGGAAATTATCTCACAAAAAGCTTTTACACTGGAAGAGAAGCTGGTGAAGTGGCAGGCAGTGCTTGCACCTCACTGTCATCAGAATTAGTTAAAAAGGGAAGAAAATATATATACATTCAGTTGGATATAGAAATTTATCTTCCCAACAGGGAAAAATAAGGAGAAGGGGATAAGAAAGAGAGTGGGGGGAGGGATAAAAGAGAGGGCAAATTAAGGGAAGCAGTACTGAGAAGCAAAATGAACTTTTGAGCAAAGAAAGGATAATGAACAGAAGAAAATAGGATGGAGAGAAATACATAGTAATCATAATTGTGCAGCTAGGTGATACACTGTATAAAATGCCAGACCTGTTGTCAAGAAGATTCATCTTCCTGATGTGAAATCTGCCTTCAGACACTTACTAGCTATATGACTCTGGGCAAGTTACTTAATTCTGTTTGCCTCAGTTTCCTCATCTATAAATTGAGCTAGAGAAGGAAATGGCAAAGTACTCCAGTGTCTTTGCCAGGAGGAGTCAGATACAATTGAAAAGGACAGAACAGCAGCAAAAACCAAAACTGTGAATGTGACGGGATGAGCTCACCCATAAAATGGAAGTGGATAGCAGAATGGATTAAAAACCAGAGTCTAATAATACAGTGTTTACAAGAGATATACTTGGAAGAGGGTTAAAATAAGGAGGTGGTGCAAAATCTATTATGCTTTAACTGAAGTTAAAAAAAAAAGGTAGGGGGACGACTAGGTGGCACAGTGAATAGAGTACCAGCCCTGGAGTCAGGAGGACTTGAGTTCAAATCCAGCCTCAGACACTTAATACTTACTAGCCATGTGACTTTGGGCAACTCGCTTAACCCCAATTGCCCTGTCTTCCCCCCTACAAAAAAAAATCAAAAAATAAAAAGGTAGGGATAACAATTATGATCTCAGATAAAGCAAAAATAGAACTAATATAAAGAGATAGTCAGGGAAACTACATGTTGATAAAAGGTACCATAGACCATGAAACAATATAAAAAATGTTTATAGCAAGTTTCTCTGATAAAAGCCTCTTATATCAAATATATGGGGAACTGAGTCAAATTTATGAAAAATAAGAACCTTTCCTCAATTGACAAATTGTTAAGGGATATGAACAGGAAGTTCTCAGAGAAAAAAATCAAAGCTATAGTCATATAAAAATGCTCTGAATCATTATTGCTTAGAGAAATGCAAATTAAAACAACTCTGAGGTACCACCTCACACCTATCAGAAATAACAAATGCTGAAAGAGAAGAAGGAAAATAGGTACACTAATGAATTGTTGGTGGAATTGTTAACTGGTCTAACCATTCTGGAGAAAAATAAAATTAAAACTATGCCCAAAGGGCTATAAAGCTATGTATACCCTTTAATCAATAATACCACCACTAGGTCTGTACCCCCAGAGAGATCAAAGAAAAAGTAAGAGGAACTATTTGTACAAAAATATTTATGGCAGCTCTTTTGGTGGTGGCAAAGAATTGGAAATTGATGGGAGGCCCATCAACTGGGGAATGGTGTTGTGGCATATGATTGTAATGGAATACTATTGCACTGTAACAAAGGATGAGCAAGATGGTTTCAGAAAAATATGGGAAGACATATATGAAGCTGATGCAAAGAGAACTGAGTAGAACCAGCAATGACAGCAATATAGTAGTGATGATCATCCATGAAAGACTTAGCTATTCTTATTAATACAATGATCTAAGACAATTCCAAAAGATTCATGATGAAAAATGCTAGAGAGAGAACCAGTGAATTCTTTGAGTGCACGTTGACATATAATTTTCTCACTTTTTTTTCAATGTGGCTAATATGGAAATGGTTTGCATTATTTTACATGTATAATTGACATCATATTGTTTGCCTTCTCAGAAGGTGGGGGAAAAATGAGAGGGCAGGAAAGAATTTGGAATTCAAAGTTTTTCAAAAGAATGTTTAAAATAAATAATATTTTTAAAGTTAAATACAACTGCATTGTAGTTTCATAGTTTCTACATTTTGTCTTCCATTAATATCTCATGCTATGCTTACTGAAGAACTCAACACTGTGACTTACTCGGGCAATCCTTGGCAGGATTTCCATCTGTAGTTGCCTACCATATAGTGTGAAGCTGAATTATTTTTATCTTACTTGTCAGGAAACCAGGCTTTTAAGGTGATCAGAAGACAAATCAGCACTGTCTCTTCAGTATACTATTTTTGCTATACGCATCAGAAAATTTCTTCAAGATTCAAGCAGATAGCATATGGTTAGTAATGGATAGACATAGGCCATAGGAACCCATCCAGAAAGGATCCTGTTGGCCCATTGCTGTTGAGAAATTTATCTTAGTGCCCTTGTTCAAATCAATAATAGGGCATTTATTAGCAGTGAAATATATTTTTCTTATGGTCAAATGATATTTGTAAAGCACTTACCATGGTGCCTGGCACAAAGTACATACTATTAAAATCCTATTATCTGTCCTTATGGTCCGTGACTGATTAGCAAAATAAAAAGCTGTCAATTTTCAGTCATTTACATAGTGAATTTAATTCATCGCTGCTCTCTCCTTTCCACATTGCAAGATTAAATAGCATGAATTCATTGAAAACAAACAGGATTGAGCTCAGCTGACAGGTAATTATTGAGCACCTACTGTGTACAATCTATTGGCCCTAAAGGCTATTACCCAGAATTTAGCTTGATGGAGATAAAGACCATAATAAAAACCATAGTAAATCATGTCATCACAAGGAAACAGAATTTTAATTTGGATCCAGTAAAAATGGAATCAGATGCTAAATGTATTTAATACTTAAAAGGTTTTAATCCAGCTGGAAGACTGGCAGTATTAGAATACAATCACACACAAGCCTGGCAAATTCTTAGGGATATATCCATCATGATTATGAAAAGATTCCCAGCTGGTAGGCAGTTCCAGGACTGATAGCTCACTGTTTCTTGCTCCCTTTCAAAGTACAGAAATACCAAGAAATGTTTGTCTTATTCACAGATGTCAAGAGGCCATATAGACCAGAAATGGCAGTTAGAAGTAATATTCAGATTTCCTCTCACTAGGTATGTGCCCAGGGATGACAAACCAGAGACTAGGCTTAGAATTTGGTAATGGACTTTTCATGATATGTCTCATGAGCTTCAGAGAGTACAAAAAATAGTGGCCCCTCTGCTAGTCACTGGCTCTGCCTATTCTAATCAACCCCCTGCTATTTGTTACTCCATAACAATCACTTGAAATTTCATTTTGTGCAGAAATAGTGCTTTTGTGTCTTAAATCATTATCTCCTGTGGAAATCCGTTTTCTGCTTTCTGGTGGAAACCCAAGTAATTCCAATAGGATATTGTAACTATATGGCAGGCACTATACTAAATACTGGAGACACAAAGAAAGTAAGGTCTTTATCCTCAAGTATCTCACATTCTAATGGGGGACATAATATGCAAAAAAAAAAAGTGCATACATGATATATACAGTGTAAATGAAGGCATGAGCAGTGATAGAATCCAGGAAAAGCCTCCTGGAAATTTGAACTGAGTCTTGAAGCAAGCAAAGAAAATCAGCAGGGAAATGAGAAGGGAGAGTCAAAGGTGGAGTATTACACGTGAGGACCAGTAAAAAGTCCAGTGTCATTAAATCACAGAGTATGATGAAGAGAGTTAAGAGTAAGGAAATTGGAAAGGTAGGAAGGAGCCAAGTTGTAAAGACCTTCAAAAGCAAAAGAGATTTTTATAATCATTCTTTTTTTTTTCAAATTTTGAGTTCCAAATTCTCTTTCCCTCCAGCCCCTCCCCTACCCACTGAGAATCAATGTGATATCAATTATATATACGAAATCATGCAAAACGTATTTCCATATTAGCCATGTTGCAAAAAAAAAAAAGTGAGAAGATAAAGAAAGCTAAAAATACGTCCCATCTGCACTCGGAGTTCATTAGTTCTCTCTCTGTAGATGGATAGCATTTTTCATCATGGGTCCTTTGGGGTTGTCTTGGATTATTGTATTTCTGAGAATACGCTGACCATCAAACAATATTGCTGTTATTGTGTACAATGTTCCCCTGGTTCTGCTACTTTTTTTCAGTTCATATTCCCAGGTTTTTCTGAAACCATTTACTGTTTCATTTCTTACAACACAATAGTATTTCATCACAATCGTATGTCACAACTTGTTCAGCCGTTCTCCAACTGATGGGCGTCCCCTTAATTTCCTATTCTTTGCTACCACAAAAAGAGCAGCTATAAATGTTGTTGTGAAAATAGGTCCTTTCCCTTTTTCTTTGATCTCTTGACGATACAGATCTAATGCTGGGTCAGAGGATATGCACGTTTTTCTAACCCTTTGGACATGTGGAAATATTGTTCTCCAGAATGGCTGGACCAGTTCACAACTCCACCAAAAGTGTATTAGCGTCTCAATTTTTCCACATTCCCGTCCAGCATTTGTCATTTTCCTTTTCTCTCATGTTAGCCAATCTGATATGTCTAAGGTGTTACCTCACAGCAAAAGTGGATTTTATATCTGGTCCTGAAGATAATAGGGAACCATAAGTATCTATTGAATAGGGGAGAGGAACATTACATAACCAGACTTAAACTTCAGGAAAATCACTTTGGCAGTTGAATAAAGGATGCTTTGGAGTGGGAAGAGACTTAAGGTAAAAAGACAAACTGGAAGGCTATCAGTGTAGTCCAGGTGTGAACTGATAAGGGCCGCTACCAGTGTGGTGGCTGAGAGACTAGAGAGGAGACCTATAAGAGAGAAATTGTGGGCTTGGCAATAGATTAGATATGTGTGAGGAGGATAACCTTTCCTTCCAGGAAATCAACAAACTACCCACCACATTTTTCCATTTGTAAGTTTTGTAAGTACATTCAAGTTTGTGAGAGATTTCATTATTAGTGGCTAATTAAGAATGGAGGTGGGCAATTATTCTTTATCCCATGCTGAAAATGAAGGCTCAAAATGATCAGATGAATTTGCAAGTCTCTTATATAAATTTAAACTGAAAAGTAAATTTTTTTTAAAAATCAGAAGAGTACCATGTCACAGTATTAGACATGTCTCATCAGTATGTCATAGGTTTAATGAATCCACCAGTATACTTAAAAGAAACATCTTCATTATTCACTTGAATATATTATACAACTGGTAGAAGAGAATAAAATTATCATTATATTCAAGTGAAGTGCTAATCTCTCTAGTTTTAAGAGAGGATTTGATTGTATAGAACCAGAGAAGATTGACATATAAAACTGGGAAACTTGACACTTTTCAAAGATCTCCTGGTAGGAAACCAGTAGCTATTAGGAAAATTGCCAAGTTAAAAGAAGCAGGGATCAGGAAAGAAGATCCAAAATTGGAAAGACATATCAAACAACAACTGATCCATGATATGAACCATCAGAACATTTGTTTCCAATGTATATTAAATTATTTTTAAAAGAAGGATTATCTCAAGCAGAAGAGGGGACATTTTTTCCAAAATAAATGTACTTTTGTAAACTTTTTCAGCCCTTCCCTTGCTTCTAGAGACCCGTGGCCCATAGTAGAAGCTTAACAAACATTAATCGATTGATTCGTTGATTGAATGATTGTTACCCAGTTCTCAGCTTGTATGGCTTATAGGATCTGTGGTGAAATTATCTTGCAAAGGTAACAAAATACCACAACTATGAACTCAGTGCTTAAGAAAATAAAAGGTTTAATTTTATTTTAAAACTATTTAATAATTTACGTAAAGCCACAAAAATGGAAATAAATGTTCACACAACTAATTTCCATTATTTTACTCTATTTTTTCAAATTATTATACAGGGTGTTCCAAAAGTCATGGTATAGTTTTAATACTTAAAACTTTCTTATTTTGAAATATGAGCTGTATTTATGTGAATTTCCTTTATTTCTCTGTCCTTTGTTTTATTCCTCAGGGGGGCTCAAAGTCCCTCTGATTTTTAATACTGTGCTTTGTGTCTCACTTTTGCCTGACTACCTAATTCTGTTCTTGTGTCCTCGTTGTTTTGAAAAGCTCTGTTTCCTGATGTCTCTTTTCTGCACATTCACGCTAGAATCATTTCGTCTTTCAAAACTTTCTGAGTGGTTTTCAAAGTAGATATGGTTTTGATGCTTATTCTTTACACCCTGGGCCACTATTAGCAAATGTCATTTATTCATCGAGGGAACTGGATCACATATGATTACATTCTGTCTGGGTGGCAATATGGAAAATAATAATGTATTCGTGCTATATTCTGTCACATGTTTTCAGGGAAAACTGAAGACAAAGGGAAAGTGGAAGTTAATTGCATATTAACTTATTCCAAACACTCCCCAGAGGTATCTGACTCTTAGAAGTGGTAGTAAATAATCCTTCAGGATTTGTTCAATTGTAAAGTATAAATTAATGGAGAAAAAGCATGCCTAATTCGGTGCTTTAAAATGAAATCATGCCTACATCCTCTGCATGCTAACTTCATTATTGACATTCATTTGTCCATAGACACCAAATAAAGGAAGGCCTGAAGAACAGAAGCCCAAAATATGTTGTTTCAAATGTGTAGTTGGAATTTCCTATGTGCATTTTAAAGATTTTAACATGAACAACAATATTTAGAGTATGTTAATAATAGCCATTGGTTAGGTGGAGGTGGGGGAAGATGGAAGGAGAGTTTATTTTTATGTTGGACAAAGCTACAATATATTGTAATCATGATTCCAGCAGCATCTTTAACCCCTTGTACTGAACCACTTATCAATCTCTAGGTGTAAGAAACCCCAACTATGAAATATCACACAAAAATCCTGAATGTTAACCTGTTTAATAAATGTATAAAGCATGGTTTTCAGTTTGAAGATTGGTTTGAGAATAGAGATGGCATGCATTTAGGCCATGAGCAGACTTAATAATACCTTTGGAGTAGTTTACACTCAGTTTGGGGTATTGGGGCTTTTGGCTAGATTTTTTTATTTTGTTCCATTTGCTAACCTTGTGTTTCTGAGCCATGAGGCCCAGGCCCTTGTCTGAACTTCCAAGTTGCAGAGGTATCATTCCCTTTAGTCTGGGAAGGTATGAATGATGAGACTTCATAGTCCTCAACCCAATGTCTTGAGTAAGATAAGGATCAAGCATCTCAACCCCGAGCTGGGTCCTTTGGTATTGAAGGAGAAAATTGATCAGAATGTCATGGCCCACTTTGGAAGCTGAAGTTTTTCCTGCATGTAGGGGAGTACTAGAAGATTCCATGTCTGGACTTCTACTTTATTCATTGACCTGCAGTCTGACTTTTGGTTCTTAGATCACTGGGATTAGCAGTGAGTTCAAAGCCAGAACCCCCAAGCCCTGGTACAGCAGGCCTTTATTTGAAAGACCCTAGGTAGCCAATCAGTAGTTGTGTTCTTTTATCTTGCTGTAAAACCAAGAACCAGCTGACTCCTCCCAAGATTTAAGCTGAGTGAATTTGTTCTCAGGTGTATAAGTTTTGTGTGGGATATATGCCTTTCATTTTTCTGGTGCAGCTACTGATCACAAAACCACCCATTTAGAAAACAATTACTACTAAATAAATAAATGGTGGGAAGGAAAAAAATAAGCACCTTGACTTAATGGAGACAAAAGTTGCTTGTGCTACTTATATTTCATGAGTAAAACAGGGATTTTGTTAAAGATTCTTTTGGGTGGTTTTGAAATACAAGGATTTTTTTTTCATTCAGCAATAGATCTTGGAGTGACTGAGGTTGGGAAGGTGATGGTTTATTGCTATGTATGGTTGGTCATTTGGGCAATATAATAATAGGTGCTGGAGACTTTTCTGGCTGTCAGACACAGAGGGTAAAGCAACTTGGTCTAAATCTGGTCTTAATAAGTACACTGTTTGTAGAAGGTAAAGGCTGCTGGAATAAAAGATAGCTAGATGGAAGCCTTGAAATGATTAGGGTCACTACCGTGTTAAAAATGAGCATAGTAGTCACGAATGCATTTGACCAACTAAATTTAAAAGCAAAAAAATGTTGGTAACAATAAAAAAGCAAAATGGGCTGCTTATTGCAAAGAAAAATGTAATGCTTTCCAAAAGTACAAAGTAAATACTGCTAGAAAATGAAATTGTATTAAATTAACAGGGGCAACTAGATGGTATGGCAGATAGAGTGCCAGTCCTAGAATCAGTAAGACCTGAGTTCAAATCAAGGTTCAAGCACTTACTAGCTGTGGGACCCTCAGCAAGTCACTTAACCCTATTTGCCTCGGTTTCCTCACCTATAAAATGAGCTGGAGAAGGAAATGGCAAACCACACTAGTATCTCTGCCATGAAACCCCAAATAGGATCACAGAGAGTCAGATACAACTGAAACAAGTGAAAAACAACAAAATGGTAAACAGGAGTTCCTTCCCTGCTAAGTCTGCAAATGAAGCCAAATTGGTGAAAGAGTTGTAATAGGAATTTTTGTACCTGGAGCAAGAAGCAAGGAAGATATCCTTGGTTGAGGAAACATGAAACAGAAATCCTGGGATTCTAGCACTGTGGACAGGACTTATTCCTGTGGCTTATCTGTAGCTTCCTATTTTAGCTAATTACTTTTGCTTGCTACCTGCTAATTAAGATGGTGTGTGTCCAGGAGGCCCTGCTCCATCCACCTGCCTCTTTCTGCTTTCTTTTTCTGCCTCTTCTTCCCACAATCACAGTGCAACTGTCTACTCGCAACTGCACCTTCAGGTATCCTCTTGGTGCTGATGATAAGGCCAGGCTTTAATCAGTGAAGCAGCAAATGACCATAACCCTCTTCTGAGGACAAAAGCAATAGAAGCAGTACTTTAAGGCTTCAGGTCCTACCCAACCTAGATCAAATAGATATATGTTAGCTCTTTCTTACCACCATCATGTCTGTTAGGAGGGAGCAGCAAAAGGCAGTGTCACCAGACTAAGGCAGAAAGAGAGGCAGAGATCCTCACTCACTACACCCCCATCTTGTGATATTACCTGGCTCCCAAATACCTGTCTTCTCTTACCACTCTTAAAGTAGTCCTAGACACAGGAGGAAAAGGTCAAGACCCCCAGGAGATTACTGAAACACCATCTCAAGGCATGGGGTGTCTTAGTAATGGCTCTTGCTAGCTCACAAAGAGACAATTGTTAAATTTTCAATGTGAGCATTTACAGCTGAGAAATTGGTAAACACTGCTAAATGGGGCTTGATTTATTGTTTTGTTGATTATCTAGACTTAAGAAAATAATGGGGGAAATGTTAATAATGAAGATTAAATTTAAAGGTATGTACATTTTTTCAAAGAGCCACTTGTTATACATTTGCCAGCACACCCTTCCTGTACTGCCAATATGTTACCCCATCCTCAGGTGCTAGGGTATAGCTACTTAACGGGTCTTCTAATACTGACCACTTTGCCAGGCTAAGATACTCTTTGACCCCAGAGTAAAATTCTAGGCTAGGGTCAGGTTGGAAATGATAACAGGTAGTTGTTACCCTATTCACAAAAGTGTTTGGTGGCATGGCAACCTCATGCTTTCTACCACCTCCATATAAAGTAACTTGTACATCCATGATGTGGAGGTTTATTGGTCATTATCCATTCCCATTCCCATGCTCCTTTCCAGCCTTGACTTTGGACATTGGAACTAAAGTGGGCCCTTTGGAAAAGGAGATGCCTGTTTCTGACTTCCCTTGTCACTTTTGGCAGGACCAGCCCAGGTAAACCATGTTACCCAGAAAAATTGAGTGTTGGTAAATGTATCCCTCCCACTTTCTGTCTTCTAAGACCACGTAGTCAATCTTTCCCACCTGGGATTGTCTTCTGAACAAGCCCTCTAACTTTAGAAATGCCTATGACAAAACCTAAGTTGTCCCACACTAGTTATGGCTCTGTTTGGTGTAAAAGTAATAGTTAACTCAAACCCATCCATTGTCTTTAGTAACTAGAATGGAATCTCCCTTGAACTCATGATGTATCACATTAGGGTAAGTTAGTGAGGTTCTGGATTTTGATAAGTCAGCAGATCTTAGCCATCCTTTTGTCCTTATTTGACAGAATAATAGAAGGATCCTTAGAGGACATCTGTGCCAAACTGTACTTCAAGAAGAGTAACTCGTTAAATGACATCAAGTAATCATCACAGTAGAGCAGAATGACAGAGTAGCAGGAAATACAGCTAACTAAGTTCTACCCCACAACTCCTCCACAGCAGTCTTAAAAATGCACCAGACTAAGTCCTGGTGGGTAAATCCAAGAAAAATCAATGAGCCATTTTTCCAGCACAGGTCAGCAAAAGGAAATAGGCAAGGAGGTCTTTAAACTCTGGGGACAGAGTCTAGCTAAGAACAATCATGTAGAGCATTACAACAAAGGGAGAGTTTTTATACTGGGACAAGAAGAGATCCCAGATACAGCACATAGGGGTTAGAGCTTGTGCAGGGAGCAGAAACTTGTGTCAGCTGGCAGCTCTGTTTTTTACTACCCAGTTCTAGATCACAGATCCAAGGCAGGATCTAGGGAAGACCTGTACATTTGAGTGACATTGCAGGGTAAGAAGCAGTCATGGGATATAGGTTGTATAGTGAGTGAGTGAGGTGCAAGTTCAGAAGCAAGCTGCTTCTGAATGGTTCTGACCCTAGGAACAAAAAAAGAATCTCAGTTCCAACCCTAGCTCAGTCTGAAGCTTACAGTAGGAGGTAGGAATCCCATACAGAAGGGAAGCCTACATTTCTGCCACTCTGAACCAGCTAAACTTTCTAGCTAGCTGATAGTGGCCAAGTCCAACAGCAATCAGCTGGCAGTCCAATCAGGAACAAACCCACAGATGTGTTGTTCAGACCCAAACCCAGGTCAGGAACTGGTAAAAAGTTCAGAAAAGAAGTTCAGTAACTAAATTTTGCATTATATCAGACTATTTCCAGAACACTAAAAGCTTACAGGTCCCCATCTTGACATGACCTTGTCAAGGGATAACACGAGAATAACACAATACTCAAAATCCCAAGAAAGTAGCTGTAGGACACCATAGGGGCTCAGCCAAGATATTCCCTCTAAAAATGCCTGGTTCTAACATAAAGTTCAAAGTAAAGAAATGGATTGGAAGAATGATCAAACAAAGAAGAGTCCCACCATAAAAAGCCATTATGGTGATAGGGTTGCTCAGAACACAAACCCAAAAGAAGAGAATACTTCCAAAATATCTGCAAGTAAAACTTCAAAGAAAAATACGGCTTAAACATAATTTCAATTAGAATTCTTAGTGGTAAAAAGAATTTTTTAAAGAGTTTGAAATGTTTAATAAATTAAATGAGATCAATAGAAGAAATCATTGGAAAAGAAATAAAAGTTATAGAAGAATTGAGAAGGAAATTAACAGTCTTACACATGAAGTACAAAACCTTACCTAAAAAACAAACTCCCTGAAAATTAGAATGGATCAAATAGAGGATGAAGCTATTTGTGATCATTGCTTCCCTTTCTGCAATAAATTCTTACAAACCATGCCATAATATGTTTATAATTTATATGGAAATTGAAGTAAAGCCCACTGGCTTGACTCTTCTCTCTTCCCTTTTTAAAAAGTAGAGATAATCCTTGTCCATCTCCCCCCCATTCTCTGACTTTCTAAAACTGCTAATGCCTCCAAAATCACTTCTGCCAATTCTTTAAACACCTGGCACTTAATTCATCTGGCCCTGGTGAATCAAACTCATTAAAAGAGACAAGGTGGCATAGTGGGAAGTGTGCTGCACTTGGAGTCAGGAAACTTGGATTCAAATCTGACCTCTGTCAGTTATGAAGTGTGTGCTCATGAGCAAATCTCTACTCTCAGAGCCTCAGATCCCACATCTATAAAGTGGAGATGATAACACAAGCATTAACATACCTAATAAATGCTTTAAAATGCTTTAAAAATCTTAAAGTTCTCTGTAAGTATAAATAATCATTCCTGAAGACAGATAAATGTTCTCTTATCATTTCTTTGCTCATCTTGGTTTTCAATTCCCCATTCAGTTTGTGTTCCAACTTTTGAGTCCAAAGAACATTCTCTTTGTTGGCAATAATAACACACACCACTTAAAGTTTTGCACAGTTTTGTACATTATATATAATATTTCATGTGATCTTCATTATAACCTTATGAAGTAAGTCCTATCATTACCCAAATTTTATAGAAGGGGAAACTGAGACACAGAGAGATTAGGTGACTTGCAAAGGGACATAAAACTAGAAAGATCTAAGGCAAGGTTTGAACCTTACTCTTCCTGATATCAGGTCCAACATCCTCTCTGCCTTATGCTATAGTTGCCTCAAACAGCTGAGTAAAGTTCTGCCTTTCTTATGGTGTTTTTTATTATTATTACCTTCCCATCCACCACTGTCAATGGACCTATCCCTAATTTGATTTTCCTCTTGCTCCCAAAGAAACTTTTTTATGATTATTATATTCTCCCACCTAAGCTTGTTCTGAGCTTTAAAGTTCTGACACTATTCTTTTACAAAGTGCTTTTATATTCATCCTCAGGTAGCCACCTTTTTTCCATCTTCCCTACTTGTCTTTGGAAATCTAAAAGTGTTGATGAGTTCCAGTTTCATCAGAAGAAGTGATTTTTTTCCCATTTTCCTTTCCACATTTTGTTTTTCTACTTGGTCAATAAATGGGCTTTTATTCTCCAAGAACCATATATCTTTCCATTATCAGAAAACCAAAATCTTTCATATTCTCTTGTTGCTGTGTTTATCCATTCAATCCTGGTAGTGTCTTTGAATACTTGAAGATATAATGAATAACTATTGATTGAAGAAATGACCACTTGCCTTTTAGGAAGCATTCTGTTCTACAGCCTTGTACAACCATAAGCATGAAAGTTTTGCAACAGGAAAATAAGTTTGACATGACAGGGTTTGGTTTTAATGCAGTTCAATTTTTCCTGGATATTGCATCATTTAAAAAGAAAAATGCAGGTGATTGACACCCTGTCTTGTCTAACTTGTTCTCCATGAATAACAAGAAAATAACCCTTGCTTAAAAGTCTTTGGACCAATTGCCTTCTTCCTTTGACTGTAAACTATACTCTGTAAAAGCAAGAGGAAAATCAGAGAGTAGCTAGCTTGAGTCCTTAACTTCATTTAAAAATTTTTATTGTATGCCTGAGATGTATAAGATGGTGCTTAGTCAGTCTCCCCTAACCTCGAGGCACTCCCCAACAGCTCCTCCCTCTGACTCTACAGTGGAAATCCAGCATATTTGACTGAGGTGGTAAATTAAAAACAAAAAAGAAGGAAAAGCCAGAGTCAGTAAATACTGTCTCACCAATATGTGTCAACAATTCCCATTTAGCAAGTATTTTTAAAGCATCCACTAAGCTAGTCCCACATAAAAGCAGTCCCTGGCCTTAAGGAAAGAGCTAACATCTACTG
>CM053583.1:354949352-355176857 GCA_028627135.1 Pseudochirops cupreus
AGGAAAAATACAAGCAGAGAGATAAAGATCAACAGAGTGCCTGAATCAACTATACACTTTACATACATCCCTGGATCAAGAGAGCCTTTACATCTGAGCAGTCAGGGAACTCTGAACATACAGACACTCAGAATCTTGACCAAGGATTCACAAGATCCTTCTTATAAGTGAACCCCCAAAGCAAAATACCAATTCAGAGTATATATACACTTCTCAGAGCCAGAAGGTATCACAATTGTTGGGACTCAGTGCCTAATTAGAAATTAGCAAAAGGTGTGAAAGCCTTCCTACAAGCAAGCCTCCCCTAAACAAGCTTCCCTTAATGGGCTCTATGTGAGATCTATTGGGGGGAGGGAGGAGAGATCTTAAATCCAATTAACATTACACTGTAGATAAGTCATTTAACCCTGTTTGCTTCAGTTTCCTTGTCTGTAAAATGAACTGGAAAATGAAATGGCAAACCATTCCAGTATCTTTGCCTAGAAAACCCCAAATGGTATCACAGAGAGTCCAAAACAACTCAACAACAACATGCAGATACAGGTGCAATGCTTTATGGTGATAAAACATATAAATTCTGGGAAAAGATGGACTAATTTTCCAAAGTTAACAAAGGAATAAAAGAGAGTCTGGAATCAAGTAAAATGTATACAGAATTTGCATTTGAGTACTTCCCAAACTGTTGATGTAATATTTCCCTACTTTATTAAGTGATCTAGGAACATTCTAGCTTGAGGGAGTACCAAAAGATTTTCTTCATTTGTTTTTCTTTGTCAATACTCTTTCTGTGCAGACCCAGAAATGAGTGTTATTTCCAGAAACCTCTAGGCAGGTTACATTTCAAGCAAGTGATGACTGATCTAGTAAGCTTGTAAAGTGACAAGGAGAGCCCAACAGGGAGACCAGTCTTTCCCACCTTCTTAACACCTAGATACTTCTCTAATGTATTGATTGGTTTGACAAGTAGAGACATGTACAAGTCAACCTGAAGAGCTGAAGGCTGCCAGAACCTGTCTTCTCAATTCCAGAAGGAATCTGACTAAATAGGAACTGCTCCTTTTCAAGGGCACCATCTCTCCTACTATGGCAGCCACTAGGAACAAACCACAAACTATAAGCAGTCACCAATGCTCTTGGCTCTCAGATATGTTCTCCCTCCTACCTCTTAGGAATCCCTGGATTCCCTTAAAATTCAACTCAAAAACTCCATTCTGTAGAAGGTCTTTCTCATCCCCCCAGACCCTACTGACTTCCCTTCTAAGGCTACTTTCTATTTTCTCTGTAGTTGGTGTGAGCTAACTTATGTATATAGGGGGCAGTTAGGTGGTATAGTGGATAGTGCACTGGGGTCTGGAATCAGAAAGACTCATCTTCATGAATGCAAATCCATTTGCTAGCTGTGTGACCCTGGGCAAGTCACCTAACCTTATTTGCCTCAGTTCCTCATTATAAAAATGAACCAGAGAAGGAAATGGCAAACCACTCCAATATCTTTGCCAAGAAAACCTCAAAATGGAGTCACAGAAAGTTGTACACAACTGAAATGACACAACAACAAAAAACAACTTATGTACATTGTCCCTCTCACTTGAATGAAAAGTCCTTGACGGCATGGCATGGGGATGAGGGGCAGAAATGTATGCAGTACTTAACACATTGCTTGACTCATAGTAAGTACTTAATAAATAAATGCCTATTAGTTGATCGACTTAATAATTTACAGCAACAACTGACTGTAATCATGCAGGTTACCCTCAGTGGAGTAAAAAAGTTTTACAATCAATGATTGTCAGTAGTTTTAAACATGTGACCATCTTCCCTGGTTACCACATATCTAAACATTTTCATTTCAAAAACCTATAGAATTTGACTTAAATTTAAAGATGGATTTAGATTTTAAGTTTTATTTGCCTGCAGTTCCCAACCGAAAGCTGTACTATACTGAACTGTAAACAAGGAAAAATCTTGTGTGGTTTTTGAGCAAGCACTCAGAGCCCTTGATAGTTGTTGGGGAGGTGACAACTTTTTCATCAAATGGAGTTTGTTAGTTTGTTTTAAGCATGTTTTTAAGGAGAGGCTCAGAGAAACTAGGGATTTGTTCTGGGAGTAAGGGATTATTCTGAGGACAATGTTTACATGATGATGGAGGTCTCCCATTGTCTGAAGTAATCCCTAGAGGGTGTTGTGAAATTTGAAGGTACAGTATTATCATTTGGGAAAATAGATGACCGTGCTATTGTCTTCTGACCTTTGAATGTCAACATTAGGACTCCCTTTTCCCTTTCTTTCCTTAGTTCTTTCTTTACCCAGATCTACTGAATAGCAGGAAAGGAATTTACTCCTACTTGATGAGGCACCCAACCAACTCTGTTCAGGATTCTTCCTCCATTCTTAATGTAAACTGGTTTTGAAGTCAGAGGACTTGTAAGTGAATCGCTCTGATGCTTGCTGCGTGTATGACCTTGGCCAGCTCCTTTAACCTTTCTGGGTTGCAATAAAATGACTGGGTTGATTTACATGACTCATAAAACCCCTTTTAGATCTTTAATCAATTTTGAATCAAAGTAAAATGAGAGACAGTAACACATGTGATTTTTTATTTCAGATGCAACAATGAAAATGAATGGTACCAGGTCCATGAAAATATCATCCGAAAGTCTAGCACAAAGTACACGGCCCCCAGCTCCAACTACGGTAATCTGTTTCTTCTGAATAGGGTAACTTGCTGAAGTTTGCATGATAGGACTCAGGCCATGCAGGCATCCCAATGTTTGTTCCTAAACTTTTATGGCCCCTATTTGTTCCCCCTTCATCACATTCTGGATGACTCAAGGTCCAGCTTGATTATGCTTTTCTTTTGTCCAGGCTGAGGAAATGTGTCCTTGGAATCATCCTACTAAGACTTGGGTTTTCTTGAACAAAACCACCAACTCAGAATTAAATTGTCACTTAGTAAAGTCATTCTTTTTCAGTTACTACTCATTCTGTCATAAGGAAACCACATCGGTGTCAGTGATTAATCTAGCAATATCAGTCCCTATAGTTTGAGAATAGAAAAATATTTCCCTGTAAGTGACTTCTATCTCTTTCTTGAACTTTCTCAAACAGAAGTCTTTGAAAGCCTTGCTATTGAAACCTAGGAACAGTTAGGAGTATGAACAAGATTTTGTTTTCTAGATTGAATGGAAAGTTATTTTGTGATTAAATCTGAAAATAGTGGTTTGAAAAATATATGACTCTTGAAATCATCTTGCACTTAGCTACTGAATTCACAACAGAAACAGGTATTTATTTTTCCCATTTTCATCAATAAGTTATTTCATAACCACCTTTTCTTAACCTTTTTTTGTCCTCAAACTTACACAGACTTTTCTGGGAATTATGAGTTGGTCTTGAATGACAATATAAAACCAACATGCCATTTGCAGGCACAGAACTTCCTAGACAATTTTGACTGTCAGAAGGAGCTTATTTTTTGCTCTATAAATATAAATGGATATCTGAGTAGGAGGATCTTTGGAGCAGTTCTGAGCCAGAGGCTGCAGAAGGAGAAACATTCTGGAAGGCACGTTTGGCTCCACTTACATATTGCAGTGTGGGTGTCATCCGTACCTACTGAATTATTGATTTAGCCAGGGTTGCTTTTCCTTGTATGTGTACTTTGGGATTAGGCGCAAAGTGATGATGATTGCCATTGCCATCTGGATGCTAAGGAGCATCCTAGGTGCTCAGAACTGCACAGCCTTGGTCCCATAAATGTGCAGACACAAAAAACCTCTCTCTGAAATGAGAGGAGAAGAAAAATTGACCAAAAGTTAGATTTAAAACAGAGGAGAGAGTCCCATGTTATCTATGAGAACACAGTCCCCTTTCATCCATTTCACATTCTTTGTTGATTTATGTATTTTACTCACAAAATGATGCCCTTCACTATGAGTTCTTCAGACACAAGCATGTTTAAAGCTGATGTGACATATTTAAGATAAGTGAGAGAAATAAGAACAGAACACATTAATTAGAAAGCAGGCCCAAAGGGCAATTGCGTACCATTTGCCCCAAATTCTTAAAAGGATTGAGTTGACTTTGCTCCCTAAAATTCTAGGCGCTTTTAATGTAAAGGCAGTGACCAGTCTGTCTCTCTCTCTCACACACACACACACACACACACACACACACACACACACCCTTGGGGTTTTTTTTGTCCAAGGTCTAAATATATTGAGCACTTAATAGTCAGTAAGCATTTATTAAGTGCCTACTATGTGCCAGGCACTCTGCCAAGCACTAAGGATACAAGAAGAGGCAAAAGATAATCCTTGTCTTCAAGAAGCTCACAATCTAATAGGAGAATGGTTGTTTAAGTAACAGTGAGACAATATAGCCATTCTTGTTGTTATAACCAATATGTAGTGAGTGTCTTCAGTGACTTTACCAGGCATAGAGATAGCTATTCTTCCACTGCCAAGGATTAAGTACTGCCCTAATTTGGGGAAAAGGTAAAAGATTGTGCTTCCATCTAAGCCCCAATGTGTGGGAAACTTCCAATATGCCACAAACTTCATTTCCTACAAAAAAGTTGTAAACATATGTCTGGTGTGTTATATAGTGACACTTCTCCTCTACCCAGCTCTGTCTTTATTAGCCTCATCAGCCTGCATTTCTCAGTGTGGTGAAAATCAAGAGCCGAACAGGATGGCACAGACCTAAATCAGTGCCCAAAGCTGCTTTCAAGGCCACTAAGAGTGACAGTGGTAGCTTCACAGCTCTAGGAGCCTGAACAGTATCAGAATGAAAAACTAATAAAAGTTATAAAGGAAAAAGTTACCAATGTCATCTAGAGAAACATTTTCTTTCAGGTACAGGAAAAACCTAGGGATATATAAGTATAACAATTCCTGTAGATTAATAGATCACTTTTCTAGGCATATATGAATTTATATCTGCAAATTAATTCTCTTTAACCTGCACCCCAATTGGATTTATTTCTGGGTAGTTCTTAAATTGCTAGAGGGATATTGCTGGCCAAATTCTAAATCTTGCTTTATTCTATTATTCTACTCCATTGAAGATCCATTTTTAAAAATAAATTTCCTTTGCTTTCTCCCATAACTAACCTGAGTTAATCTCTATGGACAGTTAATTTAGAAGTTCCAATGCAATCACTTTCAAAGATGCTTAGATGCTTTTGCCTAAAGTTGTCATTTAGAATTGCAGAAAGAAATTTCTGTTTTGGTTGTGGATACTAAGAAAATATATAATTCTCCAATAACTCTAACATATCCTCATCTCTCTCCCCCACCTCTCTATTCCTCTTTTTACTTTCTCTCACCTACCTCTCTCCCCCTCTAACTCTATCCTCTTTCTCTCTCTCTACCTGTACCCTCTCTCTATCTGTCTCTCTCTATTTCTGTCTCTGTCTCTCTCTCTTTCTCTCTGTCTCTTTCCCCTCTCTCCCGCCCTTCTCTCTCCCTTTTCCCCCTTACCTCCTCTTTCCCCTCTCCCTTCTTCCCTTTTCCTCTCTCCCTCTTTTTGATAATATTCACATGTCTTTCATTTGGCTTGTTGGTATATCAAATACACTATCATTCATCATGAAGCAATTCCCATTCACATAGAGGTCATTAAGAATAGCTGTAGACAAATTAAGCAATTAACAGACAATTTTTCTATATTTTAAATATGTATTTTTATATTTAGGATATTAACCACAGAGCTATTTCAGCAGCTGGGCTGAGATTAATTTAGGTAATTAATCCCCATTCAACCATTCAACAAGTAGAAGATTCCACAGCACAGTTGATGTGGCAGCATGTTGCCAACCCACAAATGTCCCATGTAGATGTCACTTTGACCAACTACCTTTAATGGAACAGAATTCAATATGAGATTAAATTTAGATTGCTAGTTTTAAGGCAGTTTTAAAGTGTTCTCATGTTTGATGATTAAAGGAGCCAAGAGTCATTTTATAGAATTAAGTTAAAGTTACTAGTTTGAAAAACTATACGACAGCTTGGAAATTATCTATAGGATGACTCATCAGTAGGATTTAGAGTCAAGACCTGGGTCTCAATCCTAGTCCTTTTATTTACTACTTAAGTGACCTTGAGCAAGTCATTCAATTTCTAAATTTCCATACTCTTCTTTCACATCCATCTGTTTTTCACTACTCACATAGCTCCCACCTTAGTTCATTCCTTTATCACCTTTCACCTGAATCATTGCATGGAACTTCCAATTGATCTTCCTTCCTCAAGTCTCTCCGCATTCTAGTCTATCCTTCCACACAGCTGACAAAATGATTTGTCTTAAACCCTAGGCTGAAAATGTTATCTTCCTATTTAATAAACTTCAGGGACACCTTTGTTTCCTCTAGGAAAAAGCGTAAAGTATAAAGTCTTCGATCTGACTTTTAAAGCCCTTCACAATCTGACCCTAATCTGTCTTTCCAGTCTCAATATACATTATTCCTTTTCCCTTGATTTATAGATCAGCCCCATGCTTTAAATATGGTTGCATCTTCCTCTCTACCTCATAGACTCCCTTACTTCATTCAAGACTTAGCTCAATTAGGACAATTAAAATCATTGTGCAATTTTCCAAATGCAATCTGGGGTGGGAGAGGGGGTAGGGAGAGATGCAACTCAACCCCACCTTCTGCATAAAATCTTTCTTCCATTCCCACCCCCATCCCAGCTATAAGTGTCCTGCCTCCCTGACTATCTTGTTTTAGTTTTGTATTTATTCTCTCTATATTGATACAAATCCATATTGCCTTCCAGGTAGGATGAGAACTGTTTGAGAGCAGGAATTAATTTAATTAATTAAATTTAATTTAATTTAATTTAATTTTGTTGGGCTGTGTCTTTTCATCCTCAGTGACTACCACTGTCCCTAAAACATAATTGTCATCTTCATGACATAGCAGTCCTTTAAGAAATGATATTGGTTGGCAGTATTAGAAGTTTACTGGACAGCTCTCCTTTTTCTAGAATCCTTTCTTACCAAGAATTGTTTGCATTTGTCAATTGTCATTATTTCAATAGACTCCCAAAGCAAGTTACAGTTCTGAAGGTCATAGATTATTTTTCATTACCCATATTTTAAATTGACTGCTTTCTGATTCCATAGAGGGAAACACATTAATCTCATCAGAACTATTTAAAAATTCCAAAGCAAAGGATTCTAAAAGGCACAGATAAAGAAGTACAGTATTCCAGGTATAGGTGCCGACCTTTGCAAAGGCACAGCGATAGGAGGTGTCGTGCCACATTCAGGGAACAGCAAAGAGATTGATTTGCTTGAAACATAGAGTGAATGAATGGAGGTGAGGTATAAGAAGACTGGAAAGTGAAGATCCAGGTTCTAGAGGGCTTTAAATGACAGGCTGGAGAGTTTGCATTTGAGCCAAGAGACAATAGGAAACCAGTAAAGATTGTAGAACAGGAGAAAGAAATGGTAGATTTGTTTTGAGATTACTATTTTTGGCATGAATGAATTGGAGGATGAGGAGAGGATGAATTGAAGAGAAAGAGTTAGAAAAATTTAAAGCAAAGAGACCGATTAGGAAGCTAGGGCAATAATTTTGAACATTAAAAAAGGTCTAAATTAGGGAGGTGAATGAAGACAAGGGACAGATAAAAGTGACAGGTAAAATCAACAAGGATTTGGCAATTGATTTGATCTGGGGGATGAAAGAAAGGGAAAAGTCAAAGATCCAATCCAATCCAATCCAATCAATATTTATTAAGCACCAACTTTGCCAAACACTGTACTAAGGCTAGGGATATAATTAATAAAAAGAAAGATAGCCCCTGCCCTCAATAAACTTATAATCTATAAGGAGAAACAACATACAAAAAGAGACAGGAAAAGGAGTGAGGAGGGACAGAACATAAGGGAGTACCCAGCACAGGCAGGGCAGCAGGTACAAAGTGATATGATATGAGAGCCCAGTTTCTGCCCTCTATAAAGAAGGCTTTGGGAGTATTTTGATACTTTGCCCTCCAGCCTCCAAACAGAGGGGAGAAGAAGCTGAAGGAGGTAGAGTCAATTGAAGTGTGAATTAGCAGCATGGTGGTGAGTTTAGAGGTGATGGATGAGCTTTTCCTGGGAGGGACATCTTGTTCCTTGGAGTTGAAACCAGGCAGAGCAACAAATGGAAAGTGAAGTGAATGACTCTGAGGTTGCAGATATGGGTGATTGGAAGAATGAACGTGCCTTCAACAGAAAATGGAGGAGTTTAGAGAAAGAATGGGCTTGAGAAATATTATGAGTACCATTTTCAGATTTGGGAAATTTGAAATGTCAGTGTTACATCCAATTAGAGATATCTATCAGGTATTTGGTACATCCAGGTGGAGAAATCTATCGGGTAGTTTGAGGCAGCTAAGTGAAATAGTATGTAGAGTACCAGACCCAGAGTCAGGAAGATCTGAGTTCAAATCTAGCTTCAGACACTTACTAGTTGTGTGACCCTGCACAAGGCACTTAACCTTGTTTCCCCATCTGTAAAATGAGAAGGAAATGGCAAACCACTCCAGTATCTTTGCCAAGGAAACCCCTAAAAGGGGTCCTGAAGAGTGGGACATGGCTGAAAATGACTAAACAATGATATCAGGTAGTTGGCAGTATAGAACTGGAGTTCATGGCAGGTTAAGTTTGTGTGTACATCGATTGGTGAGTCATCTGCACGGAAATGATGATGACATTGACAAGAAGAGTGGGAGAGAAAAAGCCCCAGGAGGAAGCTAGGGAGTTGGGGGGAGGGAAGTTGATGATGATCCAACAAAAGAAAAAGAGGAGAGAGGTCAGACAGGTAGAAGAGCCAAGACAGAACAACCACAAAAGCCAAGGTAGGAAAGAGTGTCTCTGAAGAGGTGGTGAATAGTATAAAAAGTTGAAGAGAGGTCAAGTAGAAGGAAGAATGAGAAAAGAGCAGTGGAGTCACCGATTAAGAAATCTTCAATAATCTCAGAGAGAGTAAGTAATTTCAACTGAGTTGTAGAGTTGAAAACCAATGGGAAAAAAGGGAGGTCTTTTGATCTGTGAAAGAGTAAAAGAAAGGCTATGATATAAAGACAATAACTTGGTAGGGTTGGTTGAGGATTTTGTTTGCTTGAAGAATGGGTGAGCCCTGGGTGTCTTTGTAGGGCAGGAGGTATTAGATAAGAAGATGTTGAAGATTAGGTAAAGAGGGGGAGGAGGTCCCACAGGAGGTGGCAAGAGCTGGGATAAAGGGCAGAAAAAAGAAAATGAGAAGGAAAATCTCTTCCTTGGGGACTAGAGCAAAGGAGGAAAGAATAGGGCAACAATATAGGAGAGTTTGGTCATTTGGCATAGGAAAGAAGGGAGAAGAACCAGATTGCTTCCATATTCTCAGTAAAATGAGGTACTTTGCTAAGATAGAAGGGGAAAGGGGAAAGGGATAAAAGAAAGGGTTTAGAATTGCTGCTGTGAAAACTACGATAGAGAATTAATCAGGTAAGAATAAAAGGATTTTAACACAGCAAGGAGAGTCTAGTTAAAATTAGACAACATTAATCTGTAGTGAACCCAGTTGGCACAATCACATAACTTTGTCTTGGTTCAATCCTGTAACTTTGTCTATCTGCCTTCAGTAGGAAAGGCAAGCAAGACATATCAGCAAGACTGGAAAAACCAGATCTTGAGGGCAACCTAGTGTTGATGTCTAATGTCACAGCTGGTAAGTAGAAAACGGTTTTAAGGAAAGAGAATAGTGTACAGTTGAACTGGTCAGCCATAAGGTTAAAATTTTGATGAGAGGAAAGTGTGGTCAGAGCATGAGTGATGGAGTAGGACAACAAGAAGGGCAGAGGGATTAAAGGAGTAAGAAGAGGCAGAAGAAATTAGGAGTAAGAAGAGGCAGGAGAATAGAAGAATACAATCAGAAGCTGTCTGGGACAAAAAAAAAATTTAAATACAGGATTACTGCCTTCCAGAATTTGGCATACTTCCCAGTATCAAAAACAACATACAACATTGCTCACACATTTCCAGCCAGTAGTACACCCTGGCCAAGAGGTCTTTTTTGGCACACTTATCTCTAAATAGTCTTTGTCCATTTTGTTTCTGTGGACTATTTGGTGCTTTCCCTAAGAGGACCCCCTTGCGTAGAAACTGTCAAATTTTTCATCCTATTTTTGTTAAACCATTTCTTTATTTGTCAAGGTCACTCTGACCCACATTCCGTTAGTTTTATGCCTCGAGGTATTTCTGAATAGCAGAATATTTCTGCCGAGTAGCTTATATTTTCTGCATGATGGCTCTCTAAAGAAAAACCCTGCATATAATATATTTTCCTGGGAAAGGAGTTCCTCAGTTATCCTTACTAGCACCTTATTTGACTGAAGATGGAATTGTGAATTTCCTTTTAAAGTGGAATTGTGGCTCTAAAAAAATGTTTTTTGTTTCTTGCAGGTCTTATAATTTCTTTGCAGCTTCTTCGTGGGGACATGGACCAGATTCGGAGAGAAAACCCTATGATCTTTAACAGAGGCTTGGCAGTTACCAGGAAATTGGGTTTCCCTGATGTCATCATGCCAGGTAGGCAGAATTGCTCTAGGGGCTCCCAGAGGGTGCTCACGGAATCACATCAGCTCTTTCAGTCTTGTTGGTCAATGTAGCTATTCTGAGCCATCCTTAGATCCAGTGGGCTCCCCCCTGTCACCAGTCAAATCTTCTGTTAACTGTAGGTGCTGGATTCTTCTCACAAAATCATATGGAACAATGTTCAAAAGTGCTGCAGTGATAGACACAACAGATGGTTTTTCTTATCTGACACCCTGTGTGATTTCTACAGTGAAAGAATATGTACATCAAGGTCAACAAAGATAGGTTTTCACCTTCCTATTATATCACCAGTCTCGCAGGGAAACAGCCACACATCTTCTAGTCCTTAAAGGGATAAAAAATGGCCAGGTATGGGGATGTAATTTTGATAAGAATGATTGGTGCTATATGAAAGCTAAAGAAAAATCTCTTTTTAAAATTATAATAGTGCAGGATCATAAAAAGTGTTATTTTAAAATATACTATGCAGGTATCCTCAGTTTAAACACGTGTATATTTACAAGCAAGTTACCCAAAAGGAGTCTTGCATTCAGATGCCATAGGGTCAAGATATTCTAACATATACCTTATACTTTACACCCTTCAAGGTAACCCGGTCAGAGTCTCCTATGACCCTTGCCTTGTCTTAGCCTGCCAGCCAAAGGTCCAACAGTGAAGTTCTATAGGTACCATTTCCTAAAGAATGAACTGATACTATTATTTATTATTGTTCTTTTAGCCATCTAGTCTCACATTTTCCTATGGTAATGTCTTATGAGATGACACTGAATGAAACATGTAATCTTTCTTCCCTGCTCAGCCCTGTTTTGAAAATCTAATTCTTCTCAAAGTTGTGAGCATTTATATATGAAAAGAGTGAATCTTAAGCTTTCATTTTGGAACGTGCATAAAACCATATGAATGAGGGAAGGAGAGAAGCATCTTTCAGTCAAATGTTTTAAAGCAGAATTTCATTTCAAGAGATATTTTCAAAGTCACATTTTAGGAAAGAGGTCCTTTGATGAGGCAGCTGGGTATCCCTCTGCCTCATCAGCATACCAGGGTCTGTAAAGGGTTTATGGGTACATTCCACAGAGCAGTTGAAATAAGAGAAGAGGATGAATTGTGCCCTCTGAATGATGACTAATGGAATATCATTAAAATCAGGCTGCAAAAACTTCATGTCATTTACCCCAATCAGCCCATTCCAGGGACAACCAAACTGCACCTACTAAGTGAAGCAGATTCTTGGATTAGTTCAATTAGAGACTTGGAGTTAGCACAGCAGGGGCATGGCTGAGAGTGCCTTGAGAGCAGGAAGCAACCGCGCATCTGCCTGCTCTGTTCCATGTATACCCTTCTTCACTTGGCAGAAGGAGTTTGAGCCTCTAGTGATCAAAACAATACTTTGTACATATTGTTATCACCAGGATTGTGACCCATCACCAGCTAGCAGCCTCCTGATATCTCCTGAGTCCCTCTCAGATTGGGACCTTGAGATCCCTTGGCTCAGCAAAACATAATAGCACTGAGGCTTTACCCTGTGGTCAAACTACCTCCAGAGAAATTGCTGACTCTGACAAATTCTCTACGACATATCAGCCCATCCATCCCAACACCTGTCCCCAGTGTCAGTGAGCCAGTAATCAAATGCTAAGTAGGAATGTTCAGTGATAGAGCTGTCTGTGCTATAGTCTCATTCCAGTGATTTCCTGTCCACTTCACAACTGTGAAATAGCACAACGTTATTTCCCCCAATATATGCAGCTTTATGGCAGCAAACAGCTACAGTTGTGGCAAATGGGCACTTAAGGAAATGGCCACTAAAGTTGTGAGTGGAGCTGCCACAGAGTTTCCTAACAAGCCTGAGGAGTCAGAGTAAATGGGGCCATGATGGCTGAGTAGGTGAAGGTGATTTTCCCATCACTTCAAGGTCCAAGTGAAAATGAGTGTGTCTTATTAGAAACACTGGGAAGGCGAGAATCACATCTTCAAACCACAATGAGCTGGCAGTTAATTGAAGGTCACGCATCAGTAGAAATGCAAGAAGAATAAGGATTATAGCCAGAGGATATTTACCATGCTAGAAGTGAGAATTTCTGCAGTCTCTAGTCGTACCACAATGTATTACATCATGTTCTCTCACTGTCTAACCTACCAGTATTAAGAAAGGGGAATGAAACTTTTCTTGCACTGTTAATTATTTTTCAAATGCTCTTTCTGGGTCCCACCACCTGAAAGCCATCCTACTCTGTTCAGGGCAGAATTTTGACCATGACCCATAAACTATTCAAGCTACTCCTAAGCTCCTGGATTGATAGTGGCAGAGCAAATGCTAGTCTTGGGAATATCGTCTTTGATTATAAAGGCTAATCTTAAGGATGGCTGTAGAAATATTTTTTCTAGCAAATCATTTTTTCTCCTTAATTGAATTCACTATTTTTTGTTGATGGGATAGCTAACCATCAGTCATTTTTACTTCCATTTTTCTGTTCTTCCTTACCTATCTCTAAATTCATCTTTATGTGCATTACAAGCTAATAGCTTTGTAACAAAATGTTTGGTCCCTTACAGATATTCTTAACAAGATCATCAGGAAAGGCTGGAGCAGAATAAGCTTGCTAGATAAACAAGGCTCCCTTGGTCAATGTGGCTTCCATTCCAGGATTCATTGCAGATTCTTAATACTAACTATATCAAACTGCCTCCCACTTTCAGAAGAGGGGAAGGGAGGGAGGGAGGAAAGGAGAAAAATTAGGAACTCAAAATCTTGTAAAAATGGATGCTAAAAAGTTTTCTTAATAGGTAACTGGGGGAAAAATAAATAAAAGCAGATTCGTAACACTCTCACTTGAAAGACCATAACTTGAAATGAATGGTTTGAAATCTATTTTACACCTGTTTTATTAAAGAAGTTTTGTTTTAGGGCTATTTTATTCAAGAAATTAAATAAATTTATTAAATCTATTTTACTGAACAAGCATGGGTCAAGAAAGGGCAAGAGACCTTTTCCCTAATCCATTTAAAGACAATTAATACAGAAAGACAATTTTCTTAAGAGAGTAACCTTCCCTTTCTCTGTGTATTCCTGTATAATACAGAAAACCAAAAACTAACAGCATGCCATAGGCTCACCTATGAGGTGCTAATGAAGATTGGCATGTCCACCACGTCTCAAGTTTGACTCACTCGACACTTCTGATTCACGGAGAATCAGGGCCCTGGCATGCCTCT
Source organism: Pseudochirops cupreus (assembly GCA_028627135.1). Classification (NCBI taxonomy): domain Eukaryota; kingdom Metazoa; phylum Chordata; class Mammalia; order Diprotodontia; family Pseudocheiridae; genus Pseudochirops; species Pseudochirops cupreus. The sequence continues at coordinate 354,963,156 of CM053583.1, forward strand.
GGAGAACATTGTAATAATTCCTCCAGAAACTCTTGGGCTTACTCTCTAACCTTGGAATTCCCAACTTGGGACATGAGCCAAGTGTCATGCTGATAATTAAATGTTCTTGTGTCTGTCTTTGTCATTCAGGAAAAAGGATTCAGTTGAACTAGCCCTATGGTTGAGTGTGTATTTCTAGCTGCTGACTGAGGTTTTCTCAGAGAATAAAATTGCTTTGATCCTGGGACAGGGCTGGGGAGGAGGGGAGGAAACGGACCGCCACTCCCTGGGTGACATGGGGTGGGCCAGGCCATGTGCTGCTTGCCCTTGGAATGATCCTTGATTGGTAGACTGAATTTGCTGAGTAGAAATCAGTTGCCTACGCATGGCAGTGTCTGTCTTCCCAAGGACCCCCTTCCCTTTATTCACCCGCTTAGTAGTACACTCTGCCTCTTACTCTGAGCCTCTGATGAAAAGTGCATGCTTCATCATTGATCTGTGAGTGATGTTTCTTTCTCTTGTTCTCTTTCTCTCTGTCTTAATTTTTCTTGTTCTCTCTGTGTTATCCCTTCATTGTCTCCCCTTTCTTTCTGATGCAGAGATGAAGATAGTTGGGTGTAAGTTCCTGCTTTTCTGTTCAATGTCTGCTGCTTGCTTGCTTTTTCTCCATCTCCACTTTTTTCATGGAATGTTGGTGAAGGTAACAAATCATTGCAATATTGGGGGGAAATCATGTACATTCTCCACCCTTCACCAACCTCCCCTACCTTGGGCAGATTAGAATGAAGACCTGTTGGGAGAGGTCCAGCAAGTGAAACTGATGGCACAGCCCTGAAGACTTGGAAAGGCACCGCTTTGGACCTTCAGTAAATCTTAGCAAGAGGAGTGTTCCTAGCAGATGAGACTGAGGGCTTCTCAATATATTCAGAACACCCTCAGGGAGAATCCATTCACAAGTTGGAGGGAAAATAGAACAGGTTACAAATACATGAAGGGATTTTTGTGAAAAGGACAGGCCAGTTACTCACATTAGTGAGGAGGGATTGAGTGGCAACAGGGAATAAAAAGGCATCCTAAAAGTCTTTTCTAGTTCATTTATTCTTTCCACTCTTTCTGGATACATACAACCGAAAAGAACTATTTCTGTGAATGCACTTCTAAGGAAAGGAGATGTCCAGAGCTGCTACAGGTTGGTTCATAGTAATATAATCAGAAGCCTTTGATGAAAATTTTGGCAGATCTAATAATAATAGCACTTTAAGGTTTACAAAGCACTTTACAAATATTATCTCATTTTGTCTTCACAACAACCCTGGGAAGTAGGCACTTTTATTATCCCCATTTCACAGATAACAAAACTGAGGCAGAAAGAGGTCAAGTGCTTTGCCCAGGGTTAAATAGCTATTAAGTGTTTCAGATCACATTCGAACTCAAGACTTCCTGAGTCCAAACCCAGAATTCTATCCACTTTGCCACCTAACTGCTTACTATCTCTCAGGGATGATTGTGGAATCCACTCATCTTTTCTGTGCGGGAAGAGTGAGGAGAATTTGATGCTCCTTGGCTTCAAGAAAGGAATAAACATGGTCCTATAGCCTTGAGAAAGGCAGCAAAGGAAATGGAGTGAGAAGTAGTCTCAGAAGTCTGGAAAACTAGCTTTGAACCCTCCTTCTGACACATACTAGCTGTATGACCTTGGGCAAATCGCCTAATCCAGTGACCCAGACTTCTCTTCATGGGTGTAAGCTCTAATTCAGTTACCGGTTTGCTTTGGAGCCTAAATTGTAGTTCAAGCCCCAGCCAGTCCCATTCTCCTCCCAAAATGTAGCCATGCTGAAAAAGAGACAGTGTTAATTGTGCTGATTAGGATAAACTGAGTCACATAAACTGACTTTCAAAATGGAGACCTCTCATTGATGAATGTTTAGAAAAATATGGATTCTATGTCTTTGGCCCTCTACAGTATGTCCCAAGAAAGCAATCTGATTTCATAGTCTATTTTCTTTGCTTCCTGCCCTTCAAGAAAAAGTGCTAAGTTGGCCAGTGATTGTCCAGACGAGGGGAGAGAGACCAGTATTTATCCTCTCTTCTGAAGGTGGAGAGTGGATGGGTTTGGGGAGTGTGCATTTGCCTTTTCTGCATTTCACCAAACCACTTGGAAAAATTGCCATTCTGATGCATCAAGAGATAAAGTGAATGTAAGCATTCTTTGAGAAGGTTGCTGATCAGATTCAGAGATGATTTCTTTCTAAATTTAATGATATTAGTAGAAATCTGTGAATATAAAGCTACTTATTTAGTGAAAGGCACTCACAAGGACCTGAAAGGAAGTTCCTTCAGTCCCTTGAAGGAAAGCTACAAAGGCTAGGGGGAGAAAAAGAGCTGATTGGGATAAAACATACATTGTATACACACACACACACACACACACACACACGCACACACGCACACACACACATACATAAATACATACATACATATATACACACACACACACGCACACATATATATATATATATACATATACATACATATATACTTCAATGGTCTCACTATTACTGTGTTTACCCACACAGATATTATAGTGAAGGTGGTTGGTTGCCTGGTGCAGGGCACTTTACGGCTAAGCTCCCTTTGATGCCGAAGTATCTGAGGGAGGGCTTCTTGTTTAATGGAGTACTCTGGAGCATCCAAAGAGTGGGTCCAGCAGTTCTGAGTAAACCCAGGAGTCATTCCGGTCCTCAGTGAAGGTGCCTCAACAAGAAAGGGGAGATTCCTTAATATGCTGCCTGGAGCTTATTTTCAAAGAATCATTTGATAAATCTGTCTGGTTTTATAGCTTGAAATTAGAAGAAAGAAAGAGAAAAACCAGTTTATATACTGTGGTAAATTAAAAATATAATTTTGAGAGACAAAGTTTTTAAGTAAATTAGAATCAGTTTTATCAACCATGGCTAGCTAATGGTTAACAAAAAGGGCTCGTTGTCTCAAAAAAGATCATAGCCACTTCTTGAAGCATATATGCCCTAGGATGAGAGGTGTTTCAGCAGGTAGCAATCGGCTGTGATTAACAATTATAGAAGTGGACTCTACAAAGAAAAGTGGGCTCCCTCCAAAAAATGACTAGGAGTAACATCCTCTTACTCTGGATCATAGAGACTATCTCCACACCCAGACCAACCCCAGCCTTGGGCCATCTAGACAAAGGATCTACCTCCACCCAGACTTGATTTGAGTAGAGCAGGAAGTCATCTCAAATTAGAAATTTCTGGTAAGGTTGGATGAAGTCAGACCATGATTGAGGAGACAGTTAGTTCAAACTTCAGAGACTGTGTTTTTGAAATGCAGAAGTTTGGAAAAGCAGGAACTCTGAATCTCCCCAAATCATTGGTTATTAATAATTTTGCTCACTACCCTTCTATGGGGTCAGTGAGTATTTCAGAAACTTCCTCTGTAAGCTCTAAATTCTTGAAGAAGCAGAAACTGGGTAATCATTTTTTTTGTTCCCACAGCCAAACACCATACCTTACATATGATAGGTATTTAGTTAACATTTGTTAAATCATGTTAAGAAAAAAATTAATTAACCCATTGGTTAATACTGGAAAGATGAGTTTTCTAAATTCAAATATCCAAAAATTCAGTTCTAACCTGTTCCTCATTAATAACAATAATCATTTACATGTGTAACCATTATGGTTTAGAGAGCATTTTTCCTTGCATTATTTCATCTAAATATTCCAGTGGACCTGCCAGAGAGGCAGAGCAGAAATTATAGTCATTTGATTGAGGAAGGAAGTGACATGTACAAAACTATATAGTGAGGGCCAGAGGGGGTAGGCCTTGACCCCAGCTCTTATGACTCCAATCTTTCCATAACAACATACTGCTTCCCAAAAACCAGAACTCAGATAATGTCTAAAATATCCTGGCTGAAGCTTCTTGCAAAAATCCGTGATTGCTGAGTTAGTCCCTAAACTAGACCTGAATGGTTTGGATTCTCTGAAGAGCCAGCTCTGTAGGAACAACAGAGGAAAGAAATACAGGGGGGGAAATGCAGTAGATGGACTAAGCTAAGGAACTCTAATCTTGCCAGAGCAGTATTCATCTTGACAGAGACCAGTTCTGACCATAAAAATCAAACAATCCATTGTTATCGCTGCTCATGGAATAACCATTTTGTTCCTTCACAGTACCCTTCATTAGGTGTACCTTCTGCCAAACCAAGAATTTTTGTCTTTGTTAACACTTATACTATTGCGACAAGTAGGCTTTAAAACAAACCAAGACTTCAGGAATTTTTCAGTATATTAATGATGGCCATATGTGACAGACTTCTCAGAAACTTCTTTGACATGAAGTGGTGAAGCTGTTGTTTATCGCCACTCCCTCTGAAATTTCATCCTTCCATGAACAGAAGCTGTCTAGCTTTGAAAGGTTGTGTAGTCACTTTAATATTTCGTTCTGATTCTCCTCATGAGAAATAGGTTTTAGCTCTCTTAGAGGTTCTGGTAAAAAAAAATTCATTCATTCATTTGTCAAGTATCTATTGGGCACCTACAATATACAAGAAGATGAACAAAATGGAGACAGATGAAGGAGAAACTAGAGATGCCACGAATTGGTTAGCCAGTCTGAAGAAATGGAAGAAAGTTAGGAAAAGAAACAAGTCTCTAGGAAGAATTACCATATAAAGAAAGGATTAGTAGTAGAGCCAACCCTTGACAAAATTATAAAACTGTCAAGGCTGTCCATAAATGGAATAGGCTGCCTTAGTTAGTCGTGCCTTGCCCATCACAATTCTTTGAGAGGTGGAACATTTGTTGGGGGTGTTGTAGAGAGGATTTCTGTTTGCATAAGGGAAGGGCTCTCTGAGATTCTGTGAAGTTTGTCTACATTGTCCCTTCTCCCCCACCACACCCTCTATACACACACTCATATACCCCTTACATCTTTTTCCACCTCCTCTTTGTGCTTGACACCAGGGCCTGCTGTATCCAGCTTTATGTTTATCTAAGGTCCTGCCCTCATCTGTCCTATTTGGTATTTCAGATTGCCCTTTCCTAGCCCCCATCATCACACAGCTGCCCTTTCCCCCATGCACAGGTGATTTTTAAAAAGAATCATTTCTGGTTAGTGTAGTCATCCCATGTAAGACCTGTTCCATTTAACAGGAACCTTGCCATTGTCTGAAAATAATGCCTTACCTGCACCCAAATGCCTGATTCTAATGATAGTAATTTCAAGAGCATGGCAGCTCAACAGGAGAGATATTTTGGGCAAAGAGGTCTTTTGATGGTTTCCACATCACATGATTGGGTGTATCCCCTACTGTGTCATTAAGACCCTTGCAGTGGGTACCATTATCATCTCTAGACTTTAGGGATGCTCCACAAAAACCTTGGTTTTAAACAGTTTCTTCTGACATCTTTAATCTCTAACAAAGAAGTCATTGAGTAGAGGTCAGGCAGGACAAGATAAATGGTAGCAGATGAAGAGGTAGGGGGACAGTCCACAGTTTAGACTGTTTGACCTGCCAAATAGTTATATGTGCATTGAAGAACATCAATATTATGCCCATAGAGAACTTTGATACTTTGTGTGAATTTTAGGAATTTGAACCATTAAGTGAAAGGTGTTTTGCCTTAACTGATGATTGAATTGATGGGCTTATTTCCCAACAAGCTCATTATTTCCTTTCCCCTACATTGTGAAACAGTGACCTGATTAGGAAGAAATTTGTAATTTTTCCTTTATTGTAGGTTTCTGAGTAACTGAATTTGATTACTGTAGTCTTGGAGACATTTTAGCTTTCACAAGCTCTAGAAAATGCTTATGAGATTTCTGGAAATACATTACCATCAGTTTTCTGAGCATGCCTTATGGTCGGTTTCCAAACCTGTGAGATTCTCCATTTCTGCATATAACCTCACCATCAGTCTCTAAGAATATATTTTGATTAGGTCTATCAAAATACTTTATGGTCAGTTTCTGACATGCTTCTGAATATAACTTTTAGTTAGTTTATGAATATGTATTTTGGTCAGTTTATAAATACACATGATGGTCAGCCTCTAAGTATATATTATGGTTAGTTTCTGAAGAGTATACTGTTCATTTCTAATGGACTGGTTTTTTGCTGTCTTTGAGCTTTAATATTTCCCAATCCCTAACAGTCAATTTAAGAAGCAGCAACCCTCTACTTCGCAAAGGTTCAGAGAATAATCTGAGTAAGAGGAAGTGCTATTATTCCCATTCATATGGATGCCTCCTCCCAAAGAAATGTACCCATTTCTGAAACTATGCAATTGTCCTGCACACTCAGCCCCCAGAGCAGCTTTGTTCTTACAAACAGGTAACACCTTGGCCGTATATTAATAGTCCATCAATCTTCAGGTGTGGTCAATGCAGAAAAGGGGCAGGAACATTTAAGTTATGTAAAACATAAGAGGAGTCTGGAATTTATGACCAACCCAGAAAGTTCTCAAAGTGCCAAAAAATAAATACGTCTTGTCTCACTCTCAGTTGTAGTCAATAAGCAAGATTATAATGTCTCAGTTTTTCCAAGTACAAAAATGGAGGAGGGGAGGTATTAAAAACTGACAACTTGAATTGGTTTCACCTTTGCTATCAAAACATTCCATTACCTCATTACTGGGTTTCCTCAGCTGCTAATTCACCTTCCATTTTGCCTCACCCGTTATTTTTTGCTGTTTTCTTTCTTTGAAGATATTTCTTCTTGCCTTGCCTATTTTTCCTGAAAGTCATGAGCCCTCTTTTAGAATATGTGGAAAAAACTTTGCTAGGTGTTAAATTTAGAAGCTAGGGCAGCCTAAATATGGACATTTTGTATGTATTTACATGTATAATCAGCAGGTATTCTGCCACTGCTTTCCTTTACGTCAGCACCCACCCAAGGACAAGCCTACTACTCTGGCTATCGTGAATTTAAGACTGAGTCTCTTATATCCGAGTAAAGACTGGTAAAGCAGGCTGGAGGTTAGAGAAACCGATACCACAAGGGGTTGACAGAATGTTGCCTCCATTGACCTAGCATCTGTGTTTCTGGATATAATCGTCTGCTCCAAGAACACTTGCAAACAAGGTGATGAAAAATTGGCAGGTGTGCCCAGTGCCCTCTGCCTGGCACACCTGCATGGAACCAGCTTCTGAGCCAAGAATCCAGCAGGAAGGAAGCTTAGTATTCTTGCTCAGAAGAAAGAAAGGTTTGAACTGCAAACAACCTTTCCAAAGAGCAAGAGAAGCTCTGAATTTAGGTTTGCAGAGTGAGGGAAAAGGAAAGGTTAACGGGTAAGGGATGATTGGGCAAATGTTTTATCCACTGTTTCCAAAATCTCCTCCAGTTTGAAACTTAAGTATGATAGTCGTTTTAGGTTGTTCCACTGGAGGATCTAAGAGACTGATTATCCATCTCTAGGCCAGGAGACTGTTCTCTTCCCCTCGAGTCACAGTGTAGTGAATGAATTAACACTTAAAGAAAACATGACTAACCACCCTAAACTCTGCTTCATTGATACTGGAATGTCCATGGTTATTGACCCCTGGCTTGGAATGCACTGGGTGCCGGCACATGCCTCAGAGGAACAACACAGGGAGGCCTGTTCTCTGTCATCATCATGAGATACCATGGCTTCTTCTCCTTGTGAGAAGCTTTCATTTCTCTTTCACCACAGGTGATATCCGAAATGACCTCTACCTAACCCTGGAAAAGGGAGATTTCGAGAGGGGGGGAAAGAGTGTGCAAAAGAATATCGAAGTGACCATGTATGTTCTTTATGCAGATGGAGAAATTTTAAAGGTAAGGAAAGCAATGAACAGCATGCTTGGGACTTGCATGGGCAGTGACATAAAATTATAAAGCATGGATGCCCCCCCGAATGAACTCTAGTACCTGTCTCTGTCAACTTATCTGGTTCCTATCCCTGCCTCTGAAGCAAGTCTGTCCTCAAACTATCCCAGATAGGTAGTCACCTGCCCATATGTATATATTCATTTGTTTAATCTCTAAAGGAAACTCCATTAATCTCCCTTGGCAACCCAGTTTATTCTCTCACAGCCCTTACAGAAATTCTTCTGAAGAGCTGACATAAGTCTTCCCTCCTACAATTTGAACGAATTATTTCTTGTCATATTCCATATGAAGAAAAAGAATAGGTCCTTTCTCCCTCATCTACCCCTTATCCCTTTGATAACCATTAACCTTCCTTCCCTCAGCTCTCTTTTCCTTAAGTGACTTCAGTGAATTGGATTTTGTCTTCAGTCAAATGTAGATAGTATTGCTGACCCACTCATAGTTTGGGCATTTATTAGTACAATGTTGTGACTATAAGGAGCTATCATGAGCATAAGCTCATTGTTTCTGAATAGAGCCTGTTTCTATAATAGGACTTTATTTCAGTCCTCTACATGAAGAAATCTGCCATCTCCTCGAATACCCCTAGGTTACTCATTGAAAGATGAGGCAACCATTGAGAGATTTGGAACATTGCTTTTACTTGGAGCTCTATCCATTCATCAAACTGTCAGTGTAATAGTTTAATCTTAAGTAGACAGAAGGTAAATGAAGTTAAGCAAAACCATCTCATAAAGACTAAAGAGAAATGGAAATGCGGGTTAAGAACAATGGTAACTCATTCATGTTTGATTTTTTTTTAATTATCTGAGTGAAGAGTAATGGTCTTTCTAATGTCCCAATATGGAAGGTGCATTGGATAAGAGGGGCTTCCAGGCCTTGTTCTTTAGTGTTGGTGTTGACTCAGAGCAGCATCTTCTATTTGGGCAATCCAAGAAGTCTCACATTTCAGAGAACAGCCTTATGCCAGGTGTTTATACAGGACTGGCATCACTTTTTGGTTTTAGAGTTTGGGAGTTTTAGCAAAATGAAAGCCCCAGAGATGTCCAACTTTTTAACTTTCTCGGGTCTGTCTCCAAAAATAGTCAATTCAAGTTTGGTTTCCCCACACTGTGTGATGGCTCAAAACAGCAGATTTATTTGGGAACATTGTGCAACAGTAGAAATAGATGCTCTTGCCTATATTTTTTTTAATTGACTTTTTCTAGTCTGATGAGATCTCCCATGCTGTTGATTTCTTAGTGTCCCACTGTCCTATACAGTTTGGGGTTTTCTTTTCTGAACTAGGATGAACAGTTCAAGTGAATGGTTCAAATATATTGTCCATTTTCTTTCAGTTTACTAGGCAGCTATACTTAGGTCACTTCTGTCCCAAATTAACATCCTAGGAAATCATTATCCTATTAGTGTATAAGCACAGAGATTTAGCAACAGCTACAAAACTTGCTATTAAGAATATCAGATTCCAGGGAATTAAAGTTTCTCTTTTTTTTCTTGGCCGTCAGGATGGTACAGAGTAAGAATTAAATGGAAAACGAGTCATTTCCAGATGCAGCATTCCCCAAAAATACAGAGACTCACCTGTGTGTCTAGGCTATAACATCTTACTTTGTCCTTCAACCGACCTTCCTTTGGATGTTGATTTTCTATGTTCTTTATTCTAGGACTGCATCAGCCTTGGCTCAGGAGAGCCCAGCAGGACTTCCTATCACTCCTTTGTCCTCTACCATAGTAACAGCCCTCGCTGGGGGGAAATCATCAAATTACCCATCCCTATAGATAGGTTCCGGGGCTCCCACCTGCGCTTTGAATTCAGACATTGTTCTAGTGAGTACAATTTCTTGATGGCTTCCTCAAAGAGCGCTAGCGATGGCTCCCTTCCCCATGACAACATGGCTGTCTTGAAGCACAGGGGGGAAGGTCTACAAGAAGCCAAAACTCAAGGGATACAATATTGTCAGAAATTGTTCCTCCAGATTTCAGAAGTAATGGTCCACAGCCAGAATGTCCGACAGAGGCCCCTTCTGTTGAAGTAGACAATCCCCAGCTTCATTTTCTTTGAGAAACTCACTTCTCCTCGGGGTATTTTTTCTTTTGGTGGTTGTTTAACTACCCCCTTCAGAGATCTGTTCTATTAAGAGTAGCAGTTTGGGTCTAGAAAGATTGGGCACCTAGAGAACTAAGTGAAGTACTGGCTGAGTCTGTTCTCTGCAGTTCTCTTTGCACCTGAGACCATGAAATGCCTGAAGAACAAAACAGAATGGGAGCTGTCATAGTTGAAGAAAAGGCTCTATTTGAGAAGTGAGACAAAGGAAAAAAATAACCAATCTTCATCCCTTGACTCTTATTATAGCAAAAGACAAAGGAGAGAAGAAGCTATTTGGCTTTGCATTCACTCCTCTGATGCGAGATGATGGTACCACCCTGTCAGATGACATCCATGAACTCTATGTCTATAAGGTAGGAGCCCTCAGACCCACCCAAACCAAGGGCAGTGATGTTAACCACCCCTTTGAGTCCATTTCTCTTTGCAGTGCAGATGTTCTAAACACACATTCACACCAAACTGAGGAGAATCCAGATGTCTTAAGGGCAGTATTTCAGCCAGAGGGATGAGATTGTATTATCCATGTGCTATTAACTTTCTTTTCCACAAATGGTGATGGTGGGTCTTTTGTTCTCTGCCTCTGATGTCCATAGCAGAATGTGCTGACTGTGGTGGTGGTGTGGTCATGTAGACTCTACCACGCCCAGAGCTTCAGCTCTTAGAAATCCTGTCACTGAAAGCACAGTGGACAGTCTAAGGTTACTGCTAGTACTCTCTTTCACTGGAAAAAACAAAAGTAATCTTTGTGACCAGATGTATGCTCTATGCAAGTATCCTTAGAAGCTCTGGTGGGATTGGAAGAGGTTTGAATAGGAAACCATCCTTTCTCCTACACATAAAGCAAGATACATCAGGCTGCAAGGGAATGAGGTCAGTTAAGAGCTAGATATTCTGAGTAACTGGATTTTGTTAATAAGATATAATATGAAGAATGACTAAAGGAACTTCTTAGTTGATGTATCTTGTCTTTTCTCTGTGACTGCAGTGTGATGAGAATAGTACATTTAATAACCATGCACTCTACCTGGGCCTCCCATGCTGCAAAGAAGACTACAATGGCTGTCCCAACATTCCTTCCAGCCTCATCTTCCAGCGCAGCACCAAAGAGACTTTCTCTATCTCCACGCAGCTCTCTTCCACCAAACTCACTCAAAATGGTATGGTAATGAACCAGGACCCCATATTAACCCCATGGAGCTCTTGGCAGCCCAACTTGGGGCTTTCCACAGGGTCAAAACTGTCAGCTACATTTATTTCCTGACTTTGCTTCACTGGGCATGTACAAGATAGGAGATAAGGAACCTTTATGACCATTTAGATTTTTCCTCATTCTTTGTCTGCAGAGTGCACTAGGTGTTTAATAAATGCCCATTGAATTAAGTTCAATGACAAATTGCCTGAATTATTTGGATGCACTCAGCCCTCAGGATGCCCTCTCAGACACTGCCATCCTCTTTGCAAAGGGTTGGCTGTTGAGGTCTATTGCTCATCCTGTTGGAGAAAAAGAAATTAGGCTCCAGACCAGACATAGTAGTGGTGTCTGATATGTCCTTCAGTTGGCTTTTCTGATTGTCACTTGTAATGTGTGGTATAGTGAATAGTGTAATAGAATTGGAATTTCAACAAGATTTATACTCCACTCCTAACATTTAAAAATCATTTTTGTTATTTTAAATATATTTTATTGATACCTTATGTTTTTATGTCATCTGTGTTTCTCAGTGTATCTCTTTATAATTTGATAACATTCCATTTCCATTGCTTTGTGCTTTTTGTTTTTCCCATTTACATAACTGTAGTTATTGTATATAATGTTTTCCTGGTTCTGACTGCGCATCAGTTCATAAGTCTCCCCATGTTTTTCTGTATTCATCATTTCTTATACCACATTCCACTCATGAACCATGCAACTCATGTAGCCATTCACTAACTGATGTACATCGACTTCACTTCCAGTTCCAGTCCACAGAAAGTGCTACTATAAATATTTTGGTATATATAAGTCTTTTCCCAAGGGTATGTGTTGTGCCTAGCCTAGATCTCTGGGTAAGAGTATAGACACTTAGATACTTTCTTAGCATAATTCTGAATCATTTGGACCAATTTGTAGCTCTACCAAGAGTGCATCTGGGTGCCTATCTTTCCACAACCCCTGCAACATTGACCAGTCCCATCTTTTGTCATCCCTGACAATTTGTTAGATGTGATAACCTCTGAAATTTACTACCTTTGTGACCACAAGAAAGTCACTTAACTCTGAGCCCCAGCTTCCTCCTTTGTAAAGTGGGGGGAATAATACCTGTAACACCTATTTCACAATATTGTCAGACTCTAAAAATTCTGTAAAATACTGTACAAATGTCAAGTTATTACCATTGTCTAAAGGATCACTGTTCTTTTGATTTATAGTGGACCTCCTTGCTTTGCTGAAGTGGAAGGCGTATCCAGACCGGATCATGGATATTCTGGGGCGCCTCCGGCATGTTAGTGGGGAGGAAATCGTTAAGGTACTCTCACACAGTCTTACCTCTAGGCCTTAACTTTGACTTTACAATAGAGATTGTGCATGTGCTATTTGAGCAAAAGGTCTAGGAAAAAATATCTTTTTGCCCTTTGCTTCTAAGGATCATCATCAAAACTCTATCAGTATTGCCATTATCCCAGAGTACATGTTAGGTAAAGAGGGGGGACCTGCTTACTTTTTGATTAAATTTGCTCTTTCTTTTTAATGTGCATTCCCCCTTAATAATTTTGCTGCCTTTTTAAATCTACATTTGAATTATTAGCTGTGCTTTCTAGAAGTCTTGTATATTTTCTTCTCAGAATAAATGCTGATAAAAACTAGTGTGGCCAGAGCTTAACCTGGAAAACAAATAATCTCAGTGTTATAAGGCTGACTTGGATTTGTTTCACTTTCTTCTTCACCAAACACTGTCTTTCCTGCTCCGTAACTTCCCTCTCAAAAGAACTACATGTCTAACCATTTTTTCTTGTTATTATTCTCAATAAAAGCTAATTAAATAATTAGCTTAGTTACCCCTTGCTCAGGTGGTCTTTAACTCTTCTTTCCTCTCCACCTTGGATCCAAAGGAACTATCATGGTTTCCTTGTGAAGAAGACAGCCACTTTTCCCAGATCATTTTGAGATTGAAGCACTTAGCTACAATTCTTATCTCCTGACCCAGAGAGGATCAGTAACACTGTAACAAGCTACTCTTGGAGTCCAAGAATCTTTTCAGAACTCATATATATTCTAGGACAAGTACTTGCCCTTTCTTGGCTCCAGAAATGCCTTCACCACTCACTAAATCTGAGATGAACCTTCCTTCCTAAGGAAGGCCATACACAATGAATTTTAATAAGTTACTTTTTTTAAAAATTGAAATGCTTTTGAGATTCAGAAATAAAGTATGGAATTTGGGGTCTGAAATGCATCCTAAAAGATCTAAGTCATCCTTATCTGTCTTTTGGCATGATTGTACCTGTCGGTTTGCCTTAAGAGACATTTATTAGGTTTATATGCTTAGTACTAGAAGGGAGTGTGGAGACCCTCTTTTCATAAATAATGAAGACTTATCCAGAGTTTCATAGGTGGTGCGAAGGAGCTCTAGATGGATCAGACTAAGATCTTTGAACTTCAGACGCAGAGTTCTTTGTCTTCCATCCCTCTGCCTGGGGAGCCTTTTACATACAAGCCACCAAATTGTCCCAGGGAGGTCACTTTCAAGATGCTTTTTAAAAACCACGAGAAGATGAGATTTGGTCCTGAATAGGATTTAATTCAGTCTTTTTCCAAATCAGACAGACTTTGAAAACCTGTCTTCTGCTCTAGTGCTTGCTGGAGACTCGTTTTGAATTTCATTTTCACCAAGTGACCAGATTGGTATAATTATTTTAAGTTCTTATAGAATCAAAAAAAAAAGTTCTTACAGAATCATGTTGGACTTCTGCCATTAAGATAAATTCCTACATACCCTGGGCATATTTTTCTTTACAAGAAAATATATCAACCAATAAGTCCAGAAGGAATATTCACAAAAGAAGCTTGCAGTAGGAAATGTGTATTTTTCTCCATGGAAAGAAGCACGTCTTTCCACTAGATTTCAATCTGGCGTCATTAACTCATCTTAAACCTGCTAGAACCTATTGCCATTCTAGGATTGGATTTTGACCAGCAAACTGTTAGCCCCATTTCATCTAATTTTGTCTTTTTTACATGACATATAGCTCCTCTCAATTCTTATCATATTCTGCCTTGGTTGTTGTTGTGGGGGGGGCGGTTCTGCCTTGGAACCACAAGTGCTCTAGAATTAGATCTAAAGAAACCATCAGATCTCCTGCCTTCACCTGAAACTCGTTTTTCCTAACTACACCCTCTTCCCTGGGTCCCATATTTTTTTACTAAAAAAAGCTTTTGCTTCCAAGTATGCATAGTCTTATCCGTAGTCTAAGTATGCATACTACACCAGTGTACAATAGAAGCAGCTGGTATTATATGGCTAAGCTATAATATACATTCTCGTTACCAAAATACTATGTTTTGTGTCATAAAGTTGAACTCTTTTGTACAGAAATGACTTGTTCGCTTACTGTCTAACTCTGGGCTTTAACATATTTGTCTTGGCCAGGAGATTATTAACTTGCTATGAGGATATATGAGCCACAGAGAATTTCATCAAGAAGATTTCAGGAAAATCTAGAGCTAATAAAGAATTCATTGTTTCATCTTCATTTCTAAATTGTTTATGTGTGCGTGTTCTGTATCTTTAGGTCTTTACCTTTTCTTAATAAACCCAGAAGCATTTATAACCAATGAATTTAGCATTCATTCAAAAAAGGGGAATCTTGATAGGACTCCTCAAGAAATTTTTATTCGATGTCTTCAGAAACCCAAAGACCTCTTCCACTCAAGTTCTCTCTCGATACTATTTGTGACTATTTTTTTTGATCTAGTAATTGTTTTAAAAATACTGGTTCTGAGTTCCTGTGAGAATTTGCCCAGTTAAAGTACTGGGTTCTTCCTTTTTTTGTAAGGAGTTAAGTGAACTAGGGTGTTTAAAACCAATCCCCTTTGTTTCTTGGTACTCTTTCAGTTTCTGCAAGACATCTTGGACACACTATTTGTGATTTTGGATGATAATACTGAAAAATATGGTCTTTTGGTCTTTCAGTCCCTGGTAAGTACCCAGCCCAAGGTATGTTAGACAGTGTCATCTCCAAGATCTCTGTTCTGCTTTATAGCGCTGATGAGGAGGGTGGAGCTCAGGATCTAAAGATAGAGGCCCATGGTCCTCGGAGAGACAGCTGAAATCAAATATTTATGAGTACAAGTGGATAAAATATTAATGTTTCACTGTTCCTTAAATAAATCAAGATTGTCCACTCCCATCACCTTCAAGGGGTTATGTTTAATTCTCTTAATGAGTCATGATGCTCTTCTGTAATCTCCTTCAGGTGTTCATCATTAATCTGCTTCGAGACAGCAAGTATTTCCATTTTCGGCCTGTGATGGACACATACATCCAGAAGCACTTTGCTGGAGCATTGGCGTACAAGTAAGTCCTATTTGACCATCATCTGTCTGCTTTCTTGCTTGACCTTTTGCATTTTATGTAGAAGGGATCAAAATCCCAGTTTAGTGGTTATCAGAGGTCAGATGATATTTAATATCAAAGCTTCATGAAATAATTTCTTTATCTTACCTTCTAAAATAAGTGTTTCTAAAAGTATCTTGATTTCCTAAGGAAGAGGCATTTGAAATCTAGATCTAGTCCTGTTTCCCAGAACTAGAACCAGAAAAGGTCAGGAACATTATTGGGTAGTCACAGGTCTGATTGTTCTTTGCCATGAGGTAATGTTCCCAGAACAACCACCAGAGTCCTGTGAGAATGCCTGCTCACAAAAACAATATTCCAAAATGACCGCTCCTCCAATATCCTATATCCCACTGACTTCCCACCCCAATATGAGAGGAACCAAGAAAAAAATCCCTCTCGCTATAGAAAAGATACAGCAGATTGTAGATCACAATTGCATCATAAGTGCACTGTTTAAATGATGCTGCCTGTCTTTGCAAAGAGGTAAAATAGGAAACTATCCATGCGTTATGATTTTAGGAGAGAAGGGAAAGCTATTTCATCCCCAAATTACCTCCCCCATGGCCAGTTGTAGATTTAAAATTCTACCAGTAGACTATCATTTCTTAAGGTCAGGGAGGCTTTTCATCTCTGAAATTGATTTATTGACATTGTAGTGATTTAAAACTTGATTGCTAATTCTGCACCAGAACATTTTCCTAATGGCAGATCTTTCCCATCACACATTTATGTATCACTATCATAAATCTACCTTTAACCTCAACCATTCACTGAAGTTGGCAAAGGACAGTCTTCAGTACATCCCATGATCCTCAATCAAAGGCTGCCAGCCCCAAGTTTTCAAACTTTGCCATTCCAACATGAAAGGAGAATTTTCATCCATGTATCTCCTCCACAGAGAACTGATCCGTTGTTTAAAGTGGTACATGGATCGCTCAGCAGAACTTGTTCGACAGGACCATATTCAAGAGGCCATGAGGGTAGGTATCATGCTTGCGTCTTGTAATGGGGTTACCTCATGAGGTCTAACCAATTCTCCTCATAATATTCAGAAATTATCACATGTGCCCTGTTACTTTAACTCTCTTTCTAGGAGGAAAGCAAAGGGTGTTATTATATAAGAATGTGGGTCTTGTCCCACCATTTCCCTTAGCAAACTTTATCTTTGAGATTCTTATTTCTATTCATTAAAAGAGTGATTCTCACAATCAGTGGTAAAGTTAATGGTAAAGTAATGTGTTAAAGGAGGACCTAATTGAGATCTGTCAGTTGGCATTATACTATGTGCTGTGTATGAGGAAAATGTGTATTATTCCTGATACATAAAAAATGTACTTTTTTCCAGGTCATAAGCTGGACCATAGGTACAGCTAGATTTTGTTTTTATAGCTTAATACTTTTTATAACCTGTTTTTGAAAATGGACTGCATTTGGAAGGTGTCTAGCCTGACACTTGCCTGACTCATTTATCCTTATGGAATACATGACATATAAGGGTACTCAGATTTTAAGGAGTTGTTTGACAAAGGACTGAAATTTAAACTTGTAAAAAAAATTAAAGATTAAAAATTGTCAAAACTATTTGAAAACAACCAATTTATGTTATGCTAAAAATTTTATGGGTTTTCAGATTTTTCTTTTTTATCATACTTCTCAAATGAATAACAGATGTCAGTAATTCCACAACTCTATATTTCGAAGTTCTTTTTTGCCCATCAGTATTAATTGTCAGGGTACTATTGGTCTTATATTTTTTTTCTTTAAGATAATTGTTTTTATAGAGATACATTTTCCTTGTATTTATTTCATTTCAGTTTCCCAGGATTAGAAAATAATAAGCTTTACTAGACCTGTACAGGCCTATAGTTAAAAGACTACTTGTAGCACATGTAGCAAAGAGTGAATTATACTATGACTCTAATTTAATAATCTTCTGGTTCAAAAAGACTCGAAGGCGATTTTTTTCCCCAGATAGAATCCCCAGTGCTAAGAGAGCTCTGTGTGAGCAGCAGAATATTGAATTTTCTTTTGCTAGCCCATTGACAGATAGGCAGGCCATATATAGGAGCTTGAGAATAGAGTTTTCTTTTATATATTTCAATCAACTGTTCATCCTTACTTTCTTGGATGAGTTTCTTCCTGATATCTCTTTGGCTTCATTGTCTGCCAAGAGTCTCAATTATCTTAGGAAAGCTGGCTTTTTTTTTTTTTTTTGGATCAGCGAACCTGTTGTTCCATCTTTATCCTATTTTGCAATGGCTCCTTTTGCTTGTGGACATAGTTAAACATTATGGGAGATCACAAACTCCA
This sequence comes from Pseudochirops cupreus, assembly GCA_028627135.1. Taxonomy (NCBI): domain Eukaryota; kingdom Metazoa; phylum Chordata; class Mammalia; order Diprotodontia; family Pseudocheiridae; genus Pseudochirops; species Pseudochirops cupreus. Next base: position 354,981,022 of record CM053583.1, read on the forward strand.
GCTCAGCTCCAGAAACACATTAGATGCCTTTCTCTTTCATGTGTTTTATGAACTATTTGTGGAAAAACAGCCGGACTGAGGAATGGAAGACCTGGGATGTGGTCTCAGCCTGCTGAGAAACATCCTTGAACGAGTTATTTCATTGCGTTTTCTGTTCCCATGAGTGTAAGATGGAAAAACCACTGCCAGGCCCTAGGCTACTCTCACAAAGAGAAGATGGTGCCTTTACTTCTTGAAATAAAAATACTATAGAAATTCAAAGTAGGATTACCATCATTTTTATTGGTGCTGCTTATTCCCAAACCCATTAAAAGAAATTAGCAGAAACTTAATTTTTACATGGCCCAGATTTCTTTCTTTTTCTTCTATCCAGATATTTCCAATATTAGTTCACGATTCCGTGATACTAGTACCCAAGAAGATAGTTTTAAAGCCATCAGATGAGTTCACCTATAAGAAAGAGGCAATCAACTTTATCACCACTTTGAGAGTTGTCTTTTGGAAAATACATTATAAAAGAAAATGCAGTTCTGCCCATTATAATTTTACATTGCTCCAAATTTTAATTTTCTAACTGCTATTTTGCTACCTGGTTCCGTTCCTGTCTCTCTTTACAGCTCTCATTTTCACTCTCTTTTTGCTTCCCTAAGGCTTTGGAATACCTTTTCAAGTTCATTGTCCAGTCTCGGATACTTTACTCCAGAGCTACATGTGGAATGGAAGAGGAACAATTCCGATCCAGCATCCAAGAACTTTTCCAGTCCATCCGATTTGTCCTGAGCTTGGATAGCCGAAGCTCTGAAACACTCCTTTTCACACAGGTTAGTTACAGTATAGTTCTGGATCCACATCTGACTGATTCTTAGTCATAATGGATAGTTTCTTTTGTGTTCCCACTGCTCAAATAGAAGTACCTCTGCAGAGATTTCTGATTTATTATGCAACGTAGTATGCATTGGTTCTCAGGTACATAGATTGCTAATGAAGAATGGATGGAGAGACAGTATGACATTGTCACTAGAGAGAGAGCCTCAGAACCAAAGAGATCAGGGTTCAAGTCCCTCTTCTGGTATATACTGACTGGGTGACTTTCGGTCAGTCATTTAATCTCCCAATGCCCACAGCATCTCCCTAACAAACTGAAGTTTCGAAACAATTGCCAGTCTGCATTGAGAATTTTCTTATTGGAAGTTCTCAATATCAAAGAAATCACAAATTTAAATTTTTAAAAAATGAACATAACTTTATTCTCCCTCTTTGGACTCTTGAGACTTAACTTGCAACTACCAAACTTCTTTCGAGTTTTTAGAAGTATCTTGGTCATAGAAATCTTTCAGAATATATTGAGTATTTGAATCCTCTTATTAATCACAATGTGACTTAGTGGCTTTGCATAAGACCATTTCAGTTCTAGCAAAAGATAGCTGGAAAACCTTAGCCAAGAGGTATGGTAGTCAGGATTAGATAATGAGTGTGTTTGTTTATTGGTAACTGTTAGAGACATCTTCTCCGTGAGTCTATGTTTTGTTTTGTTTTGTTTTGTTTTGTTGGAGAAATAAGACTGTGGAGCTGGTTTAATGGTAGCATTGAAGTAAGTCTGCTAAAAAATGTCCCATTGGTTTCCACCCCTCCTAAAAAGAAATCAAGTAGCTTTCCTCATCACCTTGATACAGATAGGTCTATATGTGGAAATTCTGTCATATTTAATATTTGAAATGTCTGCCTTTAGTTTTCTGCTTGCCACTCCATTTCCACATGCCCCCAGTTGCCACCTATGCCCCTCAGCCTCAGAGGACAGGTGAACAGAGCTGGCAATTATACCTCACAAAACAGTGGGGGCAGCTCAAGGTCATCATTTAATTCTGTAATGCAGAGCTCCCTCCATACCTTTCAAGGTGGCTGAATTGAGTGACCCTTCCCCCTCCCCCAGCCCATCTGCTCCTGCTGCTCCAGCATTCCATATAGATCCAAGGCAACTGCTCTTCCTCTTAGCCAGAGAATAAGCTTTGGGAGCATACAGGAAACTGGCAAAAGCAAATTTAATTCCAAAAAATTCAAGAATGCCTTTATCCCCCATCCCTGCTCTGTCAAGATAATGAGCAGAGATTCAGGCCAGTCCTGGCACTATTCTAATGCTCTGTGGGGGCTGGAACTGGCTATCTTAGCTTCTTTTATGTCTTTGGTTTATCCATTAAAGACATAAGCATGTGTAGCACAGGAGACTCAGCCAAATGTTTTCTCTCTCTCTCTCTCTCTCTCTCTCTCTCTCTCTCTCTCTCTCTCTCTCTTTCTCTCTCTCTCTCTCATCCCTGTGAACAAGGCACAGCAGAGTTCACACTTCTGGGGACAAAAAACCTGAGTGTGATGGTCCCTTGGGAATACCAATGACTTCTTGTCCTCCTGTTTTTCTTCCTATGCGTGAAAACTTTCAGTGGTATAATTTGGGCCTAGTTCCAACCATAATAAGAAGTTCTCTTGTTATCACAAGACCTTATGCTCAACAAAGGAAAACACTATTAGATTAAGAAGATAGGTGGCCAGGGCATATGGTGCCTAATGACCCTTGTTAACAAGGGCTGTCTTGACATCCAACAGAAACCTCAGAAATCTCTAGGTCAAATTTACACATACAAATAGTTTGTCAGCCAGCCCTGTCTCACCACAGAATAAGTGTCACTCATTAGAGGCAAGAGCCTATAAACAGCCTCCTAGTGGTCCCATAAATCTCTCCTCTCCCTCCTTTATAGATTTGGTGTTGCTTTGGTAGTCTCAAAGGTAAGAGCTACTCTGAATTTGGGGCTGTAATCTTAAATCTGCCCTCCTGGACCCAAGAGAGGATGAAAGCCCCCCAGGCTAGAGCAGACTAACACAAATGACCAGAGCTCTTTACCATTTGGACAGATCTCTGGGATCATGATCACAATCATCTCCAATAAAGTCAGTTTAGAGAATTCATAAGTTGTCATGATGTCTGTCTAGGTCTTGAATGCAGTGAGAATTCTCTCTACTTTCTGCAACGCTAAATTATCATCCATGGGTCACCAAAGTCACTATGTCATGCCATAAATAGGCTCCTTAGTACAGTGGAAGGTTCACTGGGCTAGGGATGAGAAAGCCTGGGCCTTCCTCTGCACCTAGTCACTAAAAGTACTAAAATACTGTGTTTTGCGTCATGAAGTTGAACCCTATGAGCCTTGACTCCTCTGTTTATAAAATGGAGATGTTGGCTAGATAATTCTATCCAGCTCTGAAATTCTAGTATTTGCCCTTAACACAATCTTCTTTAGAGAATTTCATGCCTGAAAAACTCCAAACTTCTAGCCATTCTGGATTTACCCTTGAGAGAGGTGGTAATTCCTTGTGAAGGAGATAATTTGCAGAGTCTTCTATTTGCATAATTGAAAATAAGTTCATTCCTCCTACAGAAGTATGAAGCTTTCAAGTTCACCATAGTAGGCCTGCGGCTAGAAGACTCCTGAGCTGTTACATATGGAACTGCTTCAAGCCTCTGTACTAACACCAGCCACTTCCTTTGGAAGGCTTATGCATCTCTAAATCTGTTCAGGAGCAAAACCTTGGAACTAGAGAGCTTGCCTTCCAAACAGAGTCTTTTCTTATATGCTTGCTGAGTAAAAACAGTTACAAAAGCCCTAGAACTTTTTCCTAATCTTCTTCACTGGCAAAGAAATCCCTCCATGAGCCACTCAGAGGTGAGGTCTTTCTCTCCTCCAGTGACCAGCTCCTGCTCTCCTTACTTCATATTAAGAGTGACACCATCTAACTGGCGGCAGATGGGTCATGTGTCCCGTAAGTTGCACTCTTTCCAGACCAGTGGGGAAGATAAAGCAAGCATCTCAATCCAACCTTTGCTGCCATAGACTGTCCTTTCTGCAAACCTACTGGCAGGACGTCCAACCAGAGCTAATAATAGCAGCTTTGTTTTCTTTTTGTAGGCTGCTCTGCTGAACTCTTTCCCTGCTATCTTTGATGAGCTGCTGCAGATGTTCACCGTACAGGAGGTCGCAGAGTTTGTGAGAGGGACTCTGGGGAGCATGCCCAGTACAGTGCACATTGGACAGTCCATGGACGTGGTGAAACTTCAGTCTATCGCCCGCACAGTAGATAGCCGCCTCTTTTCCTTCTCTGGTAAAAAAAAAAAAATACATATATATATATAGAGAGAGATATATATGTATATATATACACACATATATATGTATATATGTATATATACGTATATATGTATATATATATACACACACAATATGAATAACTGATAGCATGCTTCAAATAATTATTATCAGAGTGACCCTCATAGTCAAAGTATTTTTCCTTATCATAATAATAAAGCTGGTGCGTGCACAGACCCCCTCAATCTCCTTGGGTGATGCAGTTTCCCCAAGGCTGCTTCAGCTGAATAGTCTGATGGAATCTGTACATTTGTCAGAACCCCTGCCACACGCTCACTTCCTCCGAATTATACTAGAAATACAATATTCCATGCTCGTTTTCCTATCTCGAGCTAACTCTCCTTGGAAGGTTGAGGGTGGTACTGTTTTCATGGGGGTAGAACTGTTATTTCTGGAAGCACTTTTGTCACGCTATTTCATCCTCATCAATGTTGTGAACTAGGTGGAGAACGTGTTGTCATCAGTAAAAATAAGGTCCACAGATGTCAGCAGTGAGTTAGGGGCAGAGAGATGATCTGGAGAGCAGGGGGTCTCAGTAACTAACCCCTTTTATGTCACAGAAACCTTTGGCAATCTGCTGATGTTTGTCACTCCCTTCTCAGAATAATGATTTGTCGCTTATATTCACAATTGAAGGAAATAATAAATTTTAGTTACAGTTTAATAAAGATGCAATTCTTTCCCATCCAAGTTCACAGACCCACTGAAATCTCTTCTTGGACCCCTTAAGGGTTAAAGGCCTCTGATCTAGAAAAAGCAAGCTTCCTGAACTTAGCTGAAGGCTCTAGATCAGGATAGGGAGCCTGCAGCCTCGAGACCACATATGGCCTTCTAGGTCCTTGGGTGCAGCTTTTTGACTGAGTCCAAGTTTTATAGAACAAATCCTTTTATTAAGGGGATTTGTTTTGTGAAGTTTGGATTCACTCAAAGGACCACACTGGAGGACCTAGAGGGCCACATGTGACCTCAAGGCTGCAGTTTCCCCACTCCTGCTCTGTGTCATACCCTGAATAAATGAGACTTTGATGTGATACCGGAAGAAAGAAAAAGAAGAAAGTCATCTAAATTCATGAAGGAGAACAAAATTTGGCGATTAGATTGTTCTGATTATCAAAGGCTTATCAAAATACAAAGGATGTACCCTCATTTTAATTGCTATTGAAACAGAGCTTTATTATAACAGATTGAGGTGAAACCGTTGTGTGCTTAGTGCTGTAATAGAGAAGGGGCATAAGTGGATATGTATGCACGGTCACTCAGCACTCAATTGTTATGAACAAATGGTAATTCACACCTGCTAATAAATGGTAATTCACACCAGATCTTCATGTCCAGTCAATGGAGTTAAGGCCACATGTGCTATTTAAATGAACTTTTCTCTATGAGATGTGCTATTAATTTAGGGGCTAGTCACTGAAATAATTTCATTCAGAAGCTCTCCCCTGACTCACCCTGTACCATGTCACTCATTACAGGCAACGTTTGAGAGTAGACAGGAAGTGGGATAGTTTGTCTATCATTTCTTTTGGAAAAACAAAGCTTGGCTGAACAGAAGGAATGAGATGCTCAGAAGTATCTGCTTGGCTTTCAGACTCTTCTAGAAAAAAGTAAATTACCTTACTCATCACCCAGTTCTAGTCCCGTTTGGAAGCTATAGAGACAAGTCCCTTGTGTCTGCGGGCATTTAGGTTTGCTTGGTTGGGCAAGCAAGGCTAACACAAAGGACCAGTTCCCTTCCAAAGGTCACCTTAGGAGCTCTCTGCCTCTTTTCTTGCAGAATCCAGACGCATCCTTCTCCCTGTGGTTCTTCATCATATCCACTTACACCTGAGGCAACAAAAGGAGCTGCTGATCTGCTCGGGGATTCTCAGCAGCATTTTCTCCATCATCAAGACCAGTTCGTTGGTAATGGGCTCCCTTTTCCAGTGGCCTAGCTCTAGTCTCTTTTTACCACGAGCAGACACAGACCAAGAGCTGCTCTGTGCATTATTCATTCAGGGGAGCTTCCCTTAGCAATACAAGGATGCTCGAGTAAATGAGCTCTATGTTTATGTGTGTATACACGTGTGCACACACCTTCTGGCATCTTCAGGACAATCTGTTCTTTCCATTAAAAAAAACGACACTCGTACAAATCTCTATTAGGTTGGTACTTTCTACATTTCCTCTGCTGGTTCTGCAGCAGTTATTTATAGGACCTGAAAGTGAAGTCCCATGTTGATATCCCCTGTGCATTTCCTGAAAGACATTAATTATGGATTTCTGGTAAGTTCTTAGGGATTCCCCCAAAGATAGCTTCAGTGAGGTTGCACCAAGTTGCTTAAATCTTTCCTGGAAGAAAGTATCTTCCTTTGGTTTTTTAAGAGAGCCCAGAGGTCAGAAAGAAACAGAAACATATTGATTTAATAACTATCGAATACCTGAGCAAACTGAGAATTAAAAAGACTCAAATTTGGTTCACTGGGGATGTCAGGAAATAAAAAGATGAACTCTACAACTAAGAATGATGCCTTCAATATAACATTTGTTCCTTTCTTTCTACCTTTCCCTGTCTCTCCTTTCTTTTTTTTCCTTCCTTCCTTCTTTCTTTCAAAACCTAAAGCAGGAGATTGTGTTCAATATTACCACAGTTATAGGTAATTATATTATTTTATTAAACCAAGGGAAGCTTGATAGAAGGATCACACTTTAAACGAAAGTTCTCTGAATGGAAAGTGTGGTATATTGTACCAAGCCCATGGGAGGGCCCTAGAGAAGTTGAGGCAGAAGTGGAATGAGGAAACAAAAGAGATTTGAAGGAGGTGTACAGGGTTTGAACAGTTGGGAGTAAAAGAAGGCAAAGTGATTCAGAGAGGTGCAGGATGATGGGGAGGGGACTACAGACTCAGTCTAAGTAGTATGAATGTTACCTGGAAAGTCCTAAAGGAAATTCTAGGGTAGGAGCTAGCAAACCTTTTAATGGTGAACAGGAGGAAGAGGAAGTAGAGGAGGAGGAGGAGAAGGAAGAGGAAGAAGAAAAAAAAGAAGAAGAAGAAATGGAATTATGAAGAAAGGAAAGAAAGAAAAATAATTCATGTGCCATAGGTTGCTTATGACTGCTATAGGAGATTTTTAGAATGAGGGTGATCAAATTAGTAGCCAAGAATTAATTCAGTAGTTATTAAACATATGACATGTGCAGAGCACAGTGCTGGACACTGGAGAAAATAGAGACTTTAGTTAAGACATAGCTTTTGCTTTTATGAAGTGTGTAGTCTAGGAAGATGATACTTAGGCCAATACTAGTAGAGAAAATTCTAAGGGACAAGGAGATCTAGCTGAGAAGTAACAAAACTCTGTGTGTAAAATTTTTAAAATATTAACAATAGGATTGAAGATTAAATGTGAGAGAAATAGAGGCCCAAAGATGATCCCAATACTCAGTGTATAGTGAGATGGGAAAATGATTGGTGGGTGCTTGAGAAGGAAGGGTATTCCATCTTTCCCAAGCCCAACTTGAAGTGATGCTAAGCATACAGGGATACAATTTGAAGAAATAAAAGACATAGTTATGGATAATGGGACACAAGGAAAGGAGGTAGAAAAGTAGAGATGTGATCAATTCATAGCAATTAGTCAAGCAAGTAAACATTTGTTAAGCACCTCCTATACACTGTGCTAGATGCTGGACAATATCAAGTCAAAAGGGAAACTCTCCATATATTCAGGTAGCTTACATTCTACTGAGGAAAACAATATATACACATAGAGAAAAAAAAAGAAGATACAGACATATTCAAGGAGGGGTCAGAACGTGAGCAGGCAGAAGAATAAGGACTGGTTTCATGTAGAAGGTGGTATTTGCTCTAATTCTTGAAGGAAGCTAGAGATTCTAAGATGTGGAGTTGAAAAGGGAGTGCATTTTAGGTATGTTCTAAGAGCTAGGACAAAGCACAGAGATAGGCAATGGAGTGCCATGTATGAAAAACAGCAAAAAAGGAAAAAAACAAAGACCAATTTGACTGGACTTTAGAGTATGTGGGAGGAAGTAATTTGAAATGAGCCTGAAGGGTAGATTGGGTTGTGAGGGACTTTAGTTAGCAAACTGAGGTATGTAAGTGTAATAGAGCGTTAAAAAATTATTGGGTATCCCAAGGAGAAAATTTAGAGGAAAAAGGACCTGAATGGGATCCAAATGTTTCAATGCTTGTTAGTGATAAATTTGCCACAGTTCTGTCCTTAAACAGTCATTGTTTTACTGGGTTGAGGATGATTTGGTCATTTGAATTTTGCTTCATTCAGTGTTAAAAGTCTTTCATAGCTTTTCTTCCAGGGAAACCAGTGTAAATAGTAAAATCAGACTTTTGCTTTCCCACTATGGTAACTAAACCTCTGCCTGTAACTCAGTCTTGTTTGATGAGTGAAGACAAGGCTGCACTGAGACGGTCTTCAGTGTGAATGCTCTGCTAAACTTCCAGGGGGGCTCTCCCCTTATCTCCTGGTCTTTCCAGGCATATTGGCCATTAACACTAACACAGCTGCAGTGCAGGTGGGGAACATCCCAACATGAAGACAGTGCCTAACATGACTACCTTCGTAAGTGCTGCCAACTGGGCTTGCTCCGTCTGCTCAGTGCTAACAGTTTGCTTTCTTGCTGCTTGCTCCAGGAAGCAGATGTAGTGGAGGAGGTTGAAATGATGGTGGAGAGCCTCTTGGATGTGCTCTTACAGACTCTGCTCACTATCATGAGTAAATCACAGTCTCAGGAGGCGGTAAGAGGGCAGCGGTGCCCGCAGTGCACAGCCGAAATCACTGTTAGTAACTAACAATCAGGTTCTATTGCCTGCTTTTCTAACCTTTAATTCCTTCACCCAACCCCAATCACCACCCACCTTCATCCCATGCCCATCTCTCCTGCATGATTGATCAGAGCATGACTCCTTTCCTTTTTGAGTCACATGGCATTTCTTTATTCTGAAAACCAGTCACAATTCCAGATTCATGCCTCTCTAAAAGAGAAGCAAAAATGAATTGGTTGTAGGGAAAGCTCTCTTGGTTTTCCTGATGCTTTCTGGCATTGGCCTCTAGGGTCAGATATTTTCCCAGGTGTGGAAACAGTTAGGAAAGATTCTCATGTACCATGCTGAGAAGGATGAGGAAGAAAATCCCTTCCTAATCTGCTACTGGATGTCATCATAGAATATTAACTTAGTGTAAGTCTGTGTCATGTGCAAGTGAAAATTATGCTTAATCATAATTTGCCTTTCTTAGGAAGTTTATGGCTTCTGTCTGCAGTGTCCACCACTAGACTTCCAGCATCAGAAATTTCGGCAAAAACAAAGTGATGAGATATAAATATCCTATTGCTAGAAAATAGTAGCCATGCAGATATGATTTAGCACAAAAACGGGGGAGATTTATGTTACCTGGCTTCCCGAATGGAGGAGGGACCTGGCACTGCAGAGTTCTAGAATGGACCCTTTAGTCCTAATGCTCTGAGCAGGAAAGACCAGCACTGCTGGCAACCTCTTTTTAGAAAAAAGTCTTCCATTTGGCAGATGGGGATTAAAATTAATCTCTCGAATTAAATCCTCTGTGGGAAAAAGCTAAACTCTAAGCATTCCAGGGAAAGAGAAGAGAGTTTGGGGAGTAGGAAGAGGCAGAGAGAGAAGCAACATCAGCCTTATGCAATGAGACACCGTGCCTGTAAATGGTGTGTGCCTTCTGTAAAAGGGTCCTGAGGGACCCCTACTTGGGAGCTCTCTGTTTTAGAGGAATCCTATAAATAAACACACAAAGAGGGAAAGTGAGGAACATGGACTGTGGATATTAATTATAAAAATTAGAGTTCTTAATATGTGTGATTCTTTATGTTTAATAGAATTTTATCCATCAGAGGGAAGACAAGAGGAGGGGAAGGGAATAAGCATTTATAGAGTGCCTCCTGTATACCAGGCACTAAAATGCTGAGCACTTTTTACAAATATGATCTCATTTGAGATAAGTCTAGACCCATGCTCTCATTGGTGGAGGAAACTCTTAGGAGGAAGCTATCTGCACTAGTATACATCTATACTGAAGGTTGCAGTCTTAGCGAGTTTCCTGGGACACTAAGATATTAAGTGACTTTTTTGCTGTTCATTCATTTCAGTCATGTCCAACTTTTTGTGACCCCATTTGGGGTTTTCTTGGCAATGATTGCAATGGTTTTACCATTTCCTTCAGCTCATTTTAAAGATGAGGAAACTGAGGCAAACAGGGTGAAGTGACTTGCCCAGGGTCACACAGCTTGATTGGAACTGAGGAAGATAAATCTTCCTGACTCCAGACCAGGTACTCGGGGCACTATCGCGCCACCTAGCGGCCTTATCCAGAGTGAACAAATAGTCAGAGTCAGGACTTGACCCCAGGCCCTTTTGTCTCTAGGTTCAACACTTGATCCGCTATTCCTTTCAACTTTAAACAACATATATACAACATATATTATATATAATATATACATGCGTATTACATATGTATATATGTATACAACATATATAATAACTTTAATTCTTCAGCAAATATAATTGGATCGGAATATTGAATTGAGGTCAGATTCCTGGAGTCTTAAGAATACCAAAAAACTCTGTACAATGAAGTCATTTCCCATAAGTCCTCTGGGACAGACAGATGTCTTTCTGTCTCCTTTGCTCATTATTTTGCCATTATTTCAGCATTTGGATGCTGCTTTGAGCTTTATTTGTCTTGAAGAAATTTTAAGGACAATAATTTGTATCCCTAAATTCTGCTGCCAGGAGTAGCTAGGTGGTGCAGTGAATAGAGCGTCCGCCCTGAAGTCAGGAGGACCTGAGTTCAAATGCGACCTCAGACACTTAACGCTTACTAGCTGTGTGACCTTGGGCAAGTCACTTGACCCCAATTGCCTTGCCTTCCCCCCTGCAAAAAAAAAAAATTCTGCTGCCTTCCGCTCCACAGAGCTTCCATATTTATCCCCAGTTTGGAGGCCCTCAGGGTTCCTGCTTTCTAAATGTTCTGTGCTTTTTCTAATTGCTGCCTAGTCCTTTAATCCTTGCACATGTAGCCTCAGGACACCCATGGAGCCAGAGATCGCCTCTGAGATCTGAGTCCTCTGTGGGAGATGTTGCTTCACAGAGGCGGGAGGAGAATTCTTGCCATAAGGGAAGTTAGAGCCCAGACATGTAAACTATTAACTAAAACACATAGTGGACCAGCTAATTGTAAAGAAGATTATCAGCCTCTCACCTTGAGATGCTTCCTCATTATTGGGTTGTTATTTTTAAATGATCCCGTGATGTAATGACATTGCCCAGCCTTGTTTACATTGTGGTAAATGCCCTGTTTTGAGTTGACCCAGCTTCTTTACCAGACAACAAAGCTACTTAAAACTTGATTTTGTTGTTCAGTCGTGTCTGACTTTTCATGTCCTGGTTTGGAGTTTTCTTGGCAAAGATGCTGAAATGTTTTGCCATTTCCTGATCATTTTACAGATGAGGAAACTGAGGCTAACAGGGTTAAGTGACTTGTCCAGGGTCACACAGCTAGGAAGTGTCTGAGGCCATATTTGAACTCAGGAAGATGAGTCTTCCTGATTCCAGGCTTGGCATTCTATCCACTCTACCATCTAGCTCCCACTAAAGCTTGATAGTTTTCACCATCTTTCATGGACATTGGGGCCATTTCAAACCCATCCCTTTTCCCCTGATCTGGGTGGACTTTGGGAAAATAATCCTTGCAATTGTCTGAGCTAAGTATGCATATTCTTATTGGTTGACAGGGGGAGTATGTGTCCTGCCTCCTGTCTCTGCTCCGTCAGATGTCAGACACACATTTCCAACATTTACTGGACAACTTTCAGAGCAAGGATGAGCTAAAGGTAGGAGGAGGCAAGATACTACAGTAACAGTGAACTAGGTTGTCATACACTGAAGGCTACTAAGGGCAAAGTAATGGAAGATTGACTTTGGCTTCCTGCTTTTAGGGAGATTAGTATTTTAAAGAAATAAATGAAATAGAATTGTTAAAGAGACACAAATATCCAGCCTTTCTCTGGAACTGGTATTACAGCCTCCTTCAAACTGCAGGTTGTCAAGTTCTCCCCAGTGGTAACTGACTGACTTAATAGAATAATTTCCCTTCATTAATAGACAATTCCAAGAAGACATCGAGAGCAGGAAAGTGGCAATTGCCACATTAACCCGTCACCCTTTATATGACTGCAGCAACTTGGATTGCAAACGCTAGAGCAGGAAGCATGAAGAAGCTGGCCCATAGAACTGAGAGTATTCCGGAATAGTTCCCCAAATACAACATGGTGGCATGTTTGCTTTTATCCAGCTGTATAGTCACCAAGATTCATTAGGCTTCTCATACTGTTAATTACTGGTGCTTTGCCACATTCCTCACCTGTCCTCTAAGGAGATGCCTGTCACACAAGGAGCTGCTTTATGCAGAGTCCCTGGCACATAGAATACAGTTGCTCTAGGAGCATTCCCTGGTCTTGACTTGGCGTGTGAGGAATATGTGTCTGTGGCAATGCTCACTGCAAGGACACCTATTTTGTTGTTAAGTCTTTTTCCAGTCATGTCCCACTCTTCATGACCCCATTTAAGGTTTTCTTGGCAAAGATACTGGAGTGGTTTGCCATTTCCTTCTCCAGTTCATTTTACAAATGAAGAGACTGAGACAAACAGAGTTAAGTAACTTACCTAGGGTCACACAATTAGTAAGTGTCTGAGGCCAGATTTGAACTCATGAAGAGGAGTTTTCCTGATTCCAAGCTCAGCATTCTATCCACTGCGCCATCTACCTGCCCCAAGGACACCCATATGGGCTGTATTTTCCTAAACTAACATGGAAGGAGCCAGTCTCCTAAATGACACTTCCAATGTCAGCAAAAGAAATAGAAATCCATTGATAAGTTCTTAACCTGAAATAGAGGTTTATAGCTTTATTTCTGCTGAAGCATTCTAAGGCTTAAGTAACACGAAAAAAAAATTAGAAATAGTGCAACATGATGTATAACCCAGAGCCAGCTCACTAGTAGATGGACAGAGGAGACAGGCTCATTCCACTTGTATTGCTGCCAGACCCTTTCTTTCTCCCATCAGTAGACCTTTGGTCATTAAGCTAAGCATGCACACTACTTAACTGCTCATGAGCTGACCAGCACAATGATCATATTTTCTTTTTTTTTTTTTGCATTTTCTAGTAGATTACAAGATCTTTTTTTTAATTTAATTTATTTATTTACTTTTAGTTTATAATGTTCCGTTCCACAATCTCTCAAGTTTCAATTTTTCTTCCCCTCTCTCTACTCCCACTCCCCCCATAGCAGCACGTAATCAAATATAGGTTCTACAAGTACCTTCACGTTGAACATTAGACATGTCGTAAAGGATTATAACCAATAGGTTGAACAACGAGAAAGAAGGGATAAAACAAAACACAAACAAGAGAGAGCATGATCATATCTTCTTACGAGACTTTGGCCCCACTTAGATCCATTGGAAGCCCCAAGCCACATACCATGAAGTTAGGAGACACCCAAAATCCCAGAAGGACAGAGTGACTCTAGGTGGTTAGGGCCCACAATTGACTCTACAAGAGTCCAAGAAAACAGGTGAGATAAGTTGATACTAATGACCCTTGCGTTGTGCCCTTCTCCTATGCCAGGAGTTCCTGCTTAAGATCTTCTGTGTCTTTCGGAACCTAATGAAGATGAGCGTCTTTCCTCGGGACTGGATGGTGATGAGGCTGCTCACAAGCAAGTGAGTGTCAATGGGCCATTCACCCTGATCATGCTTATTGGTGGAATGGAGAATTAGATGAGGAATGAGTGAGTTCCTAGTATCATAGACAACAGTTCCTGTCCAACTACCAACCCCCACTAAGAGAAACAGTAGCCCAGAGAAAAACATGAGTGAAATAGGATTGGGTTGGGATAGCCAAGGTAAGGGAGGAGGGCTGGGGCAGGGGCCGGAAGAGGGGGGAGAAGAGAACAACTTTGCTAACTGAAGCTAAGCCCTGAAAAGTAGCAGTGCTAGGTCTTATTATTGAGAATGAGTGAAAGACAATAATAGCCTGGTTCCTTTTTCTTTACTAGATTTTGTTTGACTTAATTTAACAAATATTTAAATGTTGAGTTAAATGCTTTAAAGGTAGAGCACCCAGTCTGCAGTCAGGAAGACTCATCTTCCTAAGTTCAAATGGGGCCTCATGCACTTACTAACTGTATGATCTTGTATAAAACCCTATTGGCCTCAATTTCCTCATCTATAAAATGACGTGGAGAAGGAAATAGCAAATCGCTCCAGTGTCCTTTCCAAGAAAACCCAAAATGAGGTCATGAAGTTGGGTATGACTGAAAAATGACTAGAACTACAGCAAATATTCAGTTCAAACATTTATTGAGTACCTACTGTGTGCAGCATTTCCCTAGTAGAGTGTTTAACATTTAATACTCAGTTACCAGTCATATTATACATGGTCCTTTAAAATTAGAAATTTCCCAGCCATCAAACTACCTGTTCCTCCCAACTTTTAATATCGCCATTTCCATAGATGGGTCAAGGAAACAGGCACCTGAAACTGTAGAGAAGGAATGTGCCTGGAGATTAAATACTAATGTTGACTATCTTTAGAGAAATAGGTCTGGCACTAAAACTTACTGTCATCAGTGGTATGAAGAAAAGATCACTGGACCAGGAGTTAAAAGACCTAGGTTCAAGTCAGTTCAATACTACAAGCATTGATTGAATGTCAGCTGCATCCTGGGCCCCGTACTGAGCTCTGGGGCTACAAACACAAAAACAAAGTCCCTGCCCTCAAGACACTTTCATTCTATGTTCCATGTCCTAGAAATTCTGCATCTGAAGTCAAAGGACCTGGGCTCAAATGCCACTCAGCTACTTGTTACCTGTGTGACCTTGGACAAGTTTTTAACCCTCTCTGGGCCTCAGGTCCTTCTGCTATAAAATAAGAAATTTGAATTAGATGATGTGTAAAGGTCCCTTCCACTTATAAATCCATGATCCTACTGTAAAGAATCCCACATGTATGGATAACTGTATGCAAAATATAAACAAAAAAACACAAAGGAATTTGTTGAGTTCCAGGGTCATCTACTAATCAGCTATGAGCCAAGTTATAAATCTCTTTGACCCTCAGGCTCCCCATTTGTCAAATGGTGGTGATAATTCTTGTCCCATCCTCCTTACAGGATGGCTGTGAAGTTCAAAAGAGAGACTAGAAAGTCTCTGGCAAACCATCAGGCTCCTCGCTTTAACATGTGTGCATCACTTGTGGCGATTTT
Source organism: Pseudochirops cupreus (assembly GCA_028627135.1). NCBI lineage: Eukaryota > Metazoa > Chordata > Mammalia > Diprotodontia > Pseudocheiridae > Pseudochirops > Pseudochirops cupreus. The sequence continues at coordinate 354,996,523 of CM053583.1, forward strand.
GATCTGGATATATCTGCTAAAGCTGGTACCAGAAATGACTTTGCTTCTTGGGGACCTATAGGACCAATGTGGGACTATAGTCCTGATATGGAAACAAAAAATAAAAGCCCATTTTTTAAAAAAAGAAGAAGGAGAAACAGCTGGTTACTTGGAGCTTTGAAAAGGCCTGTTTTGCTGGGGCTATGTGACTCGGATACTTCTGGGGCAAAAGAAAGTGAAAGGACAATCCCCACCTGCCGCCATAGTGCGTTACTATAGATTGTACCATAAAACAGACTGTCAGGAAATGGATAATATTTTCCCCGAGGTTTTAGCTGGGGATAGTGCTCCTGACTAAGGGCTGAGCACCGGAGGGATCATTTAATTAGTTCATATTTATGTAGCATTTTAGAGCTTGCAAAATAGTTTCCATATATTCCATTTGATCACATTGGTAGACACAACAAACATTTTGCTCCAAAAGCAAAGTTATGACAACTTTAAGCCTCTGCCACCATTTAAAATTGTAAAATTGTGCTCCAGCTTCTTTAAAATGAGAATCAATATGCCACATACTCAAGTGGTCCCAAAGTTAGGATTGTAGAATCACAGAATATTAGTTCTAAAATGCACCTTAGCGCATTTAAACCTGCTCAAACTATAGATGTCCAAACTCAGATCCCAAGAGGAAAGTGACTTTCCCAAGGTCACACAGCTAGCCCTTGGAAGACCTAGGAATAACATTGACAGTTCCTGACTTCAATCTAGCACCCTTCCTGCTGTTTCCCACTGACATCCTATAATGAAACTGATTTTCATATGCATCTTATGAATCCATCTTTTTACTTTACAATCCTACCTTAAACATAGAAGAATTATTTTTGAGAAGAGTTCCCTGACTTTGCATTCCATTTGCAAACAATTATAAATGCCACCTTAAAAGTGATGCTGATTACATTTCTTTCCCATCATTTAAACAGATAGGAGCATTCTTCAAATGTGTTAGAATATTTTTTTTTTCCTCTTTAGCCTTGTAGAAGGCTAAAGGCTACCTCTTTGTTGTTATCTGGATTTAACACAATCTTTTACATTTTTTCTTACAGCATCATCGTCACTACTGTCCAGTACTTATCTTCTGCACTGCACAAGAATTTTACAGACACAGACTTTGATTTTAAGGTATGTTCTCCAGAAGATCCTCACCTGCCTCCTTTAAAGCTACCAGAAAGCCTAAACTAAGGCTGGTTTCTCAGGTCCCTGTCTTTTCCTCTGCATGTTACTGGTACCTCATGACAGAGCAGAGACGGGACCATGTGTTTGTTTAACAGTGCCCCGAGCGAGGAGTACAGCCAAGGATGCCCTCTGTTGATGTGCTGTATGGCACTCAGCATATGCGTAACTTCAGAAACTGATTCAGCATTCTTGACTGCTTCCAACACCAAGTCCCCCTGATTGGCACTGACATTTAAAAACAAAAATTTTCACCTGAAAAAAAATGCAATACAAAAATCTGTGCTAGATAACTATATTTTAAGTGCTTTCCTCTTACAAGGCTAGGGGGAAAAAAACGCAATCTGTGTTCAGATTGTCACATGTTTCATCTGTTCCTACTCTCTAGGTGTGGAATTCCTATTTTAGCCTGGCAGTCCTGTTCATAAATCAACCAAGCCTCCAGCTAGAAATTGTCACTCCGGCCAAGAGGAAGAAGATTCTAGACAAGTAAGACAGTTGTCTCCTAATCCTTCATTCACCACCACAGCTCCAGATGTGGTTATATTTCCATGAAAGACCTCCTTCATGTGGTCAGGGAACTCACTCTCATCCTGGAATCATCCCCAAGGAGCAAGTGTAAGAATTGCAAACCATAGACATAGCATTCTGCAAAGCTTGGAAACAGGGCTTAAAGACTGATTTCATTGTGCTGAGTGCATTGCCAGGCTGTACTTTATTCCTGTAATAAATGGAATGTGTGTTATCTTTCCCAGATATGGTGACATGCGAGTGATGATGGCTTATGAACTGTTCAGCATGTGGCAGAATTTAGGTAGGTCTCTACTATTTCCCTGTTCTTCATTTCTGGATTTTACACAGCCAAATTATATAGGTAACAGAAATCATCATTCTCCCCATGTACATTAATGAAATCAAACAGCATTCATGCCATGTCTTTTATCTGTTTTTATCTATACCATACAGAGGCTATAGCAAGTATGGAATTGACAGGAAAAAAAAACCAGACCTCTTCCAATGGCACTAATTAACCAGGGGAGAGTGGAGAAAGAGGGTTTTGCCAAGAAATATAGTCTAAACTTAGTCTCAAGAATATACAGTCCTAATTTTTGAGAATTAAAGTCAAGAAAGACAAGAAGACAAAAGAACATTTTTGTGTGATCTAATGATATTAGTCTTGTGTTTACTTTTGGTTTGAGAGTACATTTCCAGAAACTCATCTGTCAAGGGCATATATTTTGCAGCTTCTAATTTAACAGGCGATTTTTGACAGGATACAGGAGTAAAATACTACTTTAGCATCTGGGACAAGAGATTCGTAATTGTTTTTAATATCTTGGACCCCTTTGGCAGTCCAGGAAAGCCAATGCATCCCTTTTCAAAATTATGTTTTATTGAGTGGACAAAATAAAATATAAGATTACAAGCGAAATCAACTACATTAAAATATATATATCGAAATATATTTTTAAAAGGTCACAGACACCAGGTTAAGAACCCCTGATGTAGGGAACTATGAGGACCCAATGAGGATACATGTGGTTCTGAGATGTACTACTTACTGTGAGTAGCTGGGAGTGATGTTTCTTCTAAGTCGCCAAACTCCTAAGCCAACAATTAGAAAATAAATGAGTGAGACAGCTCTGCCAGGTTGGTTTCCAAGTGAAACTACTCAGTTGGTTGTTAGATTATTAAGAATTATACACAATGTTTATTTTTTTTAAACTTCCTCTAAAATTTGTCTAGATTGTATAAATGCCTTATTAATTAAGATAATGAGAAATTAGATTCCATCTAAAAGAAATGTAACTATTTTTTTATTTGAATATATACCAAATGACTCTGTCACCCTGTTTCATCAGGCCATCAATTCTTGTCACTGCCATCAAACTGCAGAATTAATGGATGCAAGAAAAGAGAATTTTATGGGCTACCTAAGCTTGTAGATCTGTCTGTAGGGTTGATTTAACCTTTGCTTTTCATAAAGTTGAGGTTTTCCTCCTCCAGAGAGCTACAGACTTTCTGTGGCTCTGATTTCTACTACAACTTTCCCAAGGTATGCTCAAAATAGGAATATTTAGATTGCTTTGATGGATGATGCTGTCATCATTTTTTACCATAAGATTGGAAGTGACCAGTTTGAGTAACAAAGGAGCTGTCATCCTGGTGACACATCCCATCTGCTTCACCAAACAAAGTCTGCTTTCAGTGGTGTACATGGCCACAGAACCTTAGATTGAGTGATCACAAAGCCTTCTGTTGTCACTTAACCACTATAGTCATAAATCCGGTTCAGGGAAAAATCGTAAAGAACAAGACGTGATGGAGACAAGTCTGAAAAAAAAAAAAAGGCTGATATCTTACCTGTGTCACGGTGAATTCTGCCAAGCAGAATATCCATGATCAGAATTCTAATTTTTCCCATCCAACTGAATTCTTTATGACAGAAATGACTTAATATTAACTCTCATGTTGGTCCTGAAATCCTCAAGAACTCAAGTTATCACTGCCATCATCAGGTCCCCACACCCATTACAGATGCAGAATCTGTAGCACCATATTAACATTTGTTCATTGGATAAACTTTCAAAATATGCTGTCTACCAGACTTTTCAGTGCAGTTAACAGCCTCAAAAGTTTCATCTTGATGCTACCTTCTGCCTTTGGGGGCTATGTGGTGGCTGAGGTAAATGATGTCTTCTGATTGCTACACGATAAACTTACATGATGATAAGGTGTCTTTGCCATATTGCAAAGTCATCCATGATGAAAAGTCATCCCCACTATAAGCAGGCACACAAAATCAGTTTGCTCCTCATTAGTTGTTTAAAAGACTGATAATGGTATTCTTGAAGTATAGTTGCCTTCCAGGTGTCATTTTCACAGTCCAAAGAGAAAGCAAAGACTTCTTATTGCTGATCAACCCAGCCATGATCTGGGTGAATGTGTTTACATGCCTGTTTTCTGTTCCACTCATAGAGTCACAGAAAGCTAACAAGCTACAGCGCTCTTTTATTTTTCCAATTTCATAGAAGAGCTTGAGGTAGATCTGGATATATATCTTTCTCTCTCTCTTAATAAAGGACTCAATCTTTTTTCACTATAAAATGTGAAAACAAAGTCACATGGAGTGTGTTTCTAGTTTTGAGTGGGAAGCCTGGAAGATGCTCATGTGTTCCATAGTACTGGTGGTGAAAAGTTTAAGCCTGCTCAGTTCAGTGACACGAGTTCTGAGGCAGAAGCAGAGTAAGGCTCCTCTTTAACGAAGCTGAAACCAGTAAGCATCACTTGCTAAGTAAATAGATTGTCTTTGGAATGGTTTCAGGGTCTTGTGAGAATAAAGACAAAAGTCCCCCGCAGACAACACCTAGTTTGATTTTTGATTTGAGAATAAAGTAGATTTAGTTTGGAGTTTTCAGGGAATTCATAGAAATTACTTTTAGGTTTCCAGAAAGGGGGATACAGAGTGCCTAACAGAACCACAAAGAACTCACCCATGAAAATTAGGCAGCAAAAAAATTGGTTCTTTGAACATTCTTCAATGGAGAATCTACTTGGCTCTAAGAGTCTTTACTGCTCAAAAGGTTTACTGGCAGCCTGGTAAGGAGAAAGTATTAGACATGAATTACATATAAATTGTTTTGCCATCTAGGGGAACATAAAATTCACTTTATCCCGGGAATGATTGGTCCTTTTCTGGGTGTTACGCTGGTCCCACAGCCAGAGGTTCGTAACATCATGATCCCCATCTTTCATGATATGATGGACTGGGAGCAGAGGAAAAATGGCAACTTCAAACAGGTAAGACAGCTTCTCAGAATCATTCAGGATACTCTTCTCTTAGACTCTGGCCTCCTGAGGCAGTCACCAAGTTCATTGCCCCTGGGTGAGAGATTATGTGTGATGCAGATAGGAGTATCTGTCTGAAAGACCGTTTTAAGAGCTTTGTGAAGGTTCAATGCATCAAATAACTCTTGAGCACTTTCCATGTACAGAGCTCTCTTCTGTGGGGTTGGAACAGATAATATTATAAAGACACAGTCCCTGCCTTCATGAAGCTTATAGAATAGAGGTATCACACCTGCAGCCCACGGGCATGTGGCCTTTAAAATGTAGTTTGGGGAAATACTTAACAAAATAAATAAAAATACAATAAAACATTTTGAAACTGAGTCAGTAGGAAGCCTGCAGTGATCCTTAGGTCTGGATTAATGAACCATTTCCATTTGGGTTTGACACCACTCAGATACAAGTCTCGAAGATATGATAAAAATACATAATTATAATACACAACACATGATGCACGCATTCAAGACTTATCAAAAACAAAAGTGTTACATAAGATCTAGGGGGGCTCTCCCCTTATCTCCTGGTCTTTCCAGGTATATTGGTCATTAACTCTAAGACAGTTGCAGTGCAGGTGTGGGACATCCTAGCATGAAGACTGTGCCTAACATGACTACCTTCGTAAGTGCTGCCAACTGGGCTTGCTCCATCTGCTCAGTAGTAACAGTTTGCTTTCTTGCAGCTTGCTCCAGGAAGCCGATGTAGTGGAAGAGATTGAAATGATGGTGGAGAGCCTCTTGGATGTGCTCTTAGAGACTCTGCTCACTATCATGAGTAAATCACAGTCTCATACATAAGATATTACTCAGAAAATAAATGAGTGAGAGAACTCTGCCAGGTTGGTTTCCAAGTGAAGCTACTCAGTCAGTTGTGAGGTTATTAAGAATTGTACACAATGTTTATTTTTTAAACTTCCTTTGAAATTTGTCTAGATTGTATAAATATGCCATATTAATTAAGATAATGAGGAATTAGATTCCATCAAAAAGCAATGTAAGTAACTATTTTTTTATTTGAATATATACCAAATGACTCTGTCACCCTATTTCATCAGGCCATCAATTCTTGTCACTGCCATCAAACTGCAGAATTAATTCATGCAAGAAAAGAGAGCTTTGTGGGCTACCTAAGCTTTCAGATCTGTCTGTAGGGTTGATTTAACCTTTGCTTAGAGAAGTATTTGACATTTGGGGCTCTGTTCACAGGTTTATTTTGTTTTGATTGGTTTTGATTGATTTGAAAACATGAACTCGTTTTCCTAGTTTATTTATGTAACAAGAGGTCCAGGACTGAGAGTAGGAAGAAGGAAGAGGCCTAAGTATGATAAAAGAGATAACAAGCAGGGGGCCAGGAGGACCACTACAAGGCATACCCATGGTGAATTGGGAGGTGTCATCCTCCCAGAAGGATACTCAAATAAATGTCTGCTTTGTAGAAGATGTTTTGCTTCTGATAGTTGGGCTTTTAAAAATTTTTTTAAACGCAGTAAGAGCCAGAGGGTCATCCTCCTGTAATAGTAACTCTAGCTTGAAGGTAAAGGGATGGACTAGGTGATCTCTGGAGGTTTCCAGAAGGTAGCCTCCTTGGATTTTCTAAACAAAGGTGCTGGTCACAAATGAAGCCAAGAGAAATAACAATTATGAAAAAGCTCTTTTTTTTCTCCCTGAAGCCATGTGCTTCTGCCCCTCCAGTGGCAGCCTGTGCTCTCTTCATTCTTTCTGGTCTCATTTCTCACTAGTGGCTTGACAGTTGATAGGTGAATGAAGGGGTAATTTACACAGAACTCAAAAGAGAATAGTCCATGACCAGACTCTACCTCTGATTCCATCCAAAGTCAAGGGTAAACTGCCTCTTAAGGAAAGGAGGACAGTTCTTTCAGCCTTCAGCATTCAGCCTTTCCTATCCTGGTACAGAAGCCTGTGTGTGCTGAAAAAAAACAAAAAGCTGTTTTTCAAGAGAGTCCAGGTCACCAATGAATTTTTTAATTCAACAGACTTTTACTGAGCTCCTACTGTATGTAAAGTCCGGTGTGCTGAGCTCTTGTACTTTGTCATAGCCAGTACTACAGAGCAAAGCAAAGCGAGAGTTAGCTCTGCAGCAGGGTGACCCTCTGAGTTCTTCCTGCATAAAAAACAATTGCAAACAGAATGTTCGCCAAACCAAACACAGCTTGATTTTTCAAATTAAGGTTGCAACTCTGGTGGTTAGAAAACCTTGTCTGAATGTATGGGAAGAGCCTCTGGGATATAAAACTCATTGGTGAAGAATAAATGGGGAAAGCAAGATCTCACTTCAGGAATGTTGGCTCTCCTAATGGTCAGAAAAAAAGCAATTGCTAAAAACTTAAACTAGTCGATATTGCAAATTATAATGTGACAGATTTTAATAGATTCCCTTTTCATTTAGCTTAGACGCATTTACTTTGGAGACATGAGGTTTAGTTTTCCCTTCTTTGTAATACTAGACCTCTCCCAAAAATCTCTCCCTCATTTTGTGCTCTCAGCAATATTGAAGTAGTCTTATTTTTTCCCCACCATTTAGCAAATGTGTCATTGTTTCTATCTAAATCTTCTTCTTGTACTGCAGCACTTTCACCATCCATTCCTCCAGGCCCTACTGCATGAAGAGGCCTAATCAAATCCCTCCCACAGGTCCCTCCTTACTCTGTGTGCTGTGAAACTGGTCTCTCTCTATGGTATGGAAAACAAGCAGACGGAACCAGACCTCTTCTTAAAATTGGACCCCTACCAGTCATCATTAGTCCTTCTTTTACACTTATTTACAAATCCAGGAAGCATACTGCTAGAATTTATGTAATGAAAAGAATACTTGATTGAGAGTCGGATGACATGGGTTCTAGTCCTGACATTGCTGTAAAGTAGTTGTATCATTTTGACCAAGTCAACTCCCTTCCTTGGCCATCAGTTTCCTTATTTGTAAATTGAGGGGGAGATGATCTCTAACTGATCCTCCTAAGTGATATTCTGTGATCTGTGATTTGTGAATTTTCTTATATTCAAGTAGTTCATATTTGGAATAGATCTCTAGAAACAGAAATCTAGAACCAATCCGGTGTCCAATTGAAGGGCCTTTAGAATACTCATATAATCCCAGACTCAATCTGTTTCTTATCTTTTCTTTACATTTCTTAGAGAAGCATGCTATAGAGGGAAAGGATATTCCTTTAGTGTTTCATGAAAGCATATGTGCCATTTTTGTCTGTCTTAACATTTCAATATGTTAAAGGTTCCATGTTGCCAGTGGTGCAGATTGTAACCCGGCCATACTTCTGGATGCTTTGCAGTTCCCTCTCCTCCTATGTAGACTCAATGTGCTAGAGGCCTTCCTCTAGGTTTTTTAAGATGTAACAGATGATGGTGCAATATGGGGGCTATCTGTCCTCCCTTACTCTTGCTACAATACCAATCCATCTCCTTTTCTAATCTAATCATACATTTCCTGGGTGATATTTTATGCCACTTTTAGCACCTTCACCGTCATAGAAAATATGCTGCACTCTTCTTAGGATTGTGCATCACTCCTTAGGACCACTCTTTGGGGTCACCTGCAAGAATATTGGTATGGAAAAAGATGGGGTTTATATTGTTGTTGTAGTTAGAGAGGAGCTTGGTATCAGTGAAAGTACTACATAGTTCTCCATATACAATCTGACCCACTATCTCCTGCCTATTAAATTCTGGGTCCAACATATTGTCCATCTGCAATATCTGTTCAAGATATATACACAAATGGACAAACTCAATAGACTGCCCATCCAGATGCATATCATAGTCTAGACCGTACACATTCACCATCTATTTGTTTGTTTCTTGTGTAGATTGTTAAGGTAAACTCTTTTAAGTGGTCATAAGTATTAAGGCTTTGTGCTATAGAACTTGATCATGTCCCATGCAAACAGGATTATCTGTCTGAAATAGACAAATACAGCCCCCAGTTTCAAAAGCTTTGTGAAGATTCAATTCAATAAATAATTCTTGAGCACTTGCCATGTACAGAGCTCTCTTCTCTGGGTTGGAACAGATAAAATTATAAAGACACAGTCGCTGCCTTCATGAAGCTTGTAGAATAGAGGTATCACACCTGCAGCCCACGGGCATGTGGCCTTTAAAATGTCATTTGGGGAAATACTTAACAAAATAAATAAAAATACAGTAAAACATTTTGAAACTGAGCCTGTAGGAAGCCTGCAGTGATCCTTAGGTCTGGATTAATGAACTCCATTTCCATTTGGGTTTGACACCACTTAGATATGAGTCGCAAAGATATGACAAAAATATGTAATTATAATACACAATGTGTGATACCTGCATTCAAGAATTATCAAGAAACACAATGTTACATAAGATCCAGAGAGGAAGAGATCGTATATAACTGGTGAAAGAAGGGGAGAAAGCCAGGAAAGACTTCCTTGAACATAGGTGGCCTTTGAGTTGAGCTTTATAAATTAAACAGAAATTCAGTCGTAAGAGGAAGGGACAGTATTCCAGGTATAGGGGATATCACAAGCAAAGCCATAGAGACTAGAAAGTGCCCAAATGTACAGAGGACAGAGAAGAGTCCAGTTTGGTTGGAGTGCATATGCCTGTGAGCTGAAGCTAGAAACGTCGGATCACACCAGATTACGGGAGCATTTTGAATGCCAGGGTAGGAAGTTTGAAACTTGCTTTGTAGATACGGTAATGGTGAGACAAACGAGAGTTTGGGCTTTGGAGTTTGGAGAGGAATGGTCGAAGTTGGTGTGGCCACAATGCAAAGAATGAATTGGAAGAGGCTGAGAATAAAGGCAAGAAGTTAGGCTAAAAGGCTACAAAACAATCCAGTTTGGGGAGGGGGAAGAGTGATGAGGGTCAGTACTGGAAGAGGAGCCATGGGACTTGAATAGAGGGGACATATGTGGAAGATGTTATAAAAGTGGTTTCATCAGTAAACCATAGTAAAGCCTGATAAGCCATGAGACTGTGAATGAGAAGAAAGTAAAAAATAATCCCCAAATTGGAAAGATTTGATTTAATGACCCATCCCTGTCTCAATTTCAATGCGGTGAAAGGCTGATAAACAAAGTTTCTGTGCATGACGTCCTTGAAGGAATGGTTTCTAAACAGAGCTGCTGTTGCCCCTCATTTTTTAGAATTTGGATAAAAATTCAACACCTCCAGTTGACTTGTAAATAGCATCAACACAAAAGATTTTCAATCCCAGTGTATCTATTTTGTGGGAGAAGTGCTCCTCAAGGTGAATTGCTGAATGGGAAGTTCCATGGCCCTCATATTCTCTGCTTCATTCCTATAATCACAACAAACTAATGTCAGCAATTGTACTGTGGATTAGTCTCCCAGCGAGCTCTCCTTTGTGACTGGCTGGTAAGAGAGGATAAGGTTCTAGCCAAATTATTTCTTCACACAACGACAGTATGTGGATATTGTTGCAAGTGAAAGAAAACAGCTTAACAAAGCCTTCTTTGAGAACCAAAATACCTTTCTCACCAGGGTAGGCTTGTTTTTTGCCTTGATTCAGGGAAAGGATACCTGAGACCTATAGGTCTCATCTTTCAATGAAATAAATGGGGCAGGTGGTATTCCAGACTCAGGGGCATAGTGTTATGGAACAATATGGCTCAACTGGAGTTTGTTTGGAACAAGAAAGACACCAGGAAGAAGACAAAAGCCAGGCACAACAATTCCCTGCACTGTGGTGGCTGAATTTTTTACCCTGTTGCCCTCTTGCTAAGAAGTCTCTTCTTTCCTCTAGGTGGAAGCTGAATTAATCGATAAGCTGGATAGCTTGGTATCGGAAGGGAAAGGAGATGAGAACTACAGGGAGCTCTTCAGCCTTCTGTAAGCCATGGCAGCCCTCAGGCCCCTTGTGGGGTCAGGATCATTTTCAGCCTCTTCCATCTGAAACCCTCAGAAAACAGATAGTAGTACTGGGGACTCCAGAACTAGACTCCCTCTGAGTTAGGGCAGAATCTGGACATTTGGGCAACTGGGTATTTACATGATGGGCTTAGCAAGTCACATTAATGTAAGACAATTGTTATTCCATCTTAATTGCCTAGTTATATTTCCTAATATGTCACTTACATCAATTTGGTATTTGTCTCCTAAGAATTAAACAGATGGGATTTTTTCTGTTTTTATTTTTTTAAAAAGTCTCTCTATTGTAAAAAAAAGAAAGGATTCTTTCCCCACACACACACACTCCAGGACATTTTTGCCCTTTGGTACTGTATCTATGAGAGATCAGCTTAGAGTCTCCAATTCTTCTTCTAAGGAATGAGTCTTTCTTGTAGATGGTGAGGAACCTCTGCTACTAGACAACAATCACCTTCTGGTCACTAGAATGGACTAAATATGCAGAAAGAGACTCATGTTTTTGGACATGGCCAAGAAGGGGATTCATTTTGTGCATGTTTTACAAGGGTTTTCTTTTTCCTTTTTGGCGGGGGGAGGAGGTAAGAGTGGGAATTGGGGAAAGTAGAGGGAAAGAAGATAAATCCTTGGTAATGGAATTAAAAAAAGAAGAGTGAGCCCTGGGCTCCTGCAGACTTGGTCTCTAGCCCAAGCTATGCCTTTAACTCATTGTTTAAACTCAAGTCTTTGGGTGAATCCTTTGGCCTTTTCTGGGCCTCAGTTTCATGATCTGCAAAATGTAAGATAAACAGTCTGACCACATGATTCCTAAGGTTCCCCTTCTGGCTCCAATATTCTAGGATTTTTATGACTTTTCCACTGGTCTCAGTGCTATAATAGGAAATATCCTACCAGGTAATGTGCTAGGAAAGAAGAAAACATCTTATTTCCCTGAGGCCTCCCACTTAAAAATAAATGATGTTGTTTTTATTATCCCAAAGCATGAGAAATAGAAAATAATTATAGCAAAAAAGTTTCCTCTCATCTCACTTGTGGTTTCAAACTTGAAGGCCTTCTTTACTTAAATGGTGTTTTAATTACATGTCGGAAAGCCTTTTGCTGAAGAAACAAATTTGCAAAACTTTTATTAATTATTTTTGGACCAGACCTGTGAGTTCAGTGGTGCAGGGTGGAAGGAAACTCCCTCTTTCAGTGAAGATCAGTGCCTGCCCTGTGAATGATGGTCTTAGAGAGTTTCCTGGGACCCTAAGAGGTTAAGTGACTTGGCCAGGGTCTCAAAGTCTCTAAGTGTCAAAGGCAGGTCTTAAATTGAGTCTTTCTGACTCTGAGGCCAGCTCTCTAGCTAACTTCCCATGCTACCTTTCACAAATATATTTAATTTCCCAAATTGTTGATTAAATAAATAATATGAATTCAATTGAAGATTAGAGAATTAATAATGATTTACAAAAATTAGTACAGTAAAGACTTGGATTCCTGACAAGATCCTAGAATATATGACCTTTAAATAATGGTTTGTTGTTTCAACAAAATGAAAAAAGCTTCCCAAACTTTAGCCTATCCAGTGTCAGAGGCTGCTACTAAGACAAACCTCTTTTCTCCCAAAGTAGACATTTCCCTAGTGCCTTCTTGCTTGGTTCTCCAGGCTGCTGGGGAGTGCAGAACCCCTCAGAATGGTTTCTGTGAAGTAGTGCCGATTTTAACTTGGGATAGCTCTGAATATGTCTATCATTCTCTCATTCTCTCTCTCCCCCTCTCTTCCCCACTTTCTCTCCTCAACTCAGTCCTCCCCTCTCTCTTCCCCCTATTTCTCCCTCTCCTCTCTCCTCTCTCTCTTCCCTCTTCCTACTCTCCCCACTCTTTCTACCCTCTTTCTCTCTCCTTTATCCCTCTCTCTTTCTCCTCTCCCCTGCTCTCTCTCCTCTCTTTCTCCCCCCTTTCTCCCTCTCAACCTCTCCTCTCTCCCCCACCCTCACCTTCTCCCTTCTCCTCTCACCTCCCCACTTCTTCCTCCCCCTCCTCTCTCTCCCTCTTCTTTCCTTTCTCTCTCTCCCTCTCTCTGTTCCTCTCTTCTTCCCTCTCTTCCTTTCTCTTTCTCTCCTCTATCTCATTTCATCTTTTTCTCCCTCCCTCTTTCTCCATCAGTCTCTTTCTCTCTCAACTCTTGCACTGTCACTGTTTCTGTCTCTGTATCTCTATCTGTCTCTGCTGTTCAGATCCACACTGTCACCCCTAGGTGTGCTCTGAGCCCATCTGTTTTAGGGCACAGCTCTTGTCCTTATAACCTTTCTGGGGCAATGGGAGAGGACAGCGGATCTTCATTCTTTGCTATCAGCTTAGTAACCTCCTTGTCTTTGCTTCCTGCTGCGTGGAATAGAACTCAGCTGTTTGGGCCCTACCCGAGGTAAGGCTTCCATTGGGTGAGTCTGCTGTCTCCAAGAGACGGGCACTCCCACTGTCTCTGTGGCTTCAAGGCAATGGTAGTGAAGTCTCATGAGTTGTCTTTTTCTCTCCAACAGTCTACTAGAGAAAATTGAACAGGAAACATGGAGAGAAACAGGCCTTTCGTTTGTCACTTCTGTCACACGTCTCATGGAGCGCCTTCTTGACTACAGGTACTCTTCTTTGGCACAAGTGTGACCTTTCCTGACTAACATCTCATGACCTTTAAAATGATGGGTAACGCCCTTCCGAGAGAGAACTGTCTTTATCAGTTACAGAAATCCCCAATCAGAATTCTGTTGCTGGCACACAAAACAAATCATTCAGGGATAATACAGAGCCCAGGGATGACTAAAATAACCCCTTAGGTCTACCAGCATTTCATGTGGTCCCAGATAGAACAAAGGAGTGTTAGGTCCATTGGAAATCATGAGAGCTGGGATTTTTAATAGGCTAGGATGTTCGCAATCTGGCTCATTGTAAAAAAACAAAAGAGAGAAAACTGTGGGGTAGGGAAGCACTGTGAGGAAGAGGAGGAAAAGAAAAGGAGAGCCGAGTCTAGTAGGACTGGGAACAGAAGGCAAGTTATGCATGTTTCCTGAATTTATAGGTGTTTTGGGAATATAAATGGGCAAAAAAAATCTGGTGCAAAGTTGTGGACTCAGAATAAGGTATGCTTGAGTTCCATTGAGCCTTCTCAGTGACTGCTTGCTTTGTAGAGTTCATCATCTTTCTTTTCCCCATCTCCATTTCTTCAACTAGAATCTACTTCTTCATTATCTACCATGAAAAGCATGAATTCAGTGCTTTGGGATCCTCGCAGAAAGGTTCTGGGCCACCACATGGTGGTGGTGTTTTTCCTGAAATCTCCACATTCTCTCTAGTAACAAGCAAGGCTTTATGAAACAGCTCCTAAATGCCAGTGAAGCCCCAATTGCCACCTTAATTACTGTCTCAGCAGGGCTCAGGTGGTGGGAAAGGGCACCTGGGGGAGGCTGGAGGAAGAGGGCATTGTTTGCTGAAGATGAGCGATAAAGAGATAAATCCATCCCCCAAGTAGCAGCCCCCTCCTCTCTGCTGCAGACATATGCACAAGCAGAGGTGAGCGTTTCTCACCAAGTGGACTTGGGAGACAAAGAGGGAGCCCACACAGCCTGCAAGGATTGCTGAAATGGGAATTGCCACAATGATTCAAGCTGGTGCAGAGCACTTAGGGATAAACTAGTCTCTTCAATTCGAGTTGACAAATATTTATTAAGGTACGGTGCTAGCTACTGTGGAAGCAAAGGGAAAAAACCCTTATAATCTCTGCCCTAAAGGAGTTTATGTTCTACTGAATGAATACAACGTGTACACAGATAAGTGTATTAAAACAACAATTAAAAGCTTTGAAAAGGACAAAATACACCAGAATAAGGGGGGAAAAAGCTGCGGATTGGCAGAAAATCTTCACCAAAAAATATGTCTAGGGGACGCTAGGTGGCGCAGTGAATAGAGCACTGGCCCTGAATTCAGGAGGACCTGAGTTCAAATCCAGCCTCAGATACTTACCAGACACGCACACACCAAAAAAAAACAAAAAAAAAAACCCTAGCCATGTGACCTTGGGCAAGTCACTTAATCCCAATTGCCCTCCCAAAAAAAGGCCAAAAAAAAAAAATATGTCTGATAAAGGTCTGGGATCTAGGGTGTATAGGGAATTGCTACAAGTTCATAAGAACAAGAATCATTCCCCCATTGATAAATGTTTAAAAGTGATAATTTTCAAAAGAAATGCAAATGATCAAAAGCCATATGAAAGAATGCTCCACATCGTTAGTATAATAAAAGAAATGCAAGTTATTTAAAAACATTAAGATTTCACCTCACACCCATCAGATTGGCAAAAATGATAAAAGGTGCAAATATGCCATGTAGGAGATACCATGGGAAGATAGGAACACTCTTGGTGAAATTGTGAATTGGTCCATCCATTTAGGAAAGCAAAGTAAAACTGAAAAGTCACTATCCTATATCTTTTGACCAAGTGATACTGTTAATAGGCATATATCTCATGGAAATAAAAGACAGAAAGATCCTACGTATACAAAATGTTTATAGCAGCATTTGTTGTGGTGGCAAAGAATTAGAAGCAAAATGGGCATCTATCAGTTGAGGAAGAAGTGAACAAATTATGAATATGAATAATTCAGAGAAACTTAGAAGACGAATATGTACTAATGAAGAGTGAAATAAGCAGAATCAATTGACTGCTTTACACAGCAACTATAATAATGTGAAAGAAAATAACTTTGAAAGACATCAGAACTCCAATCAACACAGTGATCAATCTTAACTTTAGAGGTCGAATAGTAAAATATATTTCCCTTCCCTCAGGAGAAAAGTGGTAGACTGTGGGTGCAAAAATGAGGCTGTTAATTAGAAATGGGGATTTGGGAATTCAGGATTGTAGAGATAGAACAGTAATGAGTAATGGTAGAATTAAAGATCTACCCATATCATGAATGAATGAAATGAAGTACAAATATCAGTCATGGAAGTAGAGGAGGCTGGTGAACCTGGAGACTAGAGTGCTCACAGAGACGTCGACAAGTTTACTAAAATGCCAAAATAATGAGGGAAGCATTTGAGGAACAGAAGACTTCGGGTCAGGTGCTAAATTCCTTAAGAAAGGAATAAGAATGTCCTGAGAACCAGTAGATGACTGTAATAAGGCTCTGGACTGGTTAGTAAAGATGGGTGAGTTTTGTTGTTTAGTAATTTTTTTAGTCATGTCTGACTCTTTGTGACCCCATTTTGGGTTTTCTTGGCAAATATACTGAAGTGATTTGCCACCTCCTTCTCTAGCTCATTTTACAGATGAGGAAACTTGAGGCAAAGAGAGCTAAGTGACTTGCCCGGGGTCACACAGCTAGGAAATGTCTGAGGCCAGATTTGAACTCAAGACAATAAGTCTTCCTAACTCCAAGTCTGGCACACTATCCACTATACCACCTAGCTACCAGAAAAGAGGTAGATGAAGTGACCCTCAAAAGAGAGAGATTGTTGACCCATGGTGGCAGAGGGGCAGTCTGGAAGTGAAAGTGAAGAGCAAGTCCTGTAGTTCGGTGGTATAGCCTGTGGCTTGATGTGAACCTTGCCACAGACATGGCATCTATGGTTTGGTGCCTCAGAACAATAAATAAAATTGCCAAGAAATGAGACATGGTCTTGGAGACCAAGTCTTCCTTCCATTCAGTGCCAATTAGGTACCTCCTAGCTCAGGGACCACTGCCTTTCAGCCCAACAAAAGTCCCTCAGGGCCATTTCCTCATTTTTTTTCCTCATTGCTTCTGGGTTCCCTGCCTCTCTTGTTCTTGCTGAGTCACATGTTTGAAGTGATAACCAAAGTGTCTGTCATTACTCTCTGTCTCCCCAAAACTATTTGCTCATAGTAGCGTGGGCTTTCTGTCACTGGGGACACTATAATGTCAGGAAATAATCAAGGACAGAGATGAGGAACCTACTGTCTTGAGGCCACATGTGGCCCTCTAGGTCCTCAAGTGCAGTCTTTGACTGAATCCAAACTTCACAGAACAAATCCCCTTAATAAAAGGATTTGTTCTGTAAAACTTGGACTCAGTCAAAAGGCCACATGTGGCCTCAAGGTCACAGGTTCTCCACTCTTGGTGAAGGGCTTTGTCATAAATGATTCAATCCAACAAACATGTATTCAAATGGGTACTGGTTGAAAGATGAAAACATGGTAATTGAAAGATATGAGTAACTTTCCCATAGCAACCTGGGCATACAAGCTATGAGCATATTCCAAAGGAAAGTTTATAGACTTTAATTGTAGACTGCAGTAAAACCTTATGAATAGGGTCTTCAAAAATCAATCAGATTACAAGCATTTATGAAGCATTTTCTGTGTGCCCAGCACTGTGCTAAGCACTGAGGATACAAATGCAGGCAAAAAGACATTCCCTGCCTTCAGGGAGCTTGCATTCTAATGGAGAAGGACAATGCATAGAAGAGAGCTGAAGGAGGTTGGGGAGATACCTGGGCTTGGAGCATGACATACAGATTTCAACTTGGAGAGAAATGTAGAGAGAACCAGCCTGGGTGCCCTACTTAAGTGGAGGTGCTGGGAGGAACCATCCAGTCAGAGGGAGGGGCTGCAGGAGCTGAGGCTACTTTGAGTTATGAATTACAGGACTGAAGTGATCTTCCAGGATGAAGAGTTTTCTGGGGCATCACTGAAGAGTCCATATTGCAGCCTGGCAAGAAGCAAAGAGGTTTTTGGTATTTTTTTAATCTTATTTTGGTCTTATAGAAATACAGATTTTCCTGAGGATTTGAAAGCACTTTCATCTCTATAACTGTACATCAACGGAGTAACTGGCTATTAGGGAGTGGCTCTACTTCATGAATCACAGAACCAGTGCCCAAAAAAGTTCAGGAAGTATCCCAGGCAGTTGTGAACAGAAAGAGACAAATCTGAGGAAAGAACCCTGTGGAGTTTACAGGGCTAAGAATCTTGATCTTGGAGGCCCAGCCTTCATGTTCCATAACTTTTCAGGAAAGTTCTAGGGAACCCTTAGATTGAGAGATCATTTAATCTAGCCCCAGGTCTCTATAGAAGACAGTAGCTGACCGCTAATGAAGGATGCTGCTCACCTCCTGCACAGAAGGTGAAAAGTAAAACATTTTTCAGACAAGACCAACGCTGGGATTTGTTTCATTTGACTATTTGTTCTAAAGATTTTGTTTTTCATTTTTCTGTTTCCAGTATAGGAGATGAGTGAAAATAATGGAGTTTGAAAATAGATTTTTGTTCATTGAAAAATTATTAAATTTAGGGGGGGGAAAGACTATACCTAGTCCACTCCACACTATGAAAGAATAGAACACATTTAAACCTTGCAGGGAAAGGTGGGCCACATTTTTCCTCAGAAAAGATAACAACAAAAGGGGAGATTGGCTTTGTAAAATTTGGAGGCTGTTAAAAAGTTTCTCTTTTTTGTTGTAAGCCTTGAAGCATATTTTTTGATGTTCTTGAAGGAACATTAGCTGTAACTATAAGAGAGAAAATTAGAAAGCATTGGATAGTAAACACAAGTGCTACTTGGCTGTTCACAGACATGATAAACAGACCCCTTGGAGGTCCACCTTATAAACTTTTCAGTTTAACCATCCAAGATGGGAAAGTCTGATTGGGTTCACCTGATAGAAATTTCAAATTATTTCCAGAAAACAGAATCCATTGATTGCCAAGTACTACTGGCATTTCTTCCTGTGGAATTTGAGGTATGGGCTCTTGCGTTGAGTCTGAAAAAAAGACAGCTTCCTACATCACTCCAGAGAAGAATACTTGGGGGCCACAACTGAGCTAGCTGGTGTGGTCTGATACTCATGCTCCATGTTCAAAAGACACAGAGTAAAAAGTAAAGGCACGATGCTTTCTTGGTGCAGTCAAGGCTTATGACAATGCTGTGTGAACATAGACAGTCTTACTTGGAGATGATTTCAGTCATCCCTTAAAGTCGGTGGGGGTAGGGAGGGGGACAATGCCAAGGAATGAATTGTCTCATGGAAGCTGAATCTTGTTTATTTATAACCACATACCTAAAATGCAGCTCAATATTGAGACATGTATTTAGAAACTGTACCTTGAATATTCCTAACATGTTTCTTCAGAAAACTTTGACTGTAAAGAATTTCTTCTGTGTGCTCTCATGTATAATCACTCGAGGAGGGCAGAGGGTCAACTACCTCATCGAAAAACAGCGAGGAGGGGAGATTAAATTACATGCCTAATGCAGCTAAGTGGCTTAGTGGATAAAGTGCTCAGCCTAGAGTCAAGAAGACTCATCTTTCTGAATTCAAATCTGGCCCTAGACACTCACTACTTGTTACCCTAGGCAAGTCACTTAACCTTTTTCCTCATCTGTAAAATGAGCTGGAGAAGGAAATGACAAACCACTACAGTATCTCTGCCAAGAAAACCCTAAATGGGATCACAAACAGTCAGACACATCTGAAACAGCTGAACAACAAGGAAAACGTTAAAAGACTAAATCCTAAGTCATTCCCCTTTCTAAACTGTAGGCTGTTCTGACCTAGTTTGTTGGCAGCCATAAGAAACGCAAACCTAACTATAATTTCTTAGCTTCATTTTACCCAAAGGTATAATCTTTCACCAGAACTGCTACCAAAGTGCTGAGTAAACAAGAAGAGAGTTTTCTTTCCCTTCTTTCCCAGATAGTGGTCAAAAAGAAGGCAGTCTGAAGAAGGAAAAGCATGGCGATCTGGGTGGTACATACACTTGATCATCAATCCTTTAAATGATGGGGAATTGACCATATGTAACAAACTCTGTCCCAAGTGATCATCACAATTGCCATATCTATTGCTGAATCCTCCAAAAAGAGGTGATGCTCCCCTTCATTCCCAAACAGCTGGAGTAGAGATGACCTGAACGGTAGCCGTGTCTAGTGTGTGAAAGTTGCCAAAGAGACTTGGTGGCATTAAGAGATGCTCAGTGCCAACATAAGAGGTTGCCCCACACAAGAGGGATTTTGAGTGAGCTCTCTCATTTTACCAGTTCCTCCCTCTTCTGAGGATATACAGTAGTTTCTCCTTGGGAATTCACTCCTCCTGTCCTTTCCTTTGCCCTCTGGGTCAAAACCAGCAAACACTGCACCATATCAGCAGGTGACTCTTGTGTGAAGATAGCTCAGCCTGGACTAGACGAGAACAAAGTCTCAAACTTACAGCTTGCTGCCTTGAGGAGCCTGCTGAATTCTGGCCAGTACAGAACTCTGAAGGCAGTGTGATGCTAGATGTTGATCAGGAAAATGCTATAGATATAGTTTACTTGGATTTTACCAAATCTACCAAATACAATCTATGCTGTTCTTTTTTTCTTTCTTTTTTATTATGCCATTCCTGTGGGGAAATGTGAACAATAGCAGAGTTAGGTAGATTTGTGACTGAGTGATTGACCAGGCTAAAAAAAAGTAAGTATCAACAGTCAACTTATATCCGTATTTACTTTGAAGATGGTCACTGGTGGAGTGCCGCAGGGATCCATGCCTAAGTCTGCACCATTTAGCATTTTTGCCAATGATAATGCCATAAATGATGCACTTATCAAATTTTTAGGCACAAAGCCTGCAAGGGGGTAGGAGGGAGAGCAGGAGATAATTAACATATTAAATGACAGAGTCCGGATTCCAAAAGATATTGACTAGCAAGAGTATTGGACTTAATCTAAGAATGAGATAAAATTTAATATAGCTCATAAAACGTCAGACACTTGGTTTCAATAACAATGGCTCCACAGGATGGGAAAGTGTAGCTAGGTAGCAGTTTCTCTGAAAAAGACTTGCAGGTTTTATTGGTCTCCAAGCTGAAGAGGAATAGGCAGTTTCATACAGCAGCCAAGCAAGCCGATAGGACTGGAGTTGCATGAGGAGGTACCTCTGATCCTAAATAAGAGAAGAATTAGACAACCGCACTGGACCCAACCCTGATCAGACATCTAGAGGTTTTGTTCATCTCGGGGTGCTGCATTTTAGGAATGATGCTGACAAGCATCAGGAAGAGAGTGGCCAGCATGTCAAAGGACCCTTGAGACCATACCATGTAAGGATCATTCAAGGGAATGGAACCTGGAGAAGAGGAGACAGGGAGGAAATGACAGCTGCCTAGAGACACTTGAAGGGCTCCTCATTCTGCTTGGCCCTAGAAGACAGAACAAGGAGCAATGGATAGAAGTAACAAGGGAAACAATCTAGGCTCAAAGAAAGAGAAATGATCTAACAGTTGGAGTGACTCACTTGCTTTTCTGGCAAGTAGGGAGTTCCTCCACATTGAGATAGGTCTTTAAGCAAAGGTTGGACAGCCACTTGGGTTGGGTATGTTGGAGAAGATGATCTTGTCCAGGTATGGGTGGAACTAAATGTCCTCTGAGGTCCCTTCTACCTATGAGATTCTGTGATTCTATGACAACTACAGCAAGCAACTGCCAGATGTGGTGTGACAAGGACCTCCTCCTGTTTGAAATAGTTTCTGGTTTAGTTACAGTTTGTGCCAGGATACTGTGACTCCAACCCTATCTTGGAAGATCACCAGGTGTACTTAGGATAGCAAGAGTCATTGTTCTGCTCTGGATTCCATATAAAAATGTTCTCTCATACTGTGCTCTAGACGGATACAAAGTCAAGTCATTATCTGATCTTCCTCTTTGGTACCAGAACCAAACATAGTGTTTATAAGTCCCTAAGGTCAGGCCTCTTGGTCTACTTGCTCTATTCCTACTGAAGGACTTTGCTCCTGGGATGCTGCCATGTTTTCTGAGTCATTGAAAGGACAGTGAGAACACTGCTCAGATGGGAATGATAGACCCCCTCTGGGCCCAAGCCAAGGTGAAGAGAAGAACCAATTGTCAGCCACCCTTTAATTGAGAGTTCTGTGTGTCTTTCTGTACACAACTCAAGAATTTTAGCCTTCCAGTTTACAGACCTGACTGATAGCCACTTAATACTGTGAACATTTGTGTTTAGCAGTATTTCAAGATAAGCAATAGAAGGGGAGTTGCTCAGGGGTCAGGGAGGCCTAGAAATAGCTAGGATTTGATTGCAAAGGCAGTGCCATGGGTTTTACAGTCTGTATATAGCCTGTATTGGTGGTTGTGATCCATTATTTAGTGTCCAGGCCTGTTTTTTGGTTCAGAGACATCATACTACTATAAAAAATCTCACTTGAGCTTTTCTTTCTAGGGACTGTATGAAAGGAGATGAAACTGAGAATAAGAAGATTGGCTGCACAGTTAATCTGATGGCAAGTAGATCAGCACTTCTCCCCAATGTCTGGTCTAGTTTGCCTAGATTTCTTTCTCTCCTATACTCTGTAGCATGCAACTATCATCACTTGGGAAGGAAAAGAAGTGAAATATTTGCTGCCCGCCTTAGAAACGAAGGTGCCAAAACAGGCAACACATTTCTCTGTGCATTCTCACCTGCACAGATGAGTAGAGTGGCTTCCACCTGAAGCTGAGAAATTGTTGACCCAGTCCTGCTGCACAGGCCTCAGGACCTGCTCAACAGAGCTGTTAGTGAAGGAATATTTGCTCTGAGCATTTTCTTTCCTCAACAGAAAGTTAGCATTCCAAGGAAAAGCTCTTCTGTATCCTTTTCCTCCATCTCTCTTTCTCCCAGGCTGTAGTTCATATCTGACTTCTCAGTGTGAATGCATTCAGTGTGAATACAACACTAGTACTCCCCTGGTGTCAACTGGCTTGCACTGGACACAGGAGTGAGCTCAGGAACTAACAGCTTATCCCAGAATCCCAATGCCCTTCTTGACGAGAATTTCATCTTACTCTTACAGAACTTTTACAAATCTGAAATCAACAAAGAGGAAATGTATATCCGATACATCCACAAATTGTGTGACATGCATTTACAGGCTGAAAATTATACTGGTGAGTACTGGCTACTTCCCCTTCCCCATTCCCAGCAACATTGGAGGGGAAAAACACGGAGGACTCTTTCATTGAGGGGACAGTGCAAAGCAAAATAGAGACTCAACCCCCATGAATTCCAGCCATCAGAAAGGTTATAAAAGAGCCAATGGGTCTCTTCCTCACCCTCTTCTCCTCCCCCTCTTGGTATCACAACCATACAAAATGTGTTCATAAGCTCATATTAGTGAGAGAGGAAGAAGGGAAGGAAAAGTAGCATAGTGTGTTAGGGATACAGTGAAAACCAGCCCAAGTCCTGACACCACCACCCTCCCCTGTCTACAGCCCCAGCTTCTTGATGCCTGTGTTATCTACTCTTCCTCTTCATTGCTGCCCACTCATGGTTCCCCCAAGGACATCCTCGCTCATTTGAGGGTGTCATTGATTCATCTCTCCTTTTAAGTTCTGTGGGTCTGCCTTTGGACTTCTGTGAAAGCAGCCATTCTTTGTACTTTTCCTATCACAACTGAAAGGAAAAGGAGAGTAAAAACCAGGAGCTTAACAAGATGACCAACAATCGCAATTTTCATAGCAGGCTGTAACCCAATATTTAAACATAATTTCAGCCCTTTTCACGAGGATACCACTGGCATTTAGCAGCAAAACAAGTCCTGTGTTTAACTGATGGTGGAGAATGTTACCTTACTTCCTGAAATGCCAAGTGTGTGTCTTTCTGTAAAATTTAAAGTTAAATTATTGAAAAGGTGTTTAAAAGCCCAAGGAGCAGTTCTGTATCCCTGGGTGCATAGTGTAGCACAGTTTGATTTCTGTGCATGGCTTAATGGTCTTTTAGGTCTCACCAACATGTTTTAATTCCTAACCACAGATCTAGACAAAGAAATAACATCTTCTCCCTAAAGGCTAAATTTGGATGAATTTGTTGTCCCAGAGTCCACTGTGAGGGTCAGAGATTTTCATTACTTTGTCATTCTCCACATCTCAGAAAATGGTTAGTATGCATTTTAGGGTGTCATTCCATGAGCAAGAGAGCAGTTGGCCAGAAATGAAACCTTAAAAACCTCCATTTCCTAAGGCAATAACAGGAGGTATTTATAGCTTCTGCTTCGAAAGGAAAAGCTAGTCGGCATGGACTGAGCTATGTAAAAGGTGCTGGGACCATGCAAGGGATACAAGAGAAGGAGAGCCTGCCATCCCTGCCCACAGGAACAGAAGTGAGGCAACATGGACACTCATAAGAAAGGCTTGGAACATGTATGGTGT
Organism: Pseudochirops cupreus; assembly: GCA_028627135.1. Lineage (NCBI taxonomy): Eukaryota > Metazoa > Chordata > Mammalia > Diprotodontia > Pseudocheiridae > Pseudochirops > Pseudochirops cupreus. Next base: position 355,020,640 of record CM053583.1, read on the forward strand.
GTGAGTGTGAGACAGTAGAGAGAAAGGGGATACATGAGTATTATCCTGGCCAGGCAGCTTCCTCAGAGATGTTGTCTGGAAAAAAAGGGAATTCTGACTGGTCCTCTGAAGCTGAATTGTTGGACAATAGAAGAATGACATGTAGTTTGGGAAGCAAGTTTGAGTAGTGACTAAAAACCTGATCAGGAGAGTTCAGAAATCACTACTTTGCCAATATGAAATTTACCAAAAATGCTCAAGTGAAATTGGAAGGGTTAGTTAGTCAGATTGATTAATAAGAATCCTGAACAGTGGCTCTAATTCAATATGAGTCATCCCTTAGAATTTGGGGAACCACATCATTCCACTGGTATTATTTTAAATAATTCTAATTTTTTCCTCTTGCAGTGAGATGGCACAGTGCCTCAGCCCTGGGCACCAATATTAGCTCAGACCACTTGGAATAGGGTCTCCCAGCATTGGGCTGTAAGCCCAATCATACAATAGGCAGGCACTCATACCCCTTCATTTGCATGCCAGTTTTAAAACCAAATTATTTGGAAATGGAAGTGACGATGGAGAAAGTAATTTCCAAAACAGTAGCATTGGCTGAGTGTAGTATTTGAAAGGATTGGCTGGCTCAGGAAAGATTAATGAAATATTCTATCAATATTAAATCCTGTTACAGATGCTAAGATGAGAAGAAAGGATGTGCAAACAAATTAAGCAAAGAAGTCAAAGGAGAAGCTAGAGATATTTTAATGATACATCTCCATATTCAAAGGTCAACCTCCATTTCACGGATCAGCTTAATGACAACAAACAGGAAAAAAATTTCCTCTCCTATTCAAAAACATTGGAGAAGAGAAGCTGGATATTTTAGTAGTGAGGTTGTAATTCAATTAGCAAGCATTTATTAAGCATCTGCAGTGTGTAAGGCATTCTGCTAGTCATTGAGGATAGAAGGACAGAAAGGAAAACCAGTCCCTTCCCTCAAGGAGCTTATATTCTAGAGAGGGATACAAGCATGTAAACAGATAAGTTAATTAAGACGAAGGAGAAAGGACTAACAAGTAGGGGGAATCAAGAAAAAAGTCTTTCCCATAGGAGATGACACCTGAGCTAGGTAGCACAATAGATAGCATGACAGACCTGGAGTCAGGAAGACTCATCTCCCCAAGTTCAAATCCGGCCTCAGACACTGGCTAGCTGTGTGACCCTGGGCAAGTCACTTCACCCTGTTTGCCTCAGTTTCCCCATCTGTAAAATGAACTGGAGTTGGAAATAACAAACCAATCCAGTATCTTTGTCATAAGAACCCCAAATGGGGTCATGAAGAGTGGTTCATGACTGAAATGACTGACACCAGAGCTGAACCTTCAAGGAAGCTCAAGATTCTTAGAAGGGTAGGAAATACATTCCAGGAGTGTTCAAAGACACAAAGATGAAATGCTGAGCTTGGGGAATAGAAAGTAGGTCAGTTTGTCTAGAATGTAAAATGCATGAAGGGGAGGAGTAGAAAGTGCCCAAAGGTGGATGAATTAGATTACATAGGGCTTTAAATGTCAAATTAAGGAGTTTTTATTTCAATGTTTCAAATGTGGAGCTTCAACTAAAGTAATGACCTTGAATGTAGAGAAGGGGACAAATATGAGAGATTGGGAAGCAAGAGAAATAAAACTTAGCTACTGATTGGGTCTGGGTTTTGAGGGAGGGGAAGGATTGAGGAATAGCTTTGAGGCTGTAAACTTGGATAACCACAAGGAGAGTGGTATCCTTGATAGAAATGGGGAGGTTTGAGGAAGGGTGGGTTTGGAGCGAAGATAATGAGATATATTTTTGGACATGTTGAATTTAAGACTCCTGTGAGACCATCCATTGGAGATGCCCATCAGGCCACGCAGGGCTGACTGGAGCTCAGGAGAGAGATTGAGAGTCACTATATAGAGACAGTGGTTGAATTCATGGGAGCTGATAAGATTACCAGGAGTGAAGAGGGGGGAGAAAAGGACCTAAGATAAAGGATAATGATGATCCAGCAAAGGAGACAAATAAGGAGGGGTCAAATGTGTAGGAGGAGAACCAGGAGTGAATGGTGTCACAAAATCTAAGTTGTGAGGCCATGTCTATTGTAGTCATTATTCATCTGCAGGTCTAGGAGGGGTGAACCATCTAAGACAATTTTTTGCTGCCTGCATTAACCATAAAGACTAGAACTGTTTGTCAATTGATATGACAGCAGATGGGAAAAATCATAGATGAGTTCAAATGAACCTTTGGTTCTGGCGTATTGAGGACATTTCACCATGGGTCAAATTGACCAAACAGCTTTTCTCTGGGTCTCTCTTCTCTAATCTCCCTGTATCTCTATGCTGAATGAACATTTCTCAGATATGTTATAGTGGGGATTCCTTTACAGATATAGGTTGTATGACAAAATGGCTGCTGGGATCCCTTCCAAACTTAAAATTCTGGGTTCTGTGGTCTCTTTAAATGTAAGGGTTTGGCATTACAATGTTTTCTTAACTCTAACGAGCTTATTCATTTTCCTTGTTTGTAGGATTGTAGGATTCCAATTATAACCTTGCCCAGCATGCCAAAATATAATTTGGACTTCTAAATTAAGACCTTTTGAGCTAACTGACTGAAGGTCCACTCCTCTCTCTTCTTACAGAGGCTGCGTTTACTCTGCTTCTGTATTGTGAGTTGCTCCAGTGGGAGGACCGGCCACTTCGAGAATTCCTGCATTACCCATCCCAGACTGAGTGGCAGCGAAAGGAGGGCTTGTGCCGAAAGATCATTCACTATTTCAACAAAGGGAAGGTATGTGATATGCCCAGGATGACCCCCCTAAGGACAAGTTCTCCCCTCTCCCTGCCACTAACATCCCTCTTCGTTACCAGCCTGGTTTCTCAACTAGATACTCAGAGTGATGGATGGAGGGAGGGAGGGAAGAGAGACAGACAGACAGAAATAGAGAGAGAGAGACAGAGAGAGTATGTGTGTGTGTTGGGGTGGGGGTGACGGCATCATGGATTCATGTGTGTATCTGTGTGCCTGTATGTGCATGTATAGGGCCATATACACATTGGCTTGAAAGACAGCACACTTAGCCTTGGAGTAGTAAATGTGAAGGGAAACCAGGACCAACAGATTCAGATTTGAGAAGTAGAGTGGCAACCCCACAGAGAGCAATTTATGTACTTTGATAATTGCTGATGCTCTTTATAGAGAGGCTCCAGTGCTTCTGTTTATATTTATTAGAGGCACCTTGAAGAAGTGATTTGATTTTCTAATCTACCAGAGTAAATGTAAATGTGGACTACCCAAACGAATGCATTTTAGGTGCCAGAAAACAAAATAAATGTTACCTCTTGACTGACATTCTCTTTGGCCCCAGACTGACCTTTGTCCCAACCAGGTACAATATTCTTTAATTTGGTTTATTAGTCCCATCATACATGCACTTAGCTAGGATTAGAAGATTGTACACAGAGTTGATTCAGCCTCCCAGAAAGCTTCCTGCTTCATTATTTGTCCTATCCCTCCTTTTAAGAGAACTTGGGAGAGTGTTGCTAATTTGAATCTCTGTAGATGGCCAGGTTGGATGTGGGCCATAGGCTAAAGGGATTACCTGGTGCCTTTGGGAAATATTCTCTTCCTATTAAACTTTAGGCATATTTGTAAAATTGAAATAGGACAACCCAGGGAGCTGCAGTGATTGGATGGCTAGAATTAATGGAAAATATTTTTGGTAGGTTTTTTTTAAAGAATACTGTGATCTGGAAAAAAAAGGAAATTTTGAAGTTCAACGATCTCTGCCCAGATATTAGAAAATAGCAGATGAATTCTTGGTGCTCCCACCACATAGGAGATTCCTCTGTGTTCACAAAAAGCCCTTCAGGTTTGGATGGAATCTTTAGTGTACATAATACAATTAGCTAGATGCTAACAAGAGTTTTCTTGAAATTCAAATAACATTCACTTCATTTGGCTCTTTAGATAAGCTTAAGACTTGTAATGTATGGGATGGACCTTCTATGGGGAATTTATAGGAAAATGTGAACAAGGATGAGAAAGCATGAATAGCTTATAATCTCTACCCAGGGTGATATCATGGAAGTATAAATACAAAAGTGTATTATCGGGCTCTCATCCATGCCTGTGGGATTCACATTGCAAATGCCATGAGGTGCCCATTTACCTATCTCCTCCTTCTTGTTATGGTCTTCCTAACCAGTGAGTCCCAGAGTCTCCTCAAACCCCTGCTGGGCCATTGCATTCACAGTGAGAAGGGAACTGGGTAAGCATATTAGTAGGTACCTACATAAGTGAGTTTTAGATTATTCGTTCTATTCATTTCCTTCAATTAGCAAAGATCATTGAGGGAGTTCTGTATTTGCAGACCAATCTGGTTGTGCTCCTGAATGTGTGTGTGTGTGTGTGTGTGTGTGTGTGTGTGTGTATTAATAGGATCTTTCCAATCTTAATCTCTAATAATAAGCAGACAAGTAAATTTAGATCTTACTTATCAGCTTAGTTTTTAGAGAGCATGAAGGAGGATCATGACCAGCCTGAGTGTTAATAAAATATTAGAATGGAAGAAAAAATAGAGTAAGAAGTAATCTGCAAAGAACTATAAAGCCTATCCAACCACTGTTGACAGGGTTTTGCATTAAGGAACTCAGAAGATTGGAGTTTTCTGAGATAAATGCGAATCCCTTAGCATCCTTTTGCATTTACTGAATTCTTTGTTCTCTCAGAGTATATGTTTATACAACACACTCTATATAACCCATGCAGAATGCCCACCTGATCAATTCCTAATGTACAGCATACTTAGGAATTACTTGATAAGTCCAACTAATTGCCTTGGGAAAGGTTTTGGAGTCTTTCATTTCATTCCTAGAATGATGAAGCCAAGTCACTTATGCCAGAAAATCAAAATGCTTTTATGGGGAAGGAGTCACCCCAAAGGGAAAGAGGACTCAAGTAGAGGAGAAGCAAGGAGGTACAGTCAGAGTTGTTGGTGCAACCCAACAAGAGCTTCACCTTTGGGAGAGGATGAGGCCAAAAACAATAAGCTTGATACCTCTTCCTGACTTTCAGGTATTTGAAAGCAACTCTCATGTTCCTTCCAGAGCAAATATCCCAGGAGCCTTCACTTGATGCTCACAAGGCATGGTATCCAGACCCTTAACCATTCTGGTTGCTCCAGTTTTGCCTCACTTAATTGCTTTAGATTTTTCATCTGCCAAATCATGGTTTATTCTACTGATGTTGCTATACACTAAAATCCTCAAATATTTTTCAGACAAATTGTCATCTCATCATCTCACTATGTGCTTCGAGAATCAATTTCTTGACCCCAAGTGTAAGACTTTTTATTTAGCCATATTAAATTTCATCATAGTACATTCAGTTCAATTCTCTAACCTATCAGTATCTTGAATCTTAATTTTCATCTAATGGATTAACTATTCCCCCTAACTTTGTGTCATTTGAACCCATTCCTCCAGAGTGAACCCTCACTTCTAAAAAAGAAAGACAAGCAAAAACATCCAACTTAAAGATCAGATCTGACAACATATGTAGTACTTTGTCCTAGTAGGGCACACACACACACACACACACACACACACACACACACACTGTGAAGGGGAATGAATGTTTCTTTATCTATTCTCTAGGACCTTCATCAATTTTTCAGTTCCTCAGAGTTCCTCTCTTCCTTTTAGTGATATTTTCATTACGTTGCTATAACTGGGGACATCGTTCTCTTGTTTCTGCTTGTTTTATTCCTCATCAATTTATATAAATCTTCACATATTTCTCTGAATTCTTTATATTTTTCTCATTTCTTATAGCACAATATTCCATGACAATCACATGCCAGAGTTTTTCCTGCCATTCTTCGATTAATGGACACCCACTTTATTTCCAGTTCTTTGCTACCACCATAGTGGATATTGCTTTGCTATGCTTTATGTAATGAATACTACTATAAATATTTTGGCTTATGTTGGATCTTTGTTTTGGTCTTTGACTTCCATGGAAAGGATGCCCAGACAAGGATCACTGGATTCAAGATCTAACAGTTCAGTAATTTTTCTTATAGAATTCCACATAGATAGCCAGAGCTTTTCAAGATACCCATCTTTATTGAATATTACATTCTAGAATTTTCCTAGAAACAGAAGTCATTGCCCTACAATTAGCAGATTCCCATTTTCTTTTCTTTTTTGTAATTTTCCCTTCCCCAATTCTATGGTACCTCTCCCACTCCCCCTTGAGCTTTCAAATGTCACTGGGAGTGGCTCAGTAATCACAATCATTACTTCTTTCAACATCCAAGGTAGTAGTTCATTTTAGGCCAAGTGACTTGAATTCATCAAGAACAATTAAGTGTTCTCTCACCATTCCTTTGCTATCTTGAGTATTAACTTAGTATTCAGCATTTCTCTGTCTTTTCTTGCCCAGAGGTCAATCTCCTTGGCAGAGAAAACAGAAGCAAAATAATAATTTGGCAGTCCTGTCTTCGCTTTGTCATGGGTCATCGTCCTATCCTCCCTGAGTAATAGTCCTATCCTTTCTTTGATTTTGCTCTTTTTCCTGATATTTGTAAAAAAAACAATATCCACAAGCTTTTTATTGTGATTAGCTTTTATGATTCAGTTTGTTCTGAACTTCAGCACTTCTGACACCAAGTGTCTCCTTCTCTATCATAAACCCTCAGAAAGAATAGTTACTTCCGCTCACCCAGGTTCTGATCATTGCCACTCCAGTTCCTCCCCATTGGTGAGTATCAATTCCAGAATAGCATTCATCCTTTACTTTTTGAAAGATGACATTATGATTAAGGAAAGTTACTTAAGGCAAACTTCTCTAAGCCTGTTTCTTAAACTGTGAAATGAGGGTATTAGACTGAATAACATCAGTGACCCTATAAGCTTATAAAAATTATTAGCTCCTCTGCTTTTGGCAGAGAACTAACTCCAGAATACAACTTGATAGTTGAAGTTTCTCATCACTACTATTTCGTGCTTCTGTCTCAGACTTATACTCTGTTTATTTCCCAGATTTCTCATCTAGTTCTGCTTTCTGTCCAGGTAGTCTGTAACATACCTGAATGAAAATATCATTTTTGCTGGTCCTACCATTGATCTTTTGTTTTTTAATTTTATTTATTTTATTCTGAACTTAAGAAATAAAAACAAGCATTTCCATAACATAGTAGAATAGGGGGGAAATGATGATTGTACATGAAGTTGCAAATCTGTTAGATACAACTTGCTATTACTTTGAAATATATAATAAAGTTGTGTAACTTTCTTTTTTTCCTTTTTTTCTTCCTTCCCCCCTCAGGTGGCTACCATTAGAAACAAATATGTATATACATATAAAACTATTCTATAAATACTTCTATTTACTACTTCTTTCTCTGGATGCAGATAGCATGTTCCTTCATATGTCCTTTGTAGTTAATTTGGGTATTTATAGCAGTCAAAATGACTTAGTCACTCAAAGTTGTTCTGAAAACAATATTATACAAATTCACTGCTGGTGGAACTGTGAACTGATCTCACTATTTTGGACAGCAATCTGGAATTATGCCCAAAAAGTTATTAAACTACCTACTCCCTTTGACCTAACAATACCACTACTAGGTCCGTTTCCCAAGATGATTAGGGAAAAAAAGGAAAAGAGCCTATATGTTCTAAAATGTTTATATACATATATATACATATATATATACATACATATATATATATATATATACATATATATATATATATACATAAATAGCGGCTTTCTTTGTGGTGGCAAAGAACTAGAAATGGCTGAACAAGCTGTAGCATATGATTGTGATGAAATACTATGGTACTATAAGAAATGATGGCCTTGATGATCTTAGAAAAACCAATAGATTTGCATAAAATAATGAAGAGTGAAATGAGCAGAACCAAGAGAACATTGATCTTCATCCAAATGGTCTCCACTCTGCTTTCGCTCTTAGCTTCCTGGATTTCTTCACATGGGTACACCTTCCTAATAGGAAATGCTTCTCCCACCTCAGGTCATTTCTATTATCCTGTTTCTTTTGAACAAAATACACCCATCCAGAGCCACATTCTAGTCATGGGTCTCTCCTTTCTCAGTGAAACTTAGTAAAGTCAAATTTGCCACATTGTATTAGGACGGCTCATTCATCTTGCTCGTTGCCTAAACTTTCTGTTTTTGTGCATAAACATCGAAGGGCATGAATTTTACTACTGGTTCCTTTCTTGGACTCTGTCTGCTGGGAGCTTCTGAATAACTATTCTTTCTATGTTATACCTTCTCTTTATGATGTATATATAGTAGTCAAAATGGTGCTCTGTGTGTGTGTATATATGTATACATATATGTATATATGTGTGTGTGTGTATATATATATATATATATACATACATACATACATACATATATATCTTTGTGAATACACGTAGGCATTTTCCTCCCTTCCTTATCCTTTTTAGTTTAAAGCTCCTGTGATGAAATTTTTGAGACAAAAGGCAAACACATTCTTACTAGCCTTTGTTAGATATATTCCATCCCTACCTAGAGCCTATCATTCCTATATTTTAAGTCAGAAATCCAAATCTCATTCTTGGATTCCAATTTCTTAACCAGCCATTCATCTGCTGGGTAATCTTCTGTATCAGCCTGGCCTTCTTTGTGACAAAAATATCCCGCATGTCCTTTACAGGCATAGTTTTAAAGACTACCAACAGACCTAGTGGAAATAATCAGATTGTATTTAATGAGTTTCAGAAGAGCTTCTGCCTCTTGACTGAAAAGTAGCCAGGGAAGAAGGAAGAGTCCGTGTGGAAGAGCATCATATGGTTGGCATTCAGCACCCTCTTTTCTTTGGCCTGCATGTGACAGCAACTGGTAGAGTAACCTATGTCATAGCTCCATGGCTAATAGTTTAACCCCAGTACTGAGATCTCCATCCATAACTGTGGCTCCTGCCAAGCTACCTTTATAATTCGTCTTTCAGCTACATGGCAGATCTTTGTGAGGGCCTCTGAATTGGGGGCAGACCTTGAAATTACAGTTCAAATGCCCATTAGACAAAAAAAGAGAACAATAACAACGGTAGCAATAAAGCATCTGATTTCTTTACTATTTAAACTCTTCAGCCAGAGAAGCCATTTATACCTAATGAAAAGCATCATTCACAAATCATACAAGTGAGAAGTCCTCACTAAAAATGCTCTTGGAGGAAGACCAGGATGTTTGTATGATATTCTGACTGTTTAACCAGCACTTACATAATTGTTCTTGTGGTTGGTTTCCCAGTGTTTGCCATTGTCTGGAAATAAAACTTCTAGCTTGAGAGGAAACTAAAGGATACTCCGTATTGGAAACCATTGATATGACAATGGAAAAGTCCACTAATCTGCCTTGTACAGAAGTATAAAACTTGTTGGGTCAATGAGTCTGAGGGCGTTTGTAACTAATTTTGGTGTATTTGTATCTTCTCTAACTAGCTGTGACATTTTCATCTATAGAGCATACATTTCTTCAAAGGATAGAAACTGTGATGGATTTGTGGGGCACTTAACCCCAAATGAAGTGCTTAAGGGCTTTCCTTCTCCTTGATGCTATTACAAATAGTATGGGAAAGAGAAGACTGGGGGAAATTTCCATGTACTTCCAGTACTAAGAAAGAGGGAACCCAGGCTTCCATAAGAAAGGTGGAAATAGAACCAAGCACCACTTACAAGCCAAGTGTGCTACTTTTCATGGTCTTGTTACCATAACAACATACAGCCCCAGAGCCTTCCTCTCCTTTGTAGTATTAGCATTCCCACAAGGCTCCTGAAGTCGGAGTTTTCAGAAGGCTTCTCCTTTTCCCAAAGGATAACTTATAAGATCTGGATAAGTCAATGAAGTGCATCATAGGCCTTGATTTTCTGCTTGGTGATAAATGGCCCGTATCAGGGGATAGACATCTATAACTTAAATGTTAATCTTGAAAAAGAGACAGCCCTTTGCATTTCAGTTTGAAATCAATTATCTGGAAAACGTGAGTTGTCACACTGTCTTCCTATTCTTCTTGGTATGATTCTCTGTGGTTCTGAATTCATCTTCCTATTTATGTTGCAGAGCTGGGAATTTGGAATTCCACTGTGCCGGGAGCTTGCATGTCAGTACGAAAGCCTGTATGATTACCAGAGCCTTAGCTGGATACGGGTATGTAGATAATATGTACCTTTCCCTCCTCTAGACCACAAACACAGGCTTCTGGAAAAGCACCACAGTCGTGGGCAGTTTTACTTTAGAAAACTCTCAATGATTTTCCAGTCAAATAGTCTCATTGCTCTTTTATTGAGCATTTTCTATGGACCTAACCCCATGTTATCACAGGCTATGAGAGACAGAGTAGAGGAGAAGGGATAAGATTGTTACACATGAAAAAAAAAATGAGTCAACAGCACAAGGTAGTATGCAACTAAAGCCCAAATTGTAATACAGACTCCAAGTCCAGTAGAACTTCAGACAAGGGAGAGAACAGCATGGACAGGACTGGGCTGGAAGAGCTTTACTTCATATTAAATGGACCCTTAAGAACACCTTCCTCAGGTGTCCATTTTCAGGGAAAGAAATTTGAGAAGCTGTATGTTATAATGGAAAGAGCCAAATTTGGATTTGACATCTGAGAAACTAGGTCCAGAATCTGCTTTAAGTCAATTAGCAATCTATCATTATCATTTATTGTTATTATTAAAAGATAATATAACAGAGTGCATAGAGGGCTGGCTCTTCACTAAGAGGGAACCCCTTCATTGCACCAGTGAAGTTACAGATTCAGACCATGAAAAAAATCATCATCATCTTAATCATTTTTATTCATACACTTGTCAAATATAAGGAGCAACCCTCATCAGCAAAAGGAACTTTCTCCCTGGGAGCACTGTAAAAATCACAGGCCCAATCCTGATTCCAATTCACTAGTTTGAAAATATATTTAAGACATATAGAAAATGGGAATCAGAGAAGATTAGGACAGCTGGTCAGGGTGGAGGGATGGATGGATTGTAATAAGGGATAACAGAAAGGAAATAGGACTAATTAACTCTTGTGTTGATTCTGTCTTCTCTGCCAAGAACAATAATCTTTGGACAAAAAAGGACAGAAAAAATGGGTAATAGGGAGCTGAAACCCAGGATAGATGCTGTTTAGTTGTTTGCCAGATTTATCTGATACTTCATGACCCTATTTGGGGTTGTCTTAGCAAAGATACTTAAGTGATTGCTCTTCCCTTCTCCAGCTCACTTTACAGATAAGGAACTGAAGCAAACAGAATTAAATGACTTAGCCAGGATCACCCAGCTAGTATGTGTCTGAGGTTGGATTTGAACTCCTGACTCCAGACCCAGCACTCCATCCACTAGACCCCAAGATTAGTAGGGAGATAATAAGAGAGTACCTAGTCCCCTTTAGTTAGTTCAAGTCATCAGGTCAGATGAATTACATCCTACAATACTGAAAGAACTAGCAAATGTGATTACTGAACCACTGTCAGTGATCTTTTAAAATTATATAGATCAGGAGAGATGCTCCAAGACTACACAAGAACAAATGTCCCTATTTTTAGGAAAATGCAAGGAAAAATGTAGAGCCTCCAACTACAGGTTGGGCTTGATTTCAATCCTTTCTCTCCCCTCCCAAAGAAAAGTGTGGTTGATTAATTTCCAGAAAAGCAAACAGTGATCGCAAGATTCAGCATTACTTTAATAACAGCTCACATTTCTGTAACACTTTGAGGTTTACACAGTTTGCATCCATAATCTCATTTGATCTTTGCACCTCCTCTCCTTTGTGAGATAGATGTTATCATGTTCCCTATCTTACAACTGAGGAAAATGAAACATGTATTAGTTAACTGACTCCTCAGGGTCAGGCAGCTAGGAAGTAGGATGAAATTCAAACTCAGGTGCTATTAACCCCAAAGTCAGTGCTCCAGCCATTCTACCAGGTCATGCCATACTACGTTTCCTTCTTGGGTAGGGTTACTAGACCAAGGGGTCTGGAGTTTACTCAGACTTTAGCAAAAATATTTGACAAAATCCCTTAAACTTTTGTGGCAAAAATGGAAAGACATGGGCTACGTGACAGGAGTTAGGGAAGCTGCTCGATAGGAAGAGTAATCACTGACAGTTAAAGGTCTCCAGGGGAATGCCTCAGGGATCAGTGCCTGACCCAATGCTGTTTAATACTTTTTCCAAAGATTCAGATCAGTGCATTGGGAGTGCACATTTCCAATTTGCAGAGGACACAAAATTAAGAGGGACAGCAACTACACCAGATGACAGAGCCAGGATCCCAAAGGATCTTGACCAGCATTTTGGACTAAATTTAATAAGATGAAGTTCAGTAGGGATGAATGTAAATTCTCCTACTTGTAAAGCCGAGTGTTTGTACCCACATGAAAAATAGGGAGATGCACAGATGACATATAGAAGTTTGTGTGAAAAAAGATTTGGAGGTTTTAGTAGACCACAAGCTGAATTTGATTTAGTAGCCCATGACCTTAAGCAGCACTAAGGAAGGAAAATTGAGTATCCAGAACAAGGAAGACAACGGCCCTCCTCTTCTCTGCTGTGCTCATCTGAAGTATTCAGTTCAGTTCTAGAGTTTAGAGCCAGAAAGGTCCTTAGGGGCCACCAGATCCAATCCCTTCCTTTTATAGAGAAGGAAATAGAGATGCAGACAGGGAAGACAAGTTCCCAAGGTCACACAGTTAGTAAATAGCTGAGCAGGCCTTTGAACTCTGGTCCTCTTAGTCCAAGTTCAGTGCTCCGAACTCCATACTAGGTTGCCTGTCCTCACCCTGATCTCAGTACAGAGTAAAGGTCTATAGGCTTGGTCTATTGTATATGCTGTCAAATGTGGCCATGGTGTTGACTGGGTTTGCTTCACTTTATTTCTCTGTTAAAAGGGACAGTTTACTAGGTGCAGGGTGGGTCAATATACTGGGAGATTACTATAGTAAAGACTATGAAAAATGACTATGTAAAAAAAGGTCATCAATAAAACTTTGTTTTAAATTCAGAAATGATATTTTCAAATTTCAAAATTCTGAACTTAGGAAGGAATTTTCAGATGCCCTGAACTTTGCTCCCATCTTTGAAGCCCCAAGTGTTTCAGTACCCTTTAGGCAATATGAATAATTTCCCATGGATTTGGAGATCTGTGGTGGATGAATTGTTTTCTGATTGTTAGCGCAAGTCTTAGATTCTGGTGCCCCATTAAATAATCATCAAATCCCAGACAATATCTGTCTCCTAGGGGGGTTACAATCTAAATGAATGGAGGGAGTAATCGACAACAAAAATACAGCTTTTTGAAGTTGAAGTAAATGATTCACTTCTTCGAAGGGGCTGCCAAATGTAGGCCAGCAGAAGCCAAGAATAGAATCAGCCGTTTACAGGTCTGTCTGCCTTTCAAGCGTCAGGCCCTTTGGTCCTTTCTATAAGGGAAATTCCAGGGTCCAGATGTAGTTTAAACAATGAATTTGTATTTAATCTAGGACGCCTGGATAATTGGGTAATGATGAAGGAACCAGGGTTTTGATCTGTGTTGTCCTCCAACATAGCTGGGGTTAGTTTTCCTGTGCCTGAAATTAGGACAGCTGAGATTGAATCACCTCTCCCACTACCTTAATGAATAGAAATACTATACATCGAGGTACATAAATAAAACTTTTGGGGTTAAAAACAGTCGGCCCCCAAGACAAGGAATAAATTATACATCAGACAGGCCAACGGCTGAGCTGTTCTCATCCCCGTCACCAGGCAGCTACAGCCAGAGGACTTCAAACGGACACCGAAGAGCTTAGATATGTCAAAGGTCAAGAATAAAGGTGAGGAAGACAATGATTCTCAGTCACCATCAGCCCAAGTGAGAGCTGCAGCAGGATAAGGGTTTACATATATGAGAATAGGATTCCAAAGCTGGATTTGTGTATAGAAAATCACTCCGAATTATATAGGTATCAAACACTTTCTGTTTGTGTTCCCTGGCACTGGTCTTTTCTCCTTATGGGCTGAGCTGTGAGCAGTCAAGGACCAAACAGGATAAGAATAACTTCATCTAACACTATAACTGACCTGTATTCTACTACCTAATACCAATCCTCAAAGAGAAAAGCTCTTGCGTAAAAATACTATAGAAATGTGAACTATTACTCTGCATGAGCTGTGACTGATAGACTTCCTTCCAAAAATACCAAGGATTTTATGCTGTAAAAACTGGTTGTACACCAAGACTTGGAAACTGACAGGTTAAGTATATATAAAGCTTATTAATTTTTCCATTCACAGAAAATGGAAGCAACCTACTATGATAATATCATGGAGCAGCAACGTCTGGAGCCTGAGTTCTTCAGAGTTGGTTTCTATGGAAGAAAGTTCCCTTTCTTCCTCCGGGTAAGTTATTACAGGATCTCATTAAAACTCAAAGAATTTCTCACTAATTTTATCAAAACAGATTTTATTGAACCTTGTTCTCTACTTCATTGCTTCTCCTACTAAATTCTGCTAGGCATTTGCTTAGAAGGAAGGCATCAGGATGCCTGAAAGGCATGTGGGGCCGTCTCCACTGGGCTGGCTGTTCTCTATTGCTTTAACATGTTGCACTTTTCAGTTGCTATCAGGAACTTTAAAAGGTTGTTATGTCACCAAATTAACTGAAACCCTAGGAGGCAACTTTTAAATCAATGAGTCAGTACATGGGAATAACATCCAAACTTGGAAAACCTTCCAAGTCTTAAAGTCATTTGCCTAGAACCTCCAGAAATGTATGTTTCTTGGGCACTGAGCATGTGAGAAGTACTGTACAACCCATCATAAAAGACACAACCTGTGCCCTCTGGGACCTTCAGGTGCAAGGAGACACAATAAATCAATGGAATTGGCCTTGTTAGGAGCCAGCATGCACTCAGCTATGGTAAATTTCATTTTGGACTGTATATTTTGGTCAGTCTTAGTCTTCTACACTGACATTGTTTGCTTCACCTTCTCTTAGAAGACTGAGCTAGAATATTTTTTTTAAAAACCTATTTAATAACAGACTTGGTGCTGATGGCAGCAATTTGGCAGCCCATCTTCCCTATTCAGCACCACCTCTGAGTAGAGATTTGGGTACGGTGGCTTTGTTCTAGTTATTTTGGATAATTTATATGGTCAAAGACAGTGATCTCCAAAATGGAGGATGTGCAGGACAATCCACTGGGATGTGGGAAGATAATATTATAACCTCTATTTATATTTATCCTGAAAATAAATTAAACTTTGCTAATATTTATTATAAATACAGATCCTGGCACCCTCATTTGATCTATGTGTCAGATGGTTATGTAAGTTATGTGAGGTCTCCTAATGTAAGAGCAAGAATTCCATAATCTAGAAGGATTGATAGTGGCACTCTCACTTAATTAACTTTCAGAATCTTACTATGAAGTACAGCATATGTGTGTATGTTTGGTTAAGTGGATTTAAGAATTATGTTATCTAGTTTTAGCTAAATTAGTTTTCGCAAAATGAACAAGGGACTTTAAAATATTCCTACAAAAGAATCCCTAATAATGCAAGCAGAAACAATAAGAAAATAACAGAGCTGACACTTAGCCTACGTACTGCTAACGGAACAGCCATTGACAGTCCAATCAAATCCAACAAGAAATCGGCCAAAGATGTTTTGAAATGATCAGTATTATTTGAAATATGGAGTCACATCCACTATTATGATTGATAAACCTAATTCTTAGTCATGACCTTGAAATATTAGCCAATGATGGTAGTAAGCCGTCAAAATTAGCAATATTTTAAAATTGAGCTTACGTCACCACAAAATATGTAAATGTGTCACCTATAAACTTTTTATCGTAGGAACATAAATTTAGAGTTGTAAAGAGACTACTGAGACCATCTGGTCTAAGTCCATCATTTTACAGATAAGAATACTGAGGGTCAGAGAGGTTAAGTGACTTGCCTCAGGTCACACAGTAATTATTAAAGGCAGAATTTGAGCTCAGATCCTCCTAACTCCCAGCCCAATGCTCTTGCCCCACTCTGCAAAACTACCTTTAAAAGAGATCTGCTGCTGTTTTTAAAATTTGGAAACAGAATTTTGTAACCTGTTTTAAAGATATTACAAATTAAGAGATTGTCAACATGTTTAGAACCCTTTTTTAAAAAGTTAAAAATGCAATACCTTTCAGTTGATTTATAAGAACAACTGATTTACATCATGGAAAATGGAAGTCCACTAGCCAAATTTCAACAAAAACCTTTGTGTAGGGAGGCAGTAGAGGGTGCCTATGGGAATGAAAAAACAAGTGTGATAATTTAGTGAGTATGACTAATGTTATATGTCTTCCACGGGCATATACACAACTTTGTAAAGTGTTTTTTAGTACTAAAATTAAGCATCAAAATAAACTGATAGACCTTCAAATCACTGAGTTGTAAAGTGTTAATCAAGAATTTCCAAAATAATATTCGGTCACAAATGGTCATGGAGGCAGCATCACATAGTGGATAAAAAAGTGACTTTGAAATAAGGAAAACCTGGTTCTGACACTTCTTGGCCGTGTGAAACTGGACATGGCACCCTCCTGATGGTTTTGGCAACTCTTGCACATTTAATAAGTATACTTGTAATGAGGACCTGAGGCAAACCTAGATAAGGTGGAGGGGTCAGGACACAGCCAGTCTCCTCCCCAGATCTGTGTGTGCAGGCCCTCTCTGACAGGCTTCTTACCACTTTGCTAAGGCTCTGTCTGCTTCCTCACCCATGAAACAAAGGTAATAGCAGTTGGTATTGCAAAAAGGTGGTATTGCAAAAAAAAAAAAATGCTAGCCTGCATTGGTGGAGTTTCCTTACCTAAGAGCAACCTTGTACCAATGAAATCACAGGTCCTGGCCCTATTCCTACTCCCATTGAATCACATGGGGCAGCTAGGTGGCACCATACTGCAAAGCGTACCCAGCCTGGAGTCAGAAAGACTCATCTTTCTGAGTTCAAATTTGACCTCAGACACTTACTAGCTGTGTGACCCTGGGTTGGTCACTTAACCCTGTTTGCCTCAGTTCCTCATCTGTAAAATGAAGGAAATGACAAACCACTCCAGTATTTCTGCCAATCACAGACAGTTAGACACAACTGAAACAATTCAACAACAACAGTACATTCATATAGCTCTCGCTAAAATACATGTATGCATAAAGTGGCGAAATTTTACATTGTTACTAAGTAAAATAAATCCTCAAATAGTTTATTCACTTTTAATTCCTACTTTTGCAAATGCTATGTAGTATACCTAATAGTAGTGCATATATATAATTTATAAATAAATTTTCATATATTGGAGGTGCATACTCAAAAATATTTTATGGATAAAGGTGTGTAATCTTGGATGTGCTGGCAAATATTTAACAACCAGACTCTCTGGAAAAGAAAAAAAGTATATACATACACTTAAAAATTTGATCTGCATTATTAATACTTTCTTAAGTCTAGACAATCAACAAAACAATAAATGAAGCCCTGACATGCAGTGAATACCGATTTCTGATACGCAAATTCTCACAATGAAAATTTAATAATGCTATTTAGAGCTGGCTACAGCACATCCCTGTGAGTGATGAAATAAGTTTGAAGACAAGTGGTCCAAGAGACAGCCTATTTCTTTTCAAACAAGGCAGACAGCAGGAACAGGTTCTCAGAGACCTCAGTTGTGTAGTCACATTGGCATCAAAGCTATACCTGAAGCATCGAATTATTCCCACTGACACCAAGTTCAAGCCTTCCTCTTTCAGATCAAGCTCTCTGTCCAGAGCGATGCGGAGATTCCCCGTGACTGAGAGAGTCACCTAGGAATTATCCCACCTAGAAACTTGTATTTTTGATTTGCATTTTAAGGGAATATGTCTAGTCAGTGAGCAAAAGAGTATTGTTTATAGGAGAAGGAAGAGTCTAGTCTGGACCCACAGTGAAGCTGGTCTTTTGTTAGCAAGAATTCTTACTGAATTTCAAAAAGACAACATGACAAACATTTCCTGCTAACTAGCAGTAGAGTTAGTATGGCCATTGATGCTTTTGACGGTGACAGTCCACACATCATACCTAACTGTAATTCCCACTAATGCTCTAACCATATTCCACAGCTTGTTTCTCATAGCAGAGCAGGCAGGAATTAATAAAATAACCTCCTCCGGAGAACTTAACCTCCCCCTTTCATTCTAATGACCATCGTGTAGAAAAATTTCTGAAATGGTTTATTTAGCGTAATCCTCAGAATAGATCACATGATAACAATGGAGATGTGGACCAATGAGAAAGAAGATTAAGCAAAGATGCATTTCAAACAAGCTTGCCCAGAAATCCCAACAAAATAGATTCTAGTCCCTTATCTCAGCTTTCATTGTGGAATTTTTGTTTGTTTATTTTTTTTTGCAAATGTGCTTAGCACTTATTTCTCTAAGTTTAGCACCACAACTTATGCACTAGACACCAAATTTTACCCAGAAATTTCAGCCTATAGGTCATCCCAGGGCTCTGACATCATCTGTTTCTCATAGCCCAGCCTGGCTTCCACACCACTCAGTCTCACATAAGTGTGACAAATCCATTTTTCAGGGCTTGTTTAATTTTGGGCAGTGCAGACTCCAGGGCAGAATCTGGGTTATGTCCTTCTGTAAACCACTCTCAGTGAATTATTTTTTAAAATGAGGATATGCAGATCTGATTTGAGAGAATCTATACACAATGAAGACACCGCCAGTTCTCTCAGCAAATGATGTCAGAAGATTCAGGCTCCAACCAGACCCTCTCCAAACCAAGTGAAAGCTAGGGATTTTGTATAGTGCATATACATCTCCTTGGTCTCATCACACTCTGTATCTTCCATTTCACCGGCTTCTAGGATTGATGATACAGCATAGGAAATATGTCACACTGAGAATATACTTTCTGCAGTGAAAACAGCTGCACTTGCTTACATTTGTCTGCCTGCGAGACTCTAGAGTGTGGAGGTGTGACTGATGGTTCCAAGGTTAGGAAATGTGCCCTCCTGCTTCTCGTATATTACCCATGGAAATTAAGTTGGTCCATCACCATAGCCATCACCAGCAACAGACATAGCCCATTATTTTAGCACCACTAGCTTGGCTCCTACAAACTATCTGCCTTCCTTATCCTTATAAGGACATGTATCTGTTCATCTAGAAACAGGAGGGAATTCCAGCTTATCTTGTTTAGAACCATTAAAGAGTGCCTACTGAGGGGTTAGAATACATCTGTGATGTGAATGACTTTGTGCAATGTCCTTAGCTTCCAGTTCCTGAAGGGATCAGAGAAGCTGTCTGTTCATCAAGCAAGAGCCTTATGAAATTTACTGTTCACATGTTCCAATGACAAATTGAAGCTGCTTTTCTCTCTGACCTCCTCATATTCCCCCTTCTTTTTTATTCCATTCTAACCATTTTAGACCTCTAGACCAGGCTTTTCAGTGTTCTTCCTTTTCTCTGAATGAAAATTACAGATGTTTGGAAATTCTATGTCCTGACAAGGTTAAGAGTATCACAAGGGGACACCTCCTAAATGGCTGATTTGGGAAATGTCTTCTGTAAAATATTTACAAGATCCTAGATTATTATCTGGTTGGTCCCTACCTTAGCAGGATCTCTCCTGTCTTGGGAAGACTCCTGGACAGTGACATACTAAGAGATTATCAAGATACCTCACCACATTTTAGCAAAAACATTGACAAATTGGAGCACATCCAGAGAAGGACAACCAATTTGGAATATCATGCCATACATAGGTTGCTTGAAGAAATATGGGAATGTATAGCCCAAAAAATAATAGAAAATTTTTAATATCTTTCCTAAGGGATATAATAGTTTCTTAAAACTTTTCCTCTAGAAAAGAGATTCGATTTCTTTTATTTGGCCCCAGGAGTCACATCTAGGAATAATGGATTGAAGTTGGAATATGAATTTCTCCTTCATATAAAGGAAAATTTCCAAAAGTTGATTGGACTGCCTAAGAAGACCACTTGTCAGAGATGTTGTCAAAAGGAATTTCTGTATAACTACAGGATGAACTGGATGAATCCCCTCCCCCCAGTTCCCTTCCAGCTCTGAGAGTCTATGAATCTCTCATTGTTGTGGCATGGTCTTGGAAGCAATTCTTTGGCTCCAAGGAGATTCCTACTTGACCACTTTCCTATGGCCCTAAGTGCCAGAAGGAGAAAGAGACCTCTCAGTTGTTATTTCATCTTCCAAAGTGAACAACATGAAACCCTGCCTGTAAGCCAGGGCCACTTGATAGAATGCAATGCCAAAAGAAGCATTTATTAAAACAATGATGATTTGTCCTTTAAGTTATTCATTTTGTTAAGTACCCTCTGTTCTTTGCCCATCACTGAGGGGAAAATAGATGGATAAAGTATAATAATGTCTTCAGGAAGCTTATAACATGGTAGAAGAAATAAAACAAAAAAACTATCATAAAAAGCAGATTGTAGAGAGGAGAGGAACAAAGTGCTGGGAAATGTGGGATGAGATGGCTCATAGTAGGGATAGCTCAGAAGAAGAAACCAAGTCCTGAGGGGAGATCAAGAAAAGCTTCCTGGAGAAGATGATATGTGAACAGAGTCTTGGGTAATGGGAGCAAAGGGCTAGGGAGAAGAGCATCCCAGACATAGAGAATAATGTGAACAAAATCACGGAGGCAGAAAGGCATAGAACATGTTGGTGGTGTCATTGTTCAGTCATTTCAGTCGTATCCAACTCTCTGGGACCCCGTTTGAAATTTTCTTCGCAAAGATACTGCAGTGGTTTGCTATTTCCTTCTCCCACTCATTTTACAGATAAAGAAACTGAGGCAAACAAAGGTTAAGTGACTTGCCCAAGGTCACAAGCTAGCAAGTGTCTGAGGCTGGATTTGAACTCAGGAAGATGAGTCTTCCTGATTCAAGCCCAGTGCTATATCCACTCCACCACCAGCTTCTCCTAGAACATATTCAGGAAATGGCAGTTAGCCCATTTGACACTGGATTTGTAGCCAGACAGCCCAGCCTCAGTCCCACATCTGCCACTTAGTACCCACGTGACCTTCTGCAAGCTGTGCAATTTCTGCAGGCCTGTTTCTTCATCTGTAAAATGACGACATTGGGCTAGATGGTCTCTTTGATCCCTTTTAACTCTAGATCTGTGGGGTTTAATGTGGGAATTGTGTGAGATACTGATCCATTTACAAAGAAGTTCTCTGCTAATGAAAGGTTTCGGGATGAAAAGAAACATTTCAGAGAAGCAAAAGGATTTATTGCTGCACTTTTTTTTATTAGAATAAGGAGTACGTCTGTCGGGGCCATGACTACGAGAGGTTGGAAGCCTTTCAACAGAGGATGCTGAGCGAGTTCCCCCATGCAATTGCCATGCAGCATCCCAACCACCCAGATGACTCCATCTTGCAATGTGACGCCCAGTGTATCCTTTGAACCCAAGGGTGTAAAATGTTGCTGTTAGTTCCTGGGAGATGAGGGCTTAGTTCTCTCTATCTGCTGTCTAGTTTTGGTGGTCTTACACAAGTTTTGAGTCAGTGCACCCATATTACTGAACTTTCCATTTGACACAATTATCATCCCAAGCTGAAAAGATATTGGCACTACCTTAGCATTGAGTAGCTGATCAGCAGAAGAGGAAATGTATGATCCTTGGCATGGCTGGGGCAAAGAAACTTGGCCCATGCTGCTTGGCTTTTACTTTCATGACTGACCAGTCACTCATTTCATACACACTGTGTGTTTGTAAGTTATCCACCCCTTTGGCCAGGGGAGAGCACTTTGCAGTGTGGGTCATGGATCCAACCAGCATATTCTCCAACAAATTATTCTCCTCCCACTCCTATTTGTGAGGATTTCTTTACCATCTTTTTCAAGGCAGATTGGTAGTGGTGGGGTTCTGTCCCTATGGTGAAAATCTTCGGTATGAATGAACATGAAGCAGACACAGTAACACTGCTTAGCAGCCTCTGTGGAGAGAGCCAGATGGCAGTTGATAAAATTGTGGCAGGTTTTTTCCAGAGAAGGCAGGGCAAGTGGCCTCCCATCTGGTATTTTACCAGCAAGGACTCCAAACAGTATTTTGCTTTAAGGTTGCTTGCCAGTAAAAACAGTTTATCAACAATTGAAAAGAAGGCCTATTCTGTTTCCTCTCCTCCATGATGCATGTATCTTACATTCTTTCCATTTTCACTCTTCTCAGAATAACCTGGGAAGTATGCCACCATTATTAACTTGGGTGGGCATGACACTAGGCCTAGTCTATCATATCAAAGTTCCCAAGAACATAAGAGCTTTAGGCAGAGCTCATTGGTTCTTGCCGTTCTTGAGGCTTTTCTACACATAGCTAAGGACCCAGAAGCCCTGAGGAGAGAGGATGGAGAACAAAGGAAATATGCTCCTTTGCCTTCGTACTTTTTATTGTGACAAAAAGAAGCAGCCCAGGCTGAATATCCCTAACTCTTTCTTCTTTCAGTGGTGATAGTCAGAAGTTGACCTCTGGAAAGTCTATGTTTTCTGAACTTTGCCCTTCTCAGATTTGCAGATCTATGCAGTGACACCAATTCCAGATTATGTGGATGTCCTTCAGATGGATCGAGTACCTGATAGAATCAAAAGCTTTTATCGTGTCAACAATGTCAAGAAGTTCCGGTATGACAGACCTTTCCATAAAGGTCCAAAGGACAAGGACAATGAATTTAAGGTAGGAAGGGTAGGGAACAAGGTCAGAAATTTGGAGGATGTATTCAGTAGATCCCTGGGGACAATCCCCAGGTTTTCAAGAAGTTGGTAGTCCTCAGATTCCTTGGTAAAAGGCTGTTAACAATCTGTGAATTCCATTTGATTGAGAATAGAGTGTACTCCATCTGCCTCACTGCCACTGCCCTTCCTTTGTCCCCTACAGAGCCTGTGGATTGAGCGTACCACTCTGACCTTGACCCACAGTTTACCTGGAATCTCTCGATGGTTTGAAGTGGAGAGAAGAGAGCTGGTAAATGACGTGCTTCTTGTGGTTGGGCTTCATTACGTGATGCAGCTTCATCCCAAGCATTGCTTCTAACTGGTAGAAGCAAGTTGTTTTCGTACCAAACAAATGTAATTAGGGGATAAGATACTGGAGAACCTATGAGAGCATAAATTCACTTACATAAAATAGTGATGGTGAATTGATGTGTTTGCTAATGCCAAGTTTTCATTTTAAAAAAGCTTATTTGCAAGTTTCTACACATTGAAAAGGAAAAGTGTTTAGTATTTGAGGATGTTGAATGCCAAAAATAATTCCAGAATTGAGGCTTAAATGCAAGTTTTGCCAAATAGTACCATGACAAAGGCAGGTGTGACCCTTCCGTTTGCTTCTGAGTACCACCTAGACTTAAATAATGTGAGATTTTTCCTCTTTAGCACTGGGAACAGCTAAAGAAATGCTTCCTTTAGTTCAGAAAACCTCTGAATAATTAAAGATTTCCAAAAATGAGCTACCTGAGAGTTGCCCACATTAAGTGTTGAAGCACGAGGTGGATAACCATCCAGCAGGGCTTTTACAAAGAGAGGATCCTTGCAGTGGGCAAGGGGTTGTTCTAGATAATTTATAAGGTTCCTTATGGTTCTTGGGTCTGGGATCTATAAAATATCAGTAGGATGAACCCATGTTCTATGTGCTCTGTAGGTTGAAGTGAGCCCTTTGGAAAATGCCATACAAGTTGTTGAGAATAAGAACCAGGAGCTTCGGACGCTGATCAGCCAATATCAGCACAAGCAAATGCATGGTAATATTAACCTGCTCAGCATGTGCCTGAATGGAGTCATAGATGCTGCTGTTAATGGTGGCATTGCCCGATACCAGGAGGTGAGCAGTCTGTAAGACATTAGTTCTCCCCAATACTCTTGTGCATAGCAGCAATAAATTATGCCAGAGGCATCAAATCCAGGCAGATTCAAGAAAAAAAGTTAAAAAAAAATTATAACATCACACTAGTGATCCAGCTTAGTCTCCCTATTAATTAATCAACATTCTTTTATTAGATTTTTTAGTGTAGTGCCTAGCACATAGTAGGTAACTAAATCTACTGAAACTAGGTTAACCTACTAGTAACCTACCAGCCACTAGATTGCTAAACTAGGTGCTGAGGATAGAAATACAAGAATAAAACAGTTCCCGCCATCCAGGAACTTACATTCTATCAGAGGGAACAAACTACACTCA
Source organism: Pseudochirops cupreus (assembly GCA_028627135.1). NCBI lineage: Eukaryota > Metazoa > Chordata > Mammalia > Diprotodontia > Pseudocheiridae > Pseudochirops > Pseudochirops cupreus. The sequence goes on from CM053583.1 coordinate 355,044,945, forward strand.
TAGAAATATGCACAAAATCAAATCAAAGTAAATACAGGATAATATCAAAAGGAAGGCAGTGACCACTGGGGGCAGAAAGGGGTGGGGTGGCATCAGGAAAGGTCTAACTAGTCAAAATGTAGTACCTGAGATAGTATCTTTGCTGGATAGTCAATTCAAGTTATTCAACAAAACAAATAGTTTTAACTAAGCCACTTCTTGGCTAATTGTTTCTCTTCCTCAGAGACCTAGGAACTGGCCTTTGCCAGATTATCAAAGATAGCCCACGATAATCAAAATTGACTGCAAAGCTGCCCAGTGAGGCTGTGGCCCCTAAATGCTGACCTTCGTCCACATAGCTGCCCCCTGCTTCTTTGTTTGTTGTGGCCTGCAGAGCAGGTCATCGGAAAGGACTTTCATTCCTCAGGGTAGATTGTTTTATTTTTTTTCACTCCTCTTTGACAGCTTGGCAAACCATTTAGTTATGGAAGAATGTTAAATGGCCTCCAGGAGGTACATGGGAAGCAGAGCCAGCCCAGTAGTAGTCTGTTGCCCTGTTTGTGGGGGAGGCCAGCGTCTGGTTTCCAATCTTTGCTATGCCTTCCAAAGGCTAGCAGGGCCTGCTACCATTGCATTGTGCTGTTAAACAGAGATCACTCAGACTGACAGAAGAGCAGCCCTGACAGGCTCACAGGAGCTCTTCTACTCCTTCCTGGCCAAGAATCTAGAAGTAACCCCACTATGTGTAGGGGGGTTAAACAGAGAGAAGAAGCCTCAGCACTTAGAGCCCCTAAGCCAAAAAGGAAAATCACTGCAGGCTGGGACTCTCTGATAAGTGTTTCTGTCAAGTATCTTAACTGTCTTTCAGTTGTGTTTTCTGGCAAAGGTTGACTGGAGAATACACACTACTCTATGTTTCCCTGGAGACTAGAAGGCTAGACTGAAGCTTGGAGTGTCCTTTATTGATTGACTTCATGTTTCCAGAAACCTTGCTAGTTAAAACTCTTTGACCCAGAACTGGGTGGGGGTGGGAGTGGGGGCGGGAAGAAACAGGGAGGGAGATCCTTCCTGTTGAAGACTGTCTCTCCCTCCTCCTGCAGGCTTTCTTCGATAAAGATTATATTACCAAGCACCCAGGGGATGCAGAGAAAATCACACAACTCAAGGAGCTCATGCAGGAACAGGTACCTCTCAGCATTTCACTAGTAAGGAAGACTGGAGTCCCTCTAGTCCAATCACAAACAGTTACATTAAGCCAGTGCTGTGTAATCTAACTGGGAAATCAGGAAGATGTTATGATCACTGCATGCTTTTGGAGGAAGGCTTCCCTGTTTGTCGTAATGGTTCCTTAATATTTTTCATCTTACTTGAAATAGGTCCATGTCCTCGGAGTGGGCCTAGCAGTTCATGAGAAATTTGTTCATCCAGAAATGCGCCCTCTACATAAGAAGCTAATTGATCAATTCCAGATGATGCGGGCCAGTCTCTATCATGTAAGCTAATTTCTTAATTCAATTGTCTTGAGAAATTCAAATACATGGTTAAAACCAGTCATATCAAATTCAGAGAGAAAGAATGATGAAAAACTCTTCTCATGAATATGTATCCTATAGTAGATACAGCACAGAAAATGAAAACGAGAGGAAACTCTGAAAGGAAAGGATAAAAAAGAAAAATAAGTGATTGAGTTATCAATAAGTGGGTTTTGCCTTTGCAAAAATGGCTGCCTTGATTGGGCATACTGTTTGATGATTTGGCTGGTATAGGCAACAACTGATGTCATGACCTCTTCCACTTGGCACTTGAGTGAAGACTATTTGTTCACTAATCAGAACCTCCATGAAAGTCCTACTTTGATCCCTCCTTATAGTCTGGCAGTAACTTGAATTCTCAAAGGCAATGCCTGTAGAATACCAACTCTGCAAAGCTAGGAAAGGTTCTAGCACAGTCCCACCAGCTGACCATGTCTGCTGTCTGAGGGCCAGGGTAGAGACTACAGAGTAGAGAGGCTCATGAATTACTTGGTCATAGCAATCCATGAGACAAAGAAAAAATGTAAATGGCGCTCAGTCTTTGCAGCTTCCTTTCACTCTTATTAATGATGAGGAATCAATGCAGTAAAAGGGAGGGAAGAATGCTAATAATCCCATCATTTTTAGACCACCTAGAAACACCCATTTCCTTGTTGGTGAATATGGAGCAGCTAGGTGGCTCAATGGATAGAGCTCCAGGCCTGGAGTAAGGAAGACCTGAGTTCAAATCCAACCTCAGACACTTACTACATAAGTGACCCTGGGCAAGTCACTTAACCCTATTTGCCTCAGTTTCCTCGCCAGTAAAATGAGATGGAGAAGGAAATGGCAAACCACTCTAGCATCTCTGCCAAGAAAACACCAAATGGGGTCACAAAGAGTTGAACATGACTGAAACCACTGAGCAGCACTCTAAATATGAGGTCCAATGACCAGTGAATCAAGTTTCTGCGGGAGAAATTTAACCATATTAATACTGGCATTCTCACAATAAATGCAATCAAAAGATATAAGGAACTTGCAGCTAAAAGGAAGGACAACTCTCAGATTCTTCTTGGAGAAGTAAGTAAAGGAGTCGGTCTAGTTGTTTTCATCATGTAACCCAAAGGCTGTTAATAAAAAATAGCATTTTATAGAATACTTGGTCATTTCATTTTGCAGGGCTTTTGATGATTATAAACAAAAATGCCACCCCGAGTATGAATATAATCCTGTAAAATCGAAGGCTCTAGAAAAATATCCTAAGACATCATGCACCCCTATCCCTCAACACAAGCTCTGCCCATAAACCCGACAGCCACTCACACACAGAGTATTATTTCAGCTGCTATAGAAACAGTTATCCATTTCTGCAGGGAGAGGAGACCAAGCAGCTGAACAGATATTCAAGAAGCCCACTTTAAGTAGAAGACAGTGAGGGATGGGACACGAGGAAATAACTCTCTGAAACTCTTGGCCTAGAAGAAATAAGATAGTTAATTAGATTAAATTCAATTCAGCAAATATTTATTATATACTCCTATCTTCTAGGCCTTGGGTTAGTTATTTTGGCTCATGTTTGCTTCTTTTGTGTTGGAATATGGGGAGGGGGAGAATATACTGAATGATGATAAAAGGCAGAAGAGTAGATAGGATTGAGGGGTCCATCCCAAATAAATTGGATCTCAACCTGGAGTTCCTGATAACTAACCCCTCAGTACAACAAACAGGTGTGACACATCATTTTCCATAGCCGTGAGCCAAAACAGCTGACAAAAAGGAAACAGAAATGAAAGCCTGACTTCGACAAGTATGACAGGGAAAGGGAATTTCACAGTGACCTTCAGAGAGCATGCCATGCTTATGTTTCCTCCAGCATCAAGCAGCACATATCTCTGCAGAATGTGTAAATAGGTTGGCCTCCGTCCTAGAAGAAAAGATGGAAGATGTGAAGGAGATATTTCTTTTCTATATGATAAATATGAGGTATTCCTTGAAAGGATGGGAGGAGAAAGCTTCAAGGAAGAAATGGAAGGAAAGGGGTGTGAAGAATCAGAGGGAAATTGGCATTGTTGCTTTTGAGCGAGAAGGGTCCCATGGAGATCATCTACTCCAGCTCCCTCATCTTACAGATTAGCTAATTAAGGCTAAGAAAGATTTAATGACTTAGTACAGGTCACACGTATACTGTGAATTCAAACGCAAATCCTCCAACTTCAAATCAAATGGTCTTTCCACTTCATGTGATATCAAGGAAACAGGTAGCAAAGACTACTGAACATTTTGGAATGAAGTGATAAGAATTCAGGGAGAGAATATTCCATCTCGGGAGGAAATCAGCTTCTTGTGACAAGGATATCCAGGAGCCATCAAGTGATATCAGCGAGTAATGATCAGAGGATGAAGAGACAGGAAGATTTTGGGGATTCCCTTAAGGATTAGGGATTAGGGATTCACTTCTTTTTCTTCACTCTCTGGTATTACCTCCCTCTTAACACTACATTTCTACTTGTTTCCCTGCTGATTCTGATGTATTTCTAAACCAAATGAATGTATATGTTCAACCACCCTTTGTCCATTTCAGATAAGAATGAGGTTTGTCTGCCCACTCCTACCACCTCTTCCTCCATATTTGCATATTCTTCTTCTTATACACCCCAATTATGAGATAGAGCATGTTCTACCCCTTCTTCCTCCATTCTATACCGCTATATTTCTTTTAACTTTCTTTCTCTTTCCCCTTTCCCTGAAAACAGAACTAATCTGTCCCTGGGTCCTTTGTTTTTCTTATTTAATTTGCTCATTACCCTATCAAGATATTAAGGCTCTGAGGGGACACTTGTTTCTTCTCCCCCTATTAGAATGGGATCATTACAGACCCTTCCACTTGCTCAAGTAAATTTATCTTTCTAGGTCTTTCTTGACTGTTGTATTTATATTCCAAAATTCCTACTTGGCTCTGATCTTTTTATCAGAAATGTTTAAAAATCTTCTGTTTCATTAAAGATCTGGTTTTTTCCCCTGTGAGATTATACTTAGCTTTGCAGATTAAGTTCTTCTTGGTTATAAGCCAATCTTTTTTCCTTGTAGAAGTGTAATATTTCATGATCTCTAATTTAGAGCAGAAGCTTCCAGGACTTATCCTAACTGGAGTTTATTGATATCTGAAGTGCTCCTTTCTAGATGCTTGTTATTTTTCCTTTGTCATAGAAGCTCCAGATTTTGGTTGTGACATTCCTGTCACAATTTCCTTTTGGGCTTTCTTTCAGGAGGTGATCTGGATGCTTTCTATCTTTACTTTTTCCTTTTGGTTCTGTTAGGTCTGAGCAGTTTTCATTTATGATTTCTTAAAATCTAGTATCCAGGCTATTTTTTAACATGGTAGTTTTCAGGGAGTACAGTGATTTTTAAATTATCTCCTCTGATCTATTTTCCGGTCAATTTTTTTTCAAATCAGATATCTTACATTTTCTTCTTTTAAAAAAATCTTTTTACTTTCTTCTATTCTTTCTTGCTGTCTGTTCACAGAGTCATTGATTTCTGTTTGATCTATTTTAGTTTTCAGGGAATCTGTTAGTATTGGGTAACAGGTAAGATATCCATAACTTGGGCAAGGTTTATCACTTTCCCTTCAAAGCCATTTATTCTTCTTCCAGTTTTTTCCTCCAGAGCATTTATTTCATTTTTTCCTTCTTCATTTCTTTTAGGCATTCACGTAGTCCTTGTGGAAATTTTACTTTTTTCATGGGGTAAGAAGAGGGGAGAGATAGGGAGAAAATTTGGAACTCAAAATATTGTAGAAGTGAATGTTGAAAACTAAAATGAATACATTGCGGGGAAAAAGGAAAGGAAAGGAAATTTATTTTTTTCCTTTGAGTCTCTGCAATAATTGCAGAGATGCCAAAAAATCCAGGCAATCTAGCCACTCTTGGTGGCTTCCAAGTTCCGCCCCCTAGAGCTTTCCCAGGAAGCTTAATGTCTCTCCTTGCTGCCTCTAGACACAGAGCTTTATAGGCTACGTGTGTTTCTGTCCTACTTTCTAGTCATTACTTATAGAGGGAAGCTGCTGGTTTCTCTGCTTATGATGTCTTTGTCTTTGCTGGTAGCCACCTTTCCTACTGGGCTTCTGGTTGACTTTTTGTGCAGTTCCAGGGATAGAAGAAGACATTTGCTATATTGTCTCATTGGATTGCTTGATTATTATATGGTCTGGAAGAAATTTCAGGTTTTTGTTACAGTGGATATGTGGGAGTTGGGCAACCTGACTGTTCAGGTAACCATCTTGACCAGAAGTCTTCTTATAAAATCCTACTGAAGGAAGAAAGGCAGCTATGTGTCAGCCTTTAACAAACAAGAGGGAGGTCTGCAGTCTTCCCAGGGCATCTATGTGGGACATAGCAAAGCACTTTCAGAGGCTTGTCCACAAAGCATTTGACAAAGTCTCCTGTACTGTCATTACAGAAAAGATGATGAAACAAGTACCATATACAGCAAAGAGATAGATGACAGTATAAAAAATTCAGAAATGGTTGAATGGATGGACCCAAAAAATATCACTATCAGTTTGGAGGGAGATCTCCTATGTATACTTCAGGGATTTGTCCTTGGGCCTGTGCTGCTCAGATAGTTTATCAATAATTATAATGAAGGAATGCTTGCCAAATTTGAAGAAGATACACAGCTGGAAAAAAGAGCTAATAGAATGGTATAAATTTATAGCATAGAACAATGGTACAGTAGAAAGGGTGCCGGGTTTGGAATTGGGAGATCTGGGTTCAAATCCTGGCTGTGCCACTAGTACTTTTGTGACCTTGAGAAAAATTGCTAAATCTGTTTGAGTTTCTCTTTTCTCATCTGTAAAATGAGTTGGGCTGGATGACTTTAAAGTTCTCTTACACCCCAAAATCTATTAACCTATAACTTAGATGAGCTCTAAGATTTCTTCTAGCTCTAAAACTATGAATCTTTGAACAATGGGTTGAACCTAAAATGATAACATTTGATGGTGATAGACATGTATAGTCTATACACGTGGTTTTAAAAAAAATCAAATTCACAAGTACAGGATGGGAGAGGCATAACAAGGTAACATTATATAACATATCTTTGGAGATTTTAGTATACTGCCAGCCCCATATGAATCTACAACATGAACTGACATTCAAAAGGCTAATGCTATCCCAGATAGTTTTAAGGGAGGCATAAATTCAGAGTGACAGAAGTGATTCTGTTCTTCTTAATTTAGACCATATCTGAAGTATTATGTTCCGTACTAGACTCTCTATTTAGGAAGGACATAGACAAACTAGGGTATATCACTATGTTTGTTGAATTGTCAAGAGGAGAACCAAGATGGTGAGAGGATAAGAGACCATTTCATATGATGGTCAGCCAAAGGAGCTAGGGATGTTTGTACTAGAGAAAAGATTTAGACAAAACTTCTATCTTCAGATATTTGTGGCTTTTTGCTTTTTCCATATAACATCTAATATCTTGAGCAAGAGAGAGCAGGAACTTTCCATAAAGTAGACGTGAGACAATGGGATCTACATAAAGAATTCCTTAAGTAGAGAGCAACCTCTCATGTGTGATGTGAATTTCTCATATGATAAAAATCAATGTGGCAAGAGGAAAAGGGATCCTGTTTCCCTATAATCTGCAGAAAACAGCTTCTGCTGTAGAAAAGCTTGTGGTCACTTGCCTCTGAAAGCAAATATAATGATGTCAATTCTTTAAGGTGGAGAATTAGAAGAGCTGCCCTTCCCCCCCCCCCCCAGCCACTGCTACCTTCTTCAGACTAGGCACAGAAATCATTCACTGGTGGCACTGTTTGCCATTTGTCCTGTTTTTGATGAAAGGTTAAATTCTGCACCTCCAGCATCATGACTCACTAAAATGGACTGGTATTGGGCACAGAGTTGAATCCAGATGATCAAGGGAAAATTAGCTCCATAACCACAGCAGAAATGTGAAATGAATGTGGAGTCCCCAATAGACTTTGCAATCAGCCCTTCTTGCCAAGTAGTCTGGGATCTTATTAAGAATTTAATTATGTGAAAATAAAACTGCTATTTTTCAATTACTGACAGAGGGAGTTTCTATTCTGCCACCCTACTGACTGTGTCATCAGACAGCTCAACTCCGGGGAAGTATTTAATTTAAAAGACAGTTCACAAAATGATCTGCTTAACCCTGTCCTTCCACCTTATTTAGGTGTTATTTAATAAATAAGTGCTTCCCAACAAAATATTGGTATCCAGCTTATCCTTTGCTTAATATTCACTCAGTCTCCCCATCTCCTGAAATTTTTCTCTGTAACAAAGACTCCAACAATGAGGAAGAAACTTCTTTTCCTTCCTGCAGGCCTAACAAAAATTGGCCTCTGTCAGCTATGGGGTGCTGGAACAAAATCTAGTGTCAGGAGGCTAATTATATGCAGAGGTTTCTAATTTAACTCATACTATAGTTAGGTGGGTAATTTTTTTCTAGGGAAAGTAGTAGTTTCTTTAAAATTTCCATCCCTATTCAACTCCTGACCCTTCTCCCACATACCACCCCTCATCTCCTCCCACATACACCTCAACCCAGTGATGTTTAGTGATTCTTTTGTTCCCAGGAGTTTCCTGGTTTGGATAAACTGAGTCCAGCATGTTCTGGCACTAACACAACCCGAGGGACTGTTCTGGTATCCCATAGCCCGATGAGCCCAGAAACCATCAAGATGGTACATCGTCACAGGTATGGGATCTGCCCTGAGAGCATACCCCTGTGTGCCTGAAGGATTCACTTCTAAAACCCAAGGAGTGGGAGTTTAATGCAGAGTCTCCCTGACCCAGGAATGTCCTTGACCTATACAAGATTCTAAACAGCTGCCAGGATGGCTCGGGCCCCAGAGCTAATGAATGTGATCAGCAAAAGCAGAGTCTGCCTCATTGGGCATAATAGTGACATCAGGATAAGACTGAATGTGGCTGGATTCCCTACCACTAACAGGCTTCTCACCACAGTAAAGGGCTCCAAGCTATTTTGGAGATTCCTAAGGGTTAGAGATGGCCCATTAAAAGAGCCATATCAGTAGGGCCTAAGCCACAAGGAAAAAGCTTGGATAGGCTAGGGATTTTCAAAGGCAAATTGTTGGGTACCTTGTTTCTACCTATCTTGTGGGAGACCCGAACATAACTCACCCCCAAAAGAACTAATATGTTCTCATTTCTCAGTGTCTTGCACACAGCAAGAAATTTTCCTTGACTTATGAGAGATGAAAGGTTGCCATCTGCCATATTTGGCAAATGAGGTGTGGCCCTCCCTGTCTAGTGGCCAAATGTAAGCAATGACCCTGGCTTATAGCCATAGAGCAAGATTATTAGATTTTTTTTTGGCAGGTGACTAATTCTTCATCTCCACCAAATGAAGGTGCTGTTGGCATAAAGTTTAAGGAACAGGGTGAAGGCCAGTGCTTACTGGATACTATGAGTTTTCCCTGCCAGAAATGCCCCACATACTAAGGTCACATTAGCTGTCAGTCTCCTATTTACCAGTTAGTTGCATTTGATTGGAGACCACTGCCACAGAGCTAATTAACTGATAAAGAAATGATTTACATTTCACCCTAAAAATATGTGACTTGAAAATTTCCTTCCACGTGTAGTTTTAAATCTGAAGCCAATGAATTGAAAAGTATATACAATAACTTTTTCCTGTTTCCTCCTCTTACTTGTAGCCCAATGAACTTGATGGGATCAGGCCGCCATTCATCATCCTCTCTCTCCTCTCATGCATCCAGTGAAATGGGGAACATGATGATCCTGCCTGATGGCTCGATGGGAGAGGTTCCTGAGGATATGTACCATCATATGCAGGTAGCACAGCAAAGAAGCCATGGGAAGTTTAAATGTACAGAGCACACTGTATTCAGACACACCTGAGAGCCTTCATTCCGTTCTGTATCACTCTGTCTTCAGTAATGATCCCATAGAAAAAGCCTCCTTTCCTTAGCTCTCCAGTCCCCAAATTACTGACCAAAAAGAAAGTATATAGGCTTCCTTTACCTCAACAACCATATGTCCATTCCACCAGTCCTTATTCCCTAAGAAACATACTGTCTCTGACTTCTGGCCAACTTTAATCCTAATTGCAGTTACGCTTACCTGGAAACAAATTTTCTCTGCCAGATCTTCTTCTATGATGGCATCCTTATAGGCTTCATTTTATTACATGTACCATGAGCATCATAGATAGAAAAAGGACTGTCCTGAATGGGATGAGTGATTTCCCCTCTTATCTGTGGGTATGTGCTGTACAGGTTGGACTTCTCTTAGGTAGTTCCACTCTTCTTCTATACTGGCTCAATTGAGGTAGAGAGAGCCTGGAGGTCCCCCTCAAGGGTGGAGGAAAATGAATACTGGGTTAAGCAGAATATTATGACCTAATGGCAAAGTTCCCATTTCTCATTTTTCTTTCTTGATGCTTTCTCTCCCTCCTACAGCTCACTTATCCCAACACCAGGTACCAGGGCTCAATCACCAACGTCTCTGTTTTATCCTCATCCCAGGCCAGCCCTTCTTCCTCCAGCCTGAGCTCTACCCACTCAGCCCCATCCCAAATGATGAATTCTGCCCCACCCAGTGCCCGAGGTAAGTGAATAAGGAGAGGAACCAGGGAAGCGGTATTCTTCAAGCCTCCTGATTCCTAGGGCTGTGCTGTTAGCATAAGGGGTTTGAATTATATTCATTTTTACTTTCAGAGGTGAATTTGGTTTTTTGTTTTTTTTTTTAGAGGAGGAAAGGCAAGGCAATTGGGGTTAAGTGACTTGCCCAAGGTCACACAGCTAGTTAAGTGTGGAGTGTCTGAGGTCACATTTGAACTCAGGTCCTCCTGACTCCAGGGCCGATGATCCATGCACTGATGAATTTGTTTTTAAGCAGTAAAGGTTTCTAGGATCCTATCTCAAGCCCTATGGACCCCCATTCCATCAGCCACAAAAGGAAAGCTCTCTTCTAGCTAGGAACATGGCATGTCCAACTCTGAGATTCTATGATTTTGCATGATATGCTGGCTTCAGACCATTCTCTGAACTGCTGTGATTGATGTAAGCCACATGAGCTAGCCAGACATGTACATCAGACACAGTGTAAGAGAAGAGATTTCGGCACTCCTGTGACCTAGTCTAATGACAAACTCAAATGTCTGCCTATTTAAATGGTATCATGGAAATAGTATTGTACTTAAATTCAAGAGACAAGTTTAAAATGCCAGCTCTGCCACCTTTTAACTGTGTGACCTGGGAGAAATCACCTCACATCTCTGGAACTTGGTTTCCTCATCTGTAAAATAAGGGGTAAGGTGGCCCTCCCAGCTTTAGTATTCTATGTTTACAAAGAAAGATTAGAATGAAAGCCAAGTAAGATATCTGTCAAGAGAATGAAATTTTGGAAGCAAAATTAAGGCTGAAACCAAATATAGAAAATGTTACTGAGTGATAAGGACTTTCTCAAAATCAGAATAGCTTATCTCTAAGGAACAACTAGAAAAAAAACTGTTTACTTGGCCAAATACAATTCAATTTTTCATTTAATTGAATGAATATTTTGTCTGAGGATCAGCTCTCCTTCACATTCTGATGCTAGATCCCATAGGTAAATTTAATTCCCTGACCTTTTTATGGAAACATCTGCAAAGAAATGGAAATTAGTCAGAGTAAGCAAGATATATCCCTGAGGGGGTCAGCAGACCAGGCAATAGAAATGAACAGTGAGCAATGTGATTTGCCCTCACAGATTAAGGAAAATTTCTTTCAAACTAAAGAGAGAATTATTCTTCTCCATTTAAAATTATTATGGAAAATAGCAGCAGTAACAGTAAACATTAACAGTAGCTGCAGTAAACTTTGACACCAGTCTGACTAGCAAGACTAAGAATTCCATTTAAATTCAATAAACATTTATTAAGCACTGAGCATGTGCAAAGCATTGTTCTAAAACCTGGAAATACAAAGACAAAAGAATCCCTACCCACAAGGAGCTTACGTTCTACTGGAGGAATACAATGTATACAACATATACATAAGTAAAGATATACAAAGTAATATCAAGAGGAAGAAGTTCCTAATAACTGGGACGATCAGGAAAGACCTTGGGTAGGGCATGGTATCTGAGCTATGCTTTAAAGGAAGCTAGAGAGTCTGTTAGGTGGAGGTTAGAAGAGAATATGCATCCTAGAGATGAGAGATCGAATGTTGTGAATGTCAGTATTGTATATGGCAAGCTGCAACAGAAGGCTAGTTTGACTGTAACAAAGTACGTGAAGGAGAATAATATAAAATATGACTGGAATGGAAATTGGGAATTAGATTATAAAGGGCTTGAAACACAAGGCTGAGGAATTTTTATTTTTGCCCTAAAAGAAATATGAATCCAATGAAGATTTTTTTTTTAGTAGAAGGAAGGGAAATGGTCATATCTTTGTTTTTGGAATATCAGTTTTCCAGTTGTTAACTAGCATTTATTAAGTGCCTACTGTGTGGCATGCAGCTGTGGAAGATGTACTGGATAGACTGCAATATCCTAGGTGAGAAGTGATGAGGGGCTGAAGTAGGATCAAACGCTAAGATGTGAGTGAAAGTAAAGGGACAAATGAGAAAGTGGTAGTGGAGACAAGATTGACAACACCTGGCAACTGATTTGAGTATAAAGATCGACAGAAAGATGAGAGTCAAAGTGCTCAGAAGAGGGATGGATTTGGGAGAGAACAAGTTCCACTTTAGAAATATGGAGCTTGAGATACCTATAGAACATACAGGTCAAACTATCCAGCAGGTAGTTGATAATATCAGGTCTGAGTTCAGGAAGAGTCAGGGCTAAATATTTAAATTTGAGAATTAGATGCATAGAGATCATTGAACCCATGGGAGTTGATAAAATCACCAAGGGAAAGAGGGCAGAGAGAGAAGAGAAGAAGACACAGGCTAGATCCTTGTGGGATATCCACACTTGGTAGACCAGAAGAGGATGATAATCAGCAAAGGAGACTTTGAAGGATGATTCAGACAGCAAGAAGGAAAACCAAGAGACCCTAGAGACACGTCACCGCCAATGGAAAAATGAGTCTGTAGAAGAAAGGGGTTATCAACAGTGTCCAAAGGTTCAAAGAGGTCAAATATATAGAAAAGGCTGTTCAGTTTAGCAGGTAAGAAATCACTGATAACCTTAGAGAAAGACATTTGGAGACGGAAACAAGATTTGGCAACTGACCGGATACATGATGAGCAAGGACTGAAGGATGACACTGTAGTTGTGATTCTGGGGGACTAGAAAGATGAGGGTACCCTTGGATGGAATAGGGAAGTTTGGAAGAAGGATGAGTTTAGATGGAAAGGATAATGCGTTCTGTTTCAGACACAATGAACTAGAATTGCCTATGGGACATCTAGCTTGAATTGTCTAATAAATAGGCAGTTAATGATGTGGGAATGAAGCTCAGGAAAGAAACCAGAGCTAAAGAGATAGATCTTAGGATCATCGTTGAGATAATAATTAATCCCATGATATCTGATGAGGGTACCAAGAGAGAATGTAGAGAGAAAAGAGAAGAGAGCCCAAGACAATTGAGAGGAAGGATATGGAATCAAGGCAAAGAGAAGAGCCACCTCTTCATTGGAGGCCAAAGTGAAAGAGAAGAGAATGGGGGATAATGTCAACAGAGTGTGAGATGGAGCTCACAGCAATTTTTCAATTTTTCAATATAGTACAAAGTGAAGTCCTTAGCTGTGAGGGTAGGGGAAGGGTCACATAATAGGAAATGAGGAGAAAAGAGAAGGTTTAGAATAACCGCTATGAGGACTCCAGCCTGTATAAATGAAAGAATACTGAAGTGTCAGCTGATGCCTCAAGCTAAGAATGAAATTAAATGTCTTTCAATGTCCCTTTTTATTCTGAGATTCTCTGATTCTCAAATGGAGAAGTTAGAGGGGCAGGTTTTAGAGGGAAGATGATGAGGCTACTATCTATCCATCCCACAGCCTTATTGCACTCACAGAACTGGTTCACTTCCCTGATTCCAGGCCTGGTGCCAAAAGCAAGGCAGGAAGGAGTGCCATGATTGTCACTGACAGAGTTGGAGAATAAAGCACATAAGTCAAAGAGGTCCAGACTGGGGAGGAGGAGAGGCAGAAACAGGAATAATCCATCACCATGCTAGGAAGTCACAGATGGTAAAATACAAAGGAAAACCTGAGGAATCCATGGAAATGGAGCTTTCTGTTTTTCTAAGTTTAAAGAAGGCTAATTGGTCACAGCAGATTCAATTCCATAGCTTTAGCATGATTTGCTGAAAAGAGTTCTGGCCTGAGATTCAAAGAACTTAGGCTCTGATTTTAGCTCTGGTACATTTACCACCTGTGTGACTGTGAGAAAGTTGTTTCCTTTCTCTGGGTCTCAGTTTCCTCATCTGTAAAGTGAGACTGAACTTCTAAAATCCCTTTCATTCCTGACTCTGTTATCCTATGATCCTGATAAATGTTTGTGGAATTTAATTTAATCCTATGAACCATAGCTGTATGGAAACTGTGGACACAGAGAAGGGAACATGTTAAGTATTAAGAAGAAATGTGGTGAAATAAAAAGTAAAATTTTCAATTGAAAAAGAAGAAAAACTTGATAAATCATCTATGGAGCAAAAAGTTGAGTCCAGGACCAGCAGCATATTAAACTACCCTAGATAGAGCTCAAACAACAGATTTTCAAAAAAAGGATGATTTATCTACCCAAAGTATGCACAGCCTTTCCAAATCTCACAGCAGTCCTCCAGTATGAAGTAAATGTGTGTTAGACTCTATCAGAAAGGTCTATAAGAAAAAGAAGGCAGGCAAAGGAAAGACACCTTGAAACTAAATTCAGTTCTGATATGTGCTGAGTACATACTGTGCTGGGGACTGAGGAAATAACAGAAACAGACAAAGCATAATAGGCTCTACCTTGACAAAGCTCACAGTCTAGTTGTTTTTATTGTGATTTTTTTAATGATATTCAGAACTGAGGAACTCATATCTCCTTAATTTGGAAGTGCACATCTTTATTCCAACCTAAGTGGCTTTTGTGACTCGGATTATGGAAGCAAATTGGAGTGGTAGCCAGATAATAATAACTCCCATCTCTAGAGAGCTTTAAGGCTTACTTTCCTCATGATAGACCTATAAGGTAGGCAGTACATGCTCTTGTCTCCCTTTCACAAATAAAGAACCCGGGGTTCAGAGAGATGACTTAATCAACAAGCATTCATTAGGCACCACCTATGTTCCAGGAACCATGCTTGGCATTGAAGATGCAAAAACAAACCGCAAGCAGTCCCTGCCCTCAAGAATCTTACCTTCTATATGAAGAGAGAAGGCATATACACATATAAGCACATACGAAGTAAATATGAAGTAGTGAGGCTGGGGAGGAGGAGGCACAAACAGCTCGCAGGATCAGGAAGAGCCCTGTAGAGAAGGTGGTATTAGAGCTGAGCTGTGAAGGAAACAAGGGATTGGAGTGAAGAGGGAGTGCATGCTAGGCGGGTAGGATCGGGGGGAGTCTGGGCGGGGAGGGGAGCTGTGCAACAGCTCTTACTTACCCAAGATCCCACAGCTAGTAAGCTGAATAGCCAGGGCTCTGTCCTGGGTTCCAATCCAGTGGTCTTTTGACTATATCTCTGAGCCTAAAAGACAAAAGATCCCTGGACTGGCTTCATTTGGTAGAACTGGTAACATGAAAAGCTAACCAAAGCCCAGTAAGTCTTAGGAACAAGGCTAAGTCCCTCATACCTTCATTGGATAGCAATATTGTACCTGGTTCTAAGAGGAATATCTTTTTAAATTAACAAGCACATTTCCCTCCTGCACTTTTAAAGACCTCACTTGGCACCATTGCCCATTTTTCTCATGCTTCAGAGACTGAGCTGCTTCATTAAGTGGGTACTGTCGCCAATGGCACCAAATTCTTCTTGCTCAGAGTTCTAAAACAGTCTTCTAGAGTCCACAATCATCAGTTAGGATAAGCTTTTGGGAAACGTTAACAGTTTTTGCTGTTAGTAGTCAGGGGCTTTCTGGAGATTGGGCACTGGGAACAAAGAGGGTCAGAAACTTAGGGAAGAATGAAGGCAGCCCCTAGGGTCTCTGAAGATGAGTGACTGATGATGGAGAGAAAGGAGCAAGAGCTAAAGTCTCTCTGGATGACACACAAAAAAGGCTTGGCACGAAATAAATATGATCAAAAGTCTTTATGGTCAAGAAAGAAATAGCAAAGGAATTATTGCTTTTAACAAGGTAAGAATGAGAAGAATTCCCAAATTGGATAGTCACATGCAAGCTCCCTGGGATGTCAAATATCTTCAGTAAACACCTCTCCTTAATACATCATACACACAAGGAGGACCTGGAATAGCTAACCAGTCCCTTTCTGTGGTCATCTGTGCCCAGAATCACCAACTAATCCCTCCAAGGTGGTTTCTTGTTGCTTTGGAAACCAAAGGAATGAGCTTTTTAAGCAAATCTTAAATCAACAGCTCCCTCTGGTGGATAAACCTTATGAAGACCAATTCCCAAGCTCAAAATAGATTCTAGTTTGCCTTTCCCTTGATTTTTCCCTAAGTGAAGGGTCTAGCTAAACAAAACTTTTATTGGTGCAAAGACAAATGAACTGCAATTCTGATTTTAATTAGGCCTCTATTTGGCATACGACTGTTCCCGGAAACTTACCATTACCTTCCTTCTGTAAACCATTTGTTAGAGGAAACTTGTGATAGGCATGAACTTGGAGGAGGGGAAATGAAGGAGAAAACAGAAGATGCTCAGGGTTCTTGAGGAGCAAATGCATTATTGATGAAAGTACTAAGTTGGAAATACTGATAGAGCCCACAGAGTAACTGTACCTGGCACACAGTAAACTCTTAGTAAGTGCTTTATCCATCTCTTTAACCTAACTCAGGGCAGAATACAAGTCCCTAGACTTAGCCTTTCTCTGTCCAATTGGCCACTCATCTTCCTTGACCAGAATTTGAAGGCTTCTGTTCCACCCATCACAAAATTCCTTCACTGTGGTAACATTGACAGTTGACCATAATCCTGGTTTCATTTCAAGATTTGACCCCAAATTTGCTTTTCCTCCTGTACCCCAGTTTGTCTACCTATGAAATGGGCAGGGGACCAGAGATCTCCAGGAAGTAATACTTTGCAAGCACCTTAAGTTTCTTGTCAAGATGACAATGTAGGAATTCTGTGGGCTTTCTCATTTTTCCAGGATTTCTGTGTTCTGAGGGAACAAGTTCTAAATGAAAATGATGGAATAGATAAAAATGAAATAGTATCAATTACTGTCCAAATTTTTGAAAATCAGTCTTTAAACATTGCCCTATCAAAAAAAAAGGGGGGTGAACAGGAAAAAAAGAGCTAAAACAGGTAGTGAAGTTCAGGTGTGCTGGGAATTAATTATACAAATAACATTCTCATTGATATCATCTCTTGTTCTACTCTCTTTAAAAAAAGCTACTGTTCAAAAGACTGAACTTTCATGAACAAAAAAAATTAATATGACAAAATTCTTAAGGATGACTAGAAGTAATTGACTAGGAAGGATCGTAAGCTAAATCCAGTTAACAAACTGCATTCACAGCCAAAGAAAAGCTTGGACAGTGAGTTTCAGAGATGGAGTGCCCCCACAGAAAATACTTTGCCCACAGCAACCCCAGATTTCAACTATCAGCTACATAAAGAACACAAGCTGTTCTGTATTGGCCTGAGGGTGCCAAGGGAAAAGAAGCAGTTCCCCATCCATCTTCACAGGGTAGGGTTGGCACTCAGGTGTACTCAGGGCAAACAGCCAAGCACAGGTGGAACAGCTTCATTCAACCAATTCTCATCTGCAGGGAAGCTGGTCCATTCAGTCCCAAGTGACACTTATGGTGGTTTCTAAGGAGAACCCCAGGGAGCAGGCACCACAATAATTGCTCTGCGTGTGCCTCCAGTAGTATAGAATATGCAGGGCATTTGAGAGGCCATTCATAGCAGGCTGAACTCAGGAAATCTAATCAGTTGTTTGTAACAGGATTTTTTTTTAACTCTCTCCCTGGGGAGAATGATTCTCAGGTAGCGCACCTGTGTTTGCTCAAGAAACATGAATCGATGAGAGCTGTGCCTTACTGAGCCCGGCATTCCCAGGCCTCCCTCAGCATTGTCACTTACATCGAAAGCCAGTGGCTCCAGGGAATTGGTGCTGTGGCTGGGAAGCTTAGCAAGAAGAGCAGAAAAAGTCTTTGCTTCAGAGTTCATGGTCTTGAGCCAAGTACACAGCAAAGCACATTTTCAAAGCCCAGAGCTCTCAGATGGGTATCATGATTTCATTGACTTAGAGGCACTGAAGCAATAAATCAAATTTATAAACATGCCAGGCCCTGCACTAGATATTGCTGATGGGCATTATGCTAGAACAGACCTCCCTATATCTTTGCCCAGGGATCCCAGAACACCCAAGAAGTTGAAGCAGGTAGCAACTCAGGCACACTTGGCTGGGGTCAGAACACAGAGGGGTTGGGGTATTAATGGAAGACAAGTTCAAGGTTCTCTGAACTAGGTAAGTATGTGGGAAGCCTTGTTTTTAAAGGTTACAAGAACATGTGAATATGTGGTCTAAGTGTCTTTCCATCTCTTTATGTGATTTTCTCATCATATACTGTCTCTGTGAACCCACTCTAACTGTGCCCCTCTCCTGAGCCCCCTGACACAACTCATCAGCAGGACCAGAAGTGCATCAAGGCCTGCAGAGACTTTGATCCTCTGCTTGAGTGTTTCTCCTTCTGTGATGGAGAACTGTTTGGACTTGATCTGCTTGCCAGTGTTTGGACCCTCCTCCCTAGACCTAAATTGTGTATCTGTCCCAGCTGTCCATAGCTGGGTTCACCATTCTGGGGCTCTGTTTTTCCCCCATATCCACCTGGTACCTGGATTCCATTTCATTCCACCTTGATGTTTCCTAAGAAGAGCATCCTCCCTTGAGGCCCAGGAGAGTTGCCAAGGCCCCTGGAATGCTTGGCTTCCATGGGACCATCCCGTGTGTGGTCTGTCATCTGTGCGTGATTGTTCTCGCTTGGTTACAGGCTCTCCCTCTCTGCCAGATAAGTACCGACATTCTCGGGAGCTGATGATGCTGCTGCCTGCTCACCGGGACCGCCCAAGCAGTGCCATGTATCCAGCAGCAGTCATGGACCACGGACAGGTAGTGGAGTTTCTCGCTTTTACTTCTGCACTTTGGGGGCATGTGCATGACTGTATGAATGGGGGCAGGTAGAGGGGTCCCAGGTAGATGCTAAGGGTGCCATCATTTTGCATTGTCTTCACTCTTAGCCAAATAGCAGCCTATCTGTGCCAATCTCTCTTTCCTGTCTTTGTAGAATTAATCAATATTCTTCTGCGGCCCCCCTGCATGACATATTTGAGGAAAAGTCCTCAGAAGTTAATGTGGTAGCACAGGGTATAGAACACTGGACATGAAATCAGGAAGACCTGAGTTCAAATCCTGCCTTGACACTTACTCCATGTGTCTGGGCAAATCACTTAGCTTTCATTTGCCTCAGTTTCCTCATCTGAGAAATGGGGATAATACTAGCCCCTGCCTCCCAGGGTTGTTGTGAGGATCAAATAAGGTAATATTTGTAAAGCATTTTGCAAACCTTAAAGCACCACATAGATGCTAGCTCTTATTTAACTATGAGAGCACCAGAGTTCCAGGCAGTTTATGCTCATGTGAAGGTATTTGTGTATTGGTGGGTGACTTGCCTTTCTATTTGTCCGCCTGTCTAGCTGGCCTATTGGACTCTCCTTGTTCCTAAACAGTCAAGCTGATTACTCTGGGTGTGTTCCCTGTAGCATAAGAAGGCCTTGGCAGGACTATGGAGACATGTTTCTCCCTGCAGATGTGTGTGAGGGTCACTCTCCCTGGAACAGCGTGCCATCCTGCCTCTTCCTCTGGGTCCCTAACATTCCTCCCTCCCTGGCTGTTACTGGCTGTCACTTCAGCCACCTTCTAAGAGTCTCCAAACTGTCCTGCTAGGGGAACCTGAACAAGGAGATATCATCAGTCAGTCTTTACTCTTACCCCTTGCCACTCTTCTTCAGTCTCAAGGAAACCTTGGGCATGGCACCTGGGCTGCCTGTTTGCAAACAGAACTTCCTTCTCCCTGTCCCACGGCTGGACCGTTACTGTTTAGGTAGTCTGATAATTGAACTGTCAATCATCTTTCCCATCAAAGCAAGATGCCCCATGACCACATATAAGCAAGTTTTCTTCCCTGTCCCCATCCAGCCCTATTCCTAACAAGCTGACAGATGGAACCAAGGTAGGTTTAAATTTTTTTCTGATCAAAAACAGAAACTTCAGTTATCTGTACAGGCAGGAATTGGAGATACAGGTAAACCAAAGCTTTGGGGGTTTAAAATTCAATCATCAGATGCACTATGATCAATATACTAAGCCTCTATAGCCACAGCTTCACCCCTTCCCCAAGTAGCCTAAACTAGGCAATAGAGGAGTGATGGCTAATGGTCATTCATTTTTTAATAATTAAGAGTTGACTGTAGAGAAAGTGTATTTCTGGGGTGTTTTGAGATCTTTGCCAAAACTCAGACTGGAATTGTGTAAATACTTTGACTTCAGCCTGTCTAATATTCAGAATAACCAGGTTCCTGGAGCCCGAGGCACTACACAAAATCATGGCTGTTGGTTTTCACCTCTCTGTGGTTTTTCCTCTTCTCTTAGCCTCCAAATTTCCAGCGTGCTTTGTTCCAGCAAATGATCGGACCCTGTAAACCCTGCAGTGACCCTAATCTATCTGTTGCTGAAAAAGGTATTCTTTCTCCTCCGTGTTATCTTTCTTCTAAGTGTGTTCCCATTCTAGAATGGTCAGGCTCTCTGTCAGCTAAAATGCTGACAGACCGAGTGGCCCTCGTTGGCTGGTTGGAGCCGAGCTCAGTTTGGGCTGTGGGTGTGTCTGGATGTGTGCAGACCTCACCATCACATGTGACCATTATTTACCTGTGCCCAGTGTTGCTGCTGCTGTTTGGACCCTTTGAGTTTGTCTGAGTCCTTCCATTTCTCCAGCCTAGCCTTCAGAGAGACTCCCACTGCTTCCCTGCCACATTGTTGGTGTCCAGCTCTCAGAGGGACCACAGCCACTTCTTGCGCCCCATTTCTAGTGTCTAGCCTTCATAAATTTTTTTTGAAAATTCCAACTGCTGTGGGAAAATTACTGATATGTTGTTTCCCAGGTGCTCATCCCAGCTCATGATTTTGGACATTAGCAGATGGTTTTGACAAATCAGGACAACTTTGTAGAGTTGATGATAGTCCCCAGTTAGCCAAACAGCTCATAGTCCTTGATGTATGGGATTTAAAAAAGAAAAAAGGAGCTATGAGCCACTCCTCTATCCCATAAAAGGCATGAGTGGGGAATATGTCTTGTCTCCCTGAATTTAGAAATCTCTCAACCGCCACTATATATTAGTACCTGTTTCTAGCCCCTGCTTCCCTCTTTTCCTTCTACCCACCTACACATACCCCAGCAAGTTTTCTCAGAATACTTTCTGAAAGGAATCCCAAATATGTAGAATCAAAAGCTATACTCTAGGGCAAGGGCACTAGCAGAGAACTACCTAACCCTCCACTAGGTGCCCTTCAACTTTCTAAACTCTTCTGTCGGCCTGGCCTGGTCTGTAATGATTATCTCTACAGCCTAATCTGTTCAGCTTTGCTGTGGTGCCAGATGAAAATGGGGTCTTCACTTTTCTACCTCTCCATTTCAGAGCAGTTGTTAAATCAGGTCCCTCGTCCCATTCTGCAGTCCATTTCGCTCTTAGGCAGACCATCAAGAAGCCTCCTAATTGAATGACAGGCTTTTTGGTGCTTCATCATATTTCTATGTAGTCACTAAGTTCAATAGATTATCACCATTCTAATCAAGGAGTATTCCACTCATCCTCAAAGTCAGAATAATTTAACCCAGCACACAATCTTCCCCTCCTTCCCAAAGTGTTCAGTAGACACCCTCCTTTGCAGGCCAATAGTTCTCCCTGAAACCTACCTTGCAGGTAATCCTGAGGGACAAGGGTGCAAAGAGCAGAGCACAGGGCAGGATCTGTGTACCACCTGCAACAGGCTCAGCATGGAACACAGCAGCTGAGTGATCCCACAAAACCATTTTCACACCCTACAAGTTACTTTAGAGGATAATATGATTCAGGCTTAACCTGAGGGCTAAGTTTGACCCAGAAGAGGTCTTATCAAGGGAGGGAACATTCTCATGCTTTTCAACATTCTCTTGCAAGTAAGGGTTCTCCTGGACACACCTGAGTGGCAGTCAAGAGCCAGCTCTATCCAAGGAACTTCTGAAAGCTGATCTGAGAGCCCCAAGATCACCTCTCAGAGGATCTCCTCCGACCAAGATTGTTCCCTAAATAACCCCAGAGCCAACAAAATCAGAATGAGCTCCAGGACTGAATGCCAGTGTCTGGAGCATTCGCCATGGTTGTGGATATATACCATGTCAGGTCATGATGTTAAAGTGCCTTCTCAATGAGTTTCCCTACAATATCCTTGTTTTGTGAAGGAAAAAATGCGGGAATTAATACTAGCTATCCAGTTTGTTTCTGCTGAGTTTCTATTAGTGAATCCACGACTAGGCTAGTTTTCAGTTGCCCATTATATGTGATAAATTATGTTTAGGAGTAACTGTCTCTAATCTACTCCAGTGCCTTCTTTCATGGGTGGCAGTGTACTAAGGATGTCCTGTCTTTGGGTGAGAATGTATAAAAGGCTCATTTTCCCAGCATAGCACTTCAGTGAGTCTTGAAAACGAGGGATTTTTCTGAGCATTTCCTCCCTCCCATCAGTGTCAGGACTCCCCTGAAATCCCTCTTCCCAGTGCCATCAGCCCTTGTCCCTCCGAAGCTGTCCTCACATTTTCATCTCCACAAGTGTCATGTTTTCCCCATCATTGTTGTTGTTCCTTTGAATAAAATTAAAGGAGAGATGTCCGTATGACTGTAAAATAGTTCATGAATGCTTCTATCCATGACCATCAATACATCTGTAGTTACTGGACTCTGGAGCTCAGCAATAAAGGACATAGAAAGGACATCTCTCTGAAGAAAGCTTTATAACTCTGGGTTAGTCACCCTAAAAAGTCACCATCCTTCCTGATTGTCATAAATCCAGCATGAATGTACCTAAGAAGACTCTATCTTTGCACCAAGACTAAGCCTGCCTCACATTTCTCACCAGCTTGGAATGCCTGGATAAAGGGAAATCGAAGTATGTCTCCATTGTCTTCATATTTAACCCAGATGGGTCAAACTGCTACCTCAGAGAGGGGAAAAACTGATAAGCTCCAAACTTTGTGTAACTTAACAGTTGGATTTGCTTGCTTTTATAAGAGGATAAATCTACATACAAGGTCTGCTGCTTCCACAGTCAAGATGAACCAAGATTTCAGGCAGTGCACAAGAAAGGTGTGCCCCACCTGCCACGCCTCACTGGCAAAACCCTGGAAGAAAAAGAGGGCACAATTACTGAGACTGAGCTAATGACACGTGCTTCCATGTAAAGAAGGCTATAATTGAGATGAAAAAAGTCAATGTTTGACGGAAAGAAAATTCCAAATGTAACTTTTATTCACTCTTACCTCCCTGAAGTCATTGGTGTTCTAAGCAAGGCATGGCCATGAGCCACAGTAACCACTGCCCAGATTAAGGAGAAGTTTTCACATTCTTTTCAACATTCCCTTCTTAATGTAATCCATGGCCCAAAGTCACCCTGGATTCACAGTTTATATTCTGGACCCAAATTCATATCTTGGAGGCTTCTCAATAATCATACTCATTGACTCATGCCTCCACCCAGAGTTTTCCCTGGGAACATCTGGATTTGGATCATTTTTAGCTCTCCTCAGGGGTATTCCTCCTGTAAGCAGCTGGGGCTACCAAGGCATTGGAGGTTAAAGAAACTTTATTACAGAGTCAATAAGAAATCAGAAAAGGAATGGTTATAGGTCACACACACACACACACACACACACACACACACACACGCACGCACGCACGCACGCACGCACGCACGCACATATCTTCCAAGATTTCTGGTTCCTTGTCCTACAAACTCATGACAAGAATAGGTCATGTCCCAGTAAACTGTGTGTATTGCTGTTGCAGACCAATTCAGGTCCACAGTGCCTGCCCCAGGCCCTTGCTATTACTTGTTTACCACTTCAGGTTCACCTCTTTTTGGTTGCTCTTCCAGCTCTTAGCCCTGGTACATGCTTTTCTGTTCACTACCACCACCACCACCTTTCCTAGAAGATTTCTACAGTATCTCAGTCACTCCTCCCGGGAATCCCAGCTACCATTGCCTACACCTACTTCCTCAGGCTTATGGTTTTTCTTCATCAGTGCCCTCTCCCCAGAAGCTATTACTTCTCTTTCTTATGGTTCTTCATCCTAGCAGTGCCTATTTGGTGCTTGTCTAGGAATGCAATCTGAGTCCAGAGTATTATAGGAAGAAGTGCTTTCCTGCTTCCCTTCCCCACCCCTCTGGCAAGGCCATGGGGAAGGGGCAAAAAGGAAGAAAACCTCAGTCACCTCCACCTGGCTCTCACACGTGCATGCTACACTATGGCAAACCTGGGAGACAGAGGAATCTCAGCAAATAGGTTCCCTTTATAGCTCGATTCTCATCTAAATGGAAATTCCAGAGTTGCTCCATCCCTACTTCTCCCAATAAAACTTGTTCCATCATAGAATCTCTTTATTATCCTGGTTCTAGAGCATGTGTGCCAAATGTCAAAGAGCCATCAGGCTGCTTAAAAGACTTCAACCAGAAAAGCAAGGCAGAAATGGTTACATATGAAGTGACTCCAATGATTCCCTTCCACCATCTTGTTCTCAAAATTAGCCAAGTTCTAATTACAAGCTTCTTTCTTCCAGGTTCATGTTATTATTCTTGTTCTGTTCTTTGCTGATAATGTAAAGTAGGAAATATACTTCTGGAAGCTTGAGCCACATAATCAACATTAAAACATGACTTAAATTTTACCTGTAGTTGATCAAAGACGTTAGAATAGCTTTCCACACTCACAAGCAACTGACTAAAAAACCAAGTCAAGTTTCTGACCCTCCCAGATACCTCCTATAGGAGTGGGGTCTTCCCACATTGGTCTTCCCTCCTCTGCCTTGATACCTCTTTGATGGTGTGCTACATGCTCGGCAAGTACTGAGGATAAACTAAGTCTGGATAAGGAAGAGGGAGAGGAATGGGATTCTTCGGTATTCTCTCTAAACAAAACTCATACCTAAGCCATGGTAGCTTCCTACGCCAGCTTTTAATTAGTTCTCATCCAGCAACTTCTGTGTTATGGTACTCCCTATAGGAAACCACTTTCCATTTCATCTGAGGCTCTATTCCATCATACTAGAGAATTCACTGCTCTAAAAAGAGTCAAAATGGCAAACTCCTTAAGGCTCATTTGAAATTATTTGTCTATATATTAATTGTTTACAGTATCCTTCTTGCTGCTAATTATTTCCACAATTCAAAGAAGTATGTTGGACCTCTTTGAAGGTTTGTCTTTTGCTGACATCCTTGGAGAAGTCTAGCCCCCAACAATGAAACTCTGTTTCCCTACCATCATTGGTGGAAAGACAAATTATTTCTCAGCAATATACATTCCCCAGTATCATATTAGTTGAGGTATGAGTACTTACCACCCTATTCGCCACAAAACAGCCTTCCCAGGCTGTTGGGTTTGAGATTTCACTATTCTTCTTCCTTTCTTCCATACTTGCTAGGGATAGAGGAGAAGGAGATAAAAGGAGCCAGGATCTTTAATATGAATGCAACATTGCTCCCAGGGCACATTTCTCTGCCCTTAGGTTAGTACCCAGACTCCAAAGTGTAGCATTGTTAGCCAAAGTGCAGTCCTTAGAGCCTCTGGTGCAGGTAAGTCATCATAAGGCTACATTAACCTAGACACAAAGTAGACATCTATCCAGAATTTAAAGCCACCGATGTATATTCTGTATGGGAAACTTCACAAGGACCTTTCTCTGGACCCTCCCTTAGCATCTTTCTTGGTCAGTAACCATTTTCTCAACTGGAATTGTATATTATCAACAGTTTGCTGCCCCAGGCTGGACAGAGTTGTGGTTTTTTACAGTATTAGACCAAGTTGTGGGCAAAAAGGCATCCAAAGTAGTAGCCTCCTGTGTTAGAATTAGGCTGCCCCTACCAAGCTACAGACTTTCCGCCAAAGTGTCTGTTTGACTCAAAGCCTTTTGGGGGGGAACCACTAAGTATGAGGGATGGGGAATTAGTACAGTTCTGCAACTCACTTTGGGATTTTAAAGGACATATGCAGCTGGATGCCAAACTTGGATCAGTACATCTTCTTGGCCAGTCCTTGCCCAGCAGAAATAAAGACTTCTTATCCTTCTTCAGTGCTACAGGTTGGAGGGAGATGTGTTGGAAGACAGGAGCTCCTTCTGTGCCAGGGTTCCAAAGTTTTGTTTTCATGTATGCCTTGGTATAGGAGAGGAAGTACATCTTTTGCCATTGCTCTTGGGAGGACAGAAAGGTGGGAAGCACCTATCTTCTCACATACCCATATTCTTCCTCAGAACAGAATAGAAGGAAATATTCATTTGGGTTAGATTACTACTGCTCATTGTCATACTTTCTCTCAATTCCCCCTCATTTAAAAATCCATCAAATTTTGGTCCAGTTGAAGATGTTGCCAGTTCTCATAACCCCAAAACCACCCCTGGATGCCATCCATCCTTTGAGCCAAATTCCTTTTCTTAGGCCATTGTCTTTGACCTGAGTAGGCAGCCCAGTACTACCTCAGAAATCATGGGGCCAACTCACAGCTGGAGAAGAGCCAGTCCTTACGATGAGCCATCCATCCATGAGTGCATCTCTTAATGTAACCTCACCCCAATCCCATCTGTTTCCATCCTTCAGCTGTGTCAACAGCCCCCAGCAGCTGGAGCCTGGACAGCGGAACCCGAGAGGCCCTGCCATTGCTGTCCGCCCATGTGGGGAGCACCTTGGCCCCACCAGTGCCTCCTCGAAGCCTTCCCTATGGTAAGAAAACTGACAGAAGGTCCCCCAGATAGTCCCACCTCTCAGGCCCCAGTAAACCACAAGGATGGGAGCCACCCAGGCAAGCAGCTTCTTTCCAGGAAAAGAGATGGAGGGAAGCAGAGAAGATGGGCTATTTCACCTGGCAGACTATTAGACAAAGCCAGAACTCCAGCTGCTATGGTAAGAACTCCAGTGTGCTGTGGTAAGAACAACAGTGGAGGTAGATTTTCGAGGGCAGCAAGTGAGGCAGATGCTTCAACAACAAGTGACTTTGGACCTGAAGGCAACAGAAATTCTGGTTGCATTTTCGAAGGCCTGGTATCTATCAGCCTGTGATCTGGCCCAGAAACCTCAGCAGTGCAGGGGTAGAAAGCCCCCCTCTGCTGCCAGTCTTCATGTCAGCTCTGAGACAACAGGACAACCTCCAGACATACCCTTCATGAGGCAGGTCACTTCTGTCTCAGTGGACTGGGAAGCGAAGAGGGACCTTTCACAGCAATAAAATTCTTAAAAAAAAAAAAAAGTAAAAGGAGGAAAAGCCTCCAAGGCTTCATCTAGTCTCTCCTGCTGGCCAGGATAGGTCTAGATTGTATCCTGTTGTATACAGAGGGTGCCCTCCTTGTTGAGAATGAATCTCTCTTTCATTTTAGGACACTATTCTCTCCACTTCGATGCTTTCCATCACCCCCTTGGCGATGCTCCTCCAGCCCTTCCTGCTCGGACGCTGCGCAAGGTAACACCAAAGCATCTCATCACAGACTGTGTCTCAAAGGAGGTGACTTGGGAAGAAGCTTGGGAAAGTGGAGATAATTCAGTGCTCACCATCAGAAAAGCTGCAGCCAAATCCTAGCTCAGCCTCTTGCTCCCCATGTAACCTTTGGCCAGTCACTTATTTTCCATAGTCATCTGAAAAATGAGGGCATTCACTTCAGTGAGCACCTGCTATGTATGTACGAGGCACTATACCAGACACTGTTGATATAAAACCAAAAATAAAGCTGCCCCTGCCTTCAAGGAGTATACATTCTACATGTACCCAGTTTAAGGGAGAGGAGGAAGGAGAGAAGAAGCACTGATGCTCTCACATAAATCCCACTTGCTAGGAAGGTGCTATTATTAGCCCCATTTTACAGATGACAGAAAAGTGAGACAAGCTGAGGTTAAGTGACCTGCCCAGGGTCACACAGCTAGTAAGTATCTGAGACTAGATTTGAACTCAGATCTTCCTAACTCTAGGTTCCGTGCTCCATACACTGTGCCACCTAGCTGATAAAGTCAAAATAAAATATACACTGAGTGAATACAGAGTAGATCTGGGAGGAGGGAGGGGTGGGAAGGGGCATTTATTTAGCACTTCTACCTTCTAGAAACTGTGCTGAGTACTTTACAAATATTTCATTTGATCCTCACAACTGCTGCTGTGGTCACATTTTACAGTTGAGGAAACTGAGGCAAACAGAGGTTAAATGACTACGGACACAATGCTAGTGAGCATACAAGGCCAGATTTGAACTCAAAGTCTTCCTGACTGTAGGCCCAGCATGCCATCCATTGCACCACCTAACTCCCTTTCTCCTGAAAGAATCTAGAAAAGCCTCTTACCAGAGCACTTGAGCTCAGCCTTAAAGAGAACTAGAGATTCTGAGAAGCAGAGAACGGAAAATGTTGCAGGCATGGAGGACCTCCTTTGCAAGGTCATGGAGACAGATGTTATGTGAAAAGGGTAGAGCAGAGGCAGCCCTGTTCTCTGTTTATCTACCTCCCAACTACCTAAACAACACTAGAGCTGGCTACCCAGCCACCCTGAGCAGGGAGCCGCAATCCTACCTGGAAAAGAAGTCTTAGCCTGGAAGTACCAGGGAGACAAGGGCTAGGTCTAATATACTTCTTAGGTGTTAGACCTTTCATTCAGTTACAGGGGAGACTGGGAACCATGAAGCATCTTGGCATCTAGGCTGTCCTGAGAATCACTGGGTAGCCCCAAAGGCCTCTGTACACAAGGGCCAGCCTCGAGCCACTCAGGATGGCCATGGTCTTCCCTGAATGATGTCCAATGATCACCTCAGCACAACTGGAGACTAGCAGGGAATAGAGTCTTCTTCTGCCCAGTCTCAAAAAGACCATAAAGAAAAAGACTGTGCTCAAACTAGCTAAGCTTCCTGCTATGCTGACCTTCTCCCCAGAATACCCTGACTGACCTCAGAGGGACAGATTACTAAAGGGCACACCAACTGTGCAGAGAGAGTCCAAAGCGTCCCTGAGAGGTCAACAAGAAAGAAGGCGGGGTTTATTGGCAGAGTTCACATTCTGTAACTAGGGAGAGGTAGGCTGCTGGCGACTTCTGAGTCTAATAACTTTTAATGCCAGGTTTTCTTGGAGTGACAGCATGCTCTGAGTGTTCCAGCAGTTACCCCAGTGTCTGCACATAGCAAGTTCTCAATAAATGTTTGCTATTATTAGTGATGATGTCTTTAAACTTCATAAATAGAAGCCAGCTTCTCACCTTGTTAACCATACACATAATGGGTGAGTTGACCCACAGAATTGCCTGGGAAGAGGTTTTAATTGACCTCTTTTTTTATTTCTAACAGTCTCCTCTCCATCCCATACCTGCATCACCCACAAGTCCCCAGTCTGGCCTGGATGGAAGCAATTCTACCCTGTCCGGCAGTGCCAGCAGTGGTGTATCCTCCTTGAGTGAGAGTAACTTTGGGCATTCTTCAGAGGTCCCACCTCGCACAGACACCATGGACTCTGTCCCTAGCCAGGCGTGGAATACTGATGAAGACTTAGAAACACCCTACCTCCCTGTCCGGTACAGTCTCTCAGAGCCTGATGTCTTGGAGTCAGTCAAATCCCAGCCATGCCGAAGCCACTCTGCTCCAAGTGGAGTGATCCCTCAGGATCCCATGGACCCTCCTCCTGCTCTACCCCCCAAACCGTATCATTCCCGACACCCACCCCTGGAGCATGAGGACGGGATGATGATGATGGAAGAGGAAGATAACAAACACCGGCCCCTACATCGAAAAGTCTCTCTGCCACCAGGAAGCATCAAGGAGGAGCAAGCCAGGGTTGCCTGGGAGCATGGCATCAGTGAGCAGTAGACTAGAGGGAGACTGTGAACAAATTGTATAATTACTCCAGGTCTAACAAGCAAGTCACCCAGAGGGGAACTAGAAAGGTATGGGACTCAGAGGAGAGAGAAACCAATTCTTTCCATTCTACTGCAGTGAACTCGGTTTCGACTGTGTACAGAGACAGTGCCAGCATGCAATGTTGCTGCTTTTGCTTTTAGTTCATTTTCTACTCTTCAATTTTCTATTGGAGCTTTCTTTTCCTTTTTTTCTCTGTGCAGTGGATGCTTTCTTCCTTCTGCAGTTACCAGCCCACACGAATGTGTGTGGATGTAACCTTTAGCCGTAGAGACTTGCACAAACAGAAGCCACATTGGAGTATCTCAGTACCAGAAGAGGAGCAGAAACATCCTCTTCCACGAACTGGCCCCTCCGGGTTTGGAAACGCACAGTAGGAGTTGCACTAGGGACCTTTTTCTTTGCTGTATAGATGCAAAAGCTAGTGGTTACATTCAGGGATTGTGTAGACTGCACATGGCAAACTTAGAGGTGGTCTATGGACAGGAGAAAAGGGGCTACTATGAAAAATAATCAGCTCTTCCAGGAACGTTTGCATATGTGGCTTCCTGGGTCTAACCTACACTGGCCCAGCTATGCTGAATCTGACTTCTACATCTTAGCCATACTGCTGGCCTTCCACAGGGGCTGCTGAAGGCCCTATGGTTCCAACTCACCCCCTGCTGCCTCCTCTAGTTTTCTCTCCATTAGTTTGAGCCCTGAACATTTGCTCCTTTTTAATGCCCCTACCCCATTTCCCTCACCCTAAGAGGCAGGGCCTCTCTCCAATTTGGCTGCAGGGCCAGCGAGGATTAGGTAGCTCCCACAGTCCTAACCCCATCCCCAGGAGCCTTCTTCCAGCTCAGTTTTGGGCAGTTGTCAACACCATTGCTTAGAGCCTAGTTATCGGAGAGTAGGGCTGTGTAATACACCAAGTAAGAAAGATTTCCCATCCCAGCTTCCTCAGAGGAGAGAGCCCAGCTCCTGCCTTTGGGTAGGTTCTTTCCTGGGCCCAGAAGGCTGTTCATTCTGATTGGGCTGACATCAACCAGGTCCTTCCATCACTGGTAAGTCCTACTGGTGTAAGAGAGGGGCCCTTAGGTCTCAGCAGCTCGGAAATCCTTTGATCTTTCAGAAGCGATCAGAATGTAGTCCATTCTCCAGAGTCAGGGATTTTCAACACTACCTCTGTTGTAAAAGAGACTGGTAGCCCAGCAGGGCTGCTGGAGCAGGCTTAAGGAAACTCAGGCTCAGTCGGCTACTGGGTGAGATGGATAAGCAAGTACATTTTTTTTTGTCTTCTTTAGAAACTCATCCCCATGCAAATGAATTCACCTTCTTCATAATGGTCCTTCATAAAGGACTAGAGGGGGCAAGGAGAGTAGGGTGAGGTGGTATCCTGTTACTAAGGAGCCCAAGCCACATAACACTGTTGCCTTCTGCCACTTGTTTATGGTGGTGTTTCAACACAGTGTTCAACGGTTGCTGGGGGTAAGCCCCAAGAACAGTTTTCCATGGCTTCACCAGCCTAAGAAAGGATGTCAGAGCTCTCTAAAGCCCTAGTGGACAACAGTGTCTTTATATGAAACTCTAATCAGGTCAGGATACTGGTTTTCCTCTTGATTTAATATTTGGGGAAATGGGGTGGACAGGTATAACAGTATTTTATCAGGGTGCTTCTAAGTTACTTTTAAAAAAAATAACAATGTCTATGAACAAAACTTTTTTTTTAACGTTTCGTTCATTTCCTGGAGTTAACATTAGTGTGAGTCAAAGTGTTTGCTCATTGCAAAGCCTCCCGTGTCATTGGAGCTCAAATCTATTTCCCATCCTGTTTTTTCTTCTCCTGATTTTTCTGGACTCTGACTGGGTGGTCTGCCAGCATTTTTGGTGCCTGGTTTTTAAACCCTAATCCGTTCCCCTTTCAAAGCAGAAAAGACAGTTGATGTAACTTGTCTTTTTGCAAATGAACACCCACATTCATAGCAAGAATGACATTCCCCTCTGACCACCTCCCTCCCATGAACAGGAAAAGAGATTGATAAAATCTGTTTTCACTGGGGGCTTCTGTGCAGGTTTTTTGCATGAGTTAGGGAATTTCTAAAAGAATACCCTTGTAGTGTCATTAATCAACAGGGCTGAGTAAGGAGCAGGGAAAACAGGAGGTTTGAGTTTTTTTCTCATTGTATTAATGACTGAAAATGGAGGTCAGCCCTACTTCTCAGGGAATTAGAGGTGGAGACAAAGGTAGCTGCGATGGAGCCTTTGTTTCATTGGCTGGCTGGGGTTCCTGAGACAGTGTTCACCAGGGCTTGGTTGATTCTGCGGTTGAATGTTGTGTTAGATCCTTGGGTGGAGGAAAATTGGCTGGTCTCAGAGGAGGTCTGAGTCTGAAGCCAGTCCCAAAGGCAGGAGTGTCCCTTGGTTCTTCTACCTGTTAACATGTGTTTATGGGGGGGAGGTGGGGGTAATAATGTGTCCAGTTAGCCTTGCTCTGTGTAGTATAATCAGATGATTGATTTATTGTTTTCCTTTCCCTACATCTCCTGCATATAACTGGGCAAAAAGGCCCCATCCCCAAACCACTTCCTATCAGCAAACCAGCCAAGCTGGAGGGGGAGGGAAAGCTGTGGAAAAGAGAGGTGAGATTCCTTTGAAAAGATTAGACGATCTCTTGATTTTCATTTTGTCAGGCATCTTTGTATATATTTCATTTGAATGCTATGTATTTGTACAGGAATTTGAGCAAAAAATGTATAGATTGTGATGTCTCACAGGTACTCTGCCCTGTAAATGTGTTTTTAATCTCTGGCATTCTGTGCTTATTTAAAATGAGAAAACCTCTAACCACTTCTTTTGTGTAGTCATGTTTTAAAAAAAACTACAAAAAAAAACCCCTATCTTAACTATACAGGAAAGCAAAATTAAAAGAAAAACAAGGAATTTGTACCCATGTCCTCAAAGGTATTTACTGTATATATTGTGATAGCATGTTCTGGACCCAACAAATAAGTGATGTGAATTTTAGATGTAAATATCCCATTTGATTTGTTTGGTTTTTTTTTTCTTTCCCTTCCCTCTTCACTCTACTGCTGTGATGTGGAATTAAAGATAATTACCTGATATTGATCCTCTGAGTAGAGAGACATTCATTGGGATTTGGCTGAAGCATTCTCCAAGGCCTTTTTGGTGCTGTACACGAGTCACTCCAGATATTCTCACTTTCCTTTAACAACCTTTCCTGCCACAAAATATAAGAAAGCCCTTCACACAGTTCTGGCTCCAAGCAAAGAATGAGAAACTTTAGCTCCCCAAAGTAGAAATTTGCTGAGTATCCTAAGACCCTGAAGACCCACTAACCAGGGGTTTTTATCCATGGGGGTCCCATGGATAGATCTCAATGAGTTCACATGACCTTGAATGAGAAAAAAATACGTCTTTATTTTCTCTAAACTCTAAAAGTTAGCATTTCCTTCAATTATTTAAAAACATTATTCTCGGGGCAGCTAGGTAACAGTGAATAGAGCACCAGCCCTGGCTACTTTTTCAATCCTTTTTGCCTCTATAACAGATGGGTACAAGAGTTTGTTAGTTCTGTACGTGGTTAAGTTATATGCCATCTGTTCATTATAAAGATAACCCTTCTTTGGACAGCATGTGTACTAACACTGAGATGGCTTCAACATTATCAGTTCCTGGAAATCTGGGAGATTATTAAAGGCAATTGGAGGAGAAGAATTTTTTAAAACTGAAGATACACAAAATGCTTTGTTTTAATGTACATCTGAAATGTTGGATTCCACCTAAAAAAGGCTTGGTCCTATGGAGGAATTCAAGAGAATCAAGGGGTAATAGAATGAGCTCTGGCCTGGGAGTCAGGAGACTTGGGTTCTATTTTTGGGTCCACCATTAACTCCCTGAGACTTTGGACAAGTCCCTCCTTCCACCCTCTGTTTCTGCCTCTGTAAAATGAGGGAGTTGGAGTAGACGATGTCTAAGATTCCATGTTCTATGATCCAAGGTTACTTCCAGACCTAGCATTCTGCATTCTAGGATGCTCAATGACTGGGTTTAAAGAAAACCACAAAATCCTAGCCCTTTAAGAGTTCATTCAAGTATCAGTACCTAGAATGACCCACTCTGTTCAGGAGACAATTATTCTGTGATTGTTAAATTGCAAAAAGGAAGAAGGATTTGGTCACTAAAGGTAAAAGCTAATGAGAGGAAATGCTATTGATTGGTAAATCTGTCTATTTTCAGAGATTTAACCAGAAAGCCTGGAGACATGACAACTTTTCTTTAATGTTGTTGTTCAGTCATTTTCAGTCGTGTCTGATTCTTCATGACCCCATTTGGAGTTTTCCTTACAAAGATGCTGGAGTAGTCTATCATTTCCTTCTCCAGTGCATTTTGCAGATGAGGAAACAGAGGCAAAAAGCGTGAAGTAATTTGCCCAGCGTCACACAGCTAGTAAGTGTCTGAGGTCAGATTTGAACTCAGAAGATGTCTTCCTAACTCTAGGCGTGGCATTCTATCCACTGAGACACCTAGCTGCGCTATACTTCTTCTATAGTAACCTTTATAAAATTATTGTAACCTTTGTATCAGAGGCTCCTTAAGGACATAAAGGACCCAGGGTATACTTTGAGAACTTGTCACTTCTCTAGCTTATTGTCCCCCACCCAAGATCAACTTGGGAATTTCAATACTTCTCTAAAGATAGTCAGCAACCTCTCTTAAAAGTATTCAGTCTCACAAGGCTTCAAAACATAGAATGATTTTATTGGCAAAGAAAAGGACACAGAAAAGACTAACAGTTGAGTCCACGAGTCGATATACGTCCCTACCACAAATGGCCATCCTACCCCAGAGACTTGTATAGCCTTTATGACAAAGTTATGAGGGAAGCCAGGATTTGCTGCACATCACTGTTCCTATCTGAATATGTTTTCTGTTGCTCCTTCTCTTGTATTTTTCCTCTCCCCAAAGCTCTTCCATTGTCGCCGCCCTCTGCCCCAGGCTTATGCTGTGAGCTTAGCAACACTGCCGTTGTCATAGCCCAGAATTTCAGAGCTGGAAGGGAAGTCAGAAACCATGCGGGCCAGAAGAATGTGAGTTCCACAAGAGCAGGAATTACTTTATTTTTAACCTTTGTATCTCATGTCTATGCCTGGCACATAATAAGCACTTAGTAAATGTTGCTTGAATTGAATCGGTACAAACTATACCTAAATAAGGATCCCCTAACCTGACAACATACCCAACAATTGGTCATCCAACCTTTGCCTGAAGACTTCTAGTGAGAGAGAACCCATCCCCTCCCAAAGTAGCCCATTCCACTTTTGGATGGCTTTAGTTATTAGAAGGTTTTCCTTACGAGGATTCAAAATCATTCTCTGTAAGTCCACTCCTGGTAGTTCCACCCACTTCTCCTGATTCTGCCTCATGGGACAAATCAAAGCCCGTCTAATCCTGCTCCCACACAAAGCCCTTCAGATACTTGGATGCAGTTATTTTGTTCCCCATTAAATCTTTTTTCCATTCTAAGGATTCCTAATTCCTTCAGCAATCTTCATATGGCCTAACCTTGAGACCCTTAACTGTCCTGATTGCTCTGTTGTTGATGTTATCCAGCTTATTGATATCCCTCCTAAACTCTGATGCCCCAAACAGAACACAAGATTCTAAATGTCTGATTAAGGCAGCAAACAGCAAGAGCCATCCTCTCTCCATCCTGAATGATATCTCTCTCAATGAACCTATTATACAATTTCAGTGTTGTGTATCAATACTTTTAACTTATATGGAGTTTGTAGTAGTTATAAACCTCCAGATCTTTTTCAGATGAACTTCTGTTGAGTCATGCTTCTGTCTTATGCTTGTGAAGTTAGTTTTTTTAACCCAAGTCTAAGACTTAGGGCTAGATAGGTGGCACAGTGGATAGAGTGCTGGGCCTGAAGTCAGAAAGATTTATCTTCATGAGTTCAAATCTGGCCTCAGACACATACTAGCTGTGTGACCCTGGGCAAGTCACTTAACCCTATTTGCCTTAGTTTCTCTTCTGTAAGATGAACCAGAGAAGGAAATGGCAAACCACTGCAAGATATCTTCCAAGAAAACCCCAAACAGGGTCAGGAAGAGTTGGACACAACTGAAAAACAACTTAACAACAATATAAAAATAAGACTTTACAATGAGGCCTATTAAATCTGGTCTTATTGGATTTAGCCTAATGTTCTAGCTTGTCAAGTTATTTTTTTCTTAATTCTGCCTATTATGTTATTTCTCCCTCCCAGATTTATGGTCATCTGCAAATCTGATAATCATATCATCTATACCTTCATCCATGTTGTTGGTTTAAAAAAAAAAAGTTAAATTACAAGAGCCAAGCACAGAGCTCTGGACACTCTACCAATGACTTCCTTCCAAGCAGACATTGAAGTGTAAATGACTACTCTTTGGGTCCAGCCATTCCACCAGTTCTGAAAACACCACCTGGCATACCATTATCTGACCCACATCTTTCCCTTTTTTCCATGAAAATCCCATGAGAGATTTTGTTCAATGAGTTGACCAAAG
This sequence comes from Pseudochirops cupreus, assembly GCA_028627135.1. Classification (NCBI taxonomy): domain Eukaryota; kingdom Metazoa; phylum Chordata; class Mammalia; order Diprotodontia; family Pseudocheiridae; genus Pseudochirops; species Pseudochirops cupreus. The sequence continues at coordinate 355,081,302 of CM053583.1, forward strand.
CTAGGCATACATCATCTATATAGCATTGCCTCTTCTCCTAGTCCAGTTATCCTGTTAAAAAAGGAAATAAGGTCAATTTGGTGTGACTTGTTTTTGATGAAGCTCTGCTGGGGCTTTGTGATCAGAAATTCCTTTTCTACATGTATATTCATCATCCCACGAATTTTGTAGTCACTCCCAGCCAGTAAAGCATATCCTCTCCCTTCTGCAGCACCCAGCTGTGCTACTCCCTCTAATTCAGCTCTTTTGCAACAGATGTTGCTCATTATCTTCCCTCTAGGCTACTCTCTCTCCAGCTGTTGGTCCTTGGAGAGAGGCACATAGTAGTAGAACTCTTTCATGATTCCATACCAGATTACCTCCTGCCTCTGTAAACCTGTTTAAAAGAAAAAAATACACCTGGTCACACAACTCCAACTTCCATAAAAGGGTGTCTCTTTAAACGGCTGTAGAAACACTTCTCTGTCTTTGTTTTCCATCTCAGATCCAATTGTGAGGAGCTCATGCCTTTCACCTCTTCCCTCCCAAGTACCTTGCAGTTATACTTGTCTGTCCTACCTACCTATTCTTGGACCTTAGAGGAATAGCCTACATTTCCTGTCTTTCACCAGAGCAGCTGGTCTGGGTTACACAAGTTACGTCAGGCTGCTATACCTCCAAAGATCTCTAAAAGTGAGGGGAAAGGAGTAGAACTAGCAGTTCTCACAAACTGTTTGGATGAGAGAAGGTCAGCTTTGACCAGAGGATTAAAGATTTGTGTCAAGGAGAGGAGAAGGAGCTGTTGTCCCTCCGTAGAGCTCGTTAGGATAGATACAACAATAGAGATCACTTTGTTGAATGATCCCCTGATTATCAATATCAAAGTATAAAACATAGAGATGGAGGTTTACCAAAGAGATTTGTCTCTATTCTAGAGGACATCCAAGGAGTCAAAGTGCAAGAGAAATTTCATAGAGGAAGTAAGGGACTGCAGATGCTTCTTGTGCTGACCATACCAAGTTGGTCAGTCAGTTAAATAGCATTAAGTGTTTACTATGTATCAGGCTTGGTGCTAATCACTGGGGATACAATGAAAGGTTAAAAAAATAAACCTAATCCATGTTCTAGAGCTCACAGTCTAATGGAGGAAACAACATGCAAACAACTATGATTAAACAAAATATACAGGATAAATTCTCATGTACTAAGCTTACAGAGACCTGGGAAAGACTTCTTGTAGAAGGTGGAACATCAGCTGAGACTCAGAGGAAGCCAGGAGGCAGACGTGAGGAGTACTGGAATACTATAGAACCTCCCCCAAAAGAATCAACCAATTTGGCCTAACATGGGATGGGGAAGGGGGGGGGGAGTAAAGAATACACATTATTAGTACCTATATCTTGGACACTGCAGATGGAGTTAAAAAGAAGAGAACTGACTGGATTGCATTTGAGAAATTATTCATCACTTTCAACTTCAACAATCTCAGGCTGCTCCCTGAAACAGAAACCTATATTTTTAGCGTTGGTTTTCTTCTCAAATATGTCACATAGCTACAAATCATAGAACACCACGGTCTCTGAAGGATCCAAATTATAAGTGACTCAGAGCAGTGAAAAGATATATGGTGGGTTCAGGTAGGTTGGAGTCATTACCAATGAAGATTTACATGCAAGAAAGTATCATAAAAGACGACATCCAAAGACACGTATGATCAGCAAAGAGGCTGGTCATGGTGTGAAGTTGAGGAAGAGCAGATGGAGAACCTAAGCGCCACACTAAAGCCCAAGGAACGCAGTGTTCGCGCTTCTTGTCGATACGTTCTGTTTCGATCGGAGGCATTTCCCAGAGTGTCCCTCCTTCTCCCCACCTCCCGGGGAGCCATCTCTTTTAGCAGAGAGTGTAAAATGAAGAGGAGAGAAAAGTAAAAATAAGTTCTAACCGGCACCAGCCAGATCCGGCGCTCTCTGCGGCGCGCCGCAGCCGCAGCCCCTCCCCTCTACACAGGAGGGACCGAGCTGCGCTCCCAGCCGCGTCTTTAAGGCCGGGCTTGGCCGTTACAATTTCGCGGTGTTTCGTTTTGTTTGTCTTGTTCTCATTTACATCGTTGTGGTCATTGTGTTTATTGTGTTCCTGGTTCCCTTAATTCACTTGTCACCATTTCACGTGTCTCCCCCCTGCTCTGTGTTCATCATATTCGCCTTTTCTTATAGTGAAATAACATTCCATTACGTTCACAGTGCTCATGTGATGTTAATAGACCTACCAGAAGACTTCCCAGAACATTGGGTGGACCCCCCCCCTCAATGGAGGATTTATGAGAAAGCATGGACCACAGTCATACAGAATAAGGAGTCACGGGTGGATTATGCACTCTGCTGTTGGCAGGAGTAGCAGCTTCAGTGGGATGGCAGACAGATTTAAAAATTGGAAACTTTTTCAATTTAAAAATTGGAAACTAAGTGGCTCATTTCCTCTCAGATTCCTGATAGCTCTCTCAAGCCTCAAACCTCAATTCAGGCCTTCATACTTCAGCCCAGGGCAGGATACCCAAATAGGAGTAGCAGAATGAAATAAGGAAAATGAACCCCAGATCTCTTTCACTCGTGACACTTTGGTCCAAAGCCAAAGGAATGAAGAGCAGGCCCTGGAATTTCATCATCCCAAGAAGAAAACTGGTACAGGTATATAGGAGAAGGAAACACTCAGATCAATCCCACTGGCTTCATTTGAAAGATGGGGCTGCTCTTATTATCTCTCAAGAAATTATGCAATAACAGAAGTCCACAGTTCCCTATAACTCTCCCTTTTTGGCCATTCTTTGCACTTTGACACTGTTAATGTTTGTTATGGTTATAATCAAAAAAGACAACTTAAACAGTCATGCCCATACTAAAAGTAAAGTCTACCTCCTGCCCCTGTTAACCAGCAAATTCCTTCAGCCCCCCATTTTAGTTTGGCTATAGAGATAACTAGTAAATTTCATTGGTTATCATGACCATTCTTTAGCTACTGGCCAACCTTCCAGTGAACCACTGTAGTCAACTACTCTGGTCCTTGGCTACACACACACACACACACACACACACACACACACACACACACACACACACACACACACACACACACAAACACACATTACATGTATCTTAAATACTGCAGATAGACAACAAACTGAGACCACCATTAAATATGGGTAGCATATTGGACCAGATCCCAAGCGTAATTATGCTATGCTTTCAATGAGTCCAAACTGCTCCCAGCCACAAAAACCCATCTTTCTAATACCACCTCAATCTCTGAAAAATCAAAATTGCTAGTGACCTCAAGGATAATTGCATGATGGAATTAAGCAGTTATTACATATTATCAAGGGTGACTTGCCCATGAAAAGTGACGTGATAAAGGACATGTATGCCTGGAAAAAGGAGTGAGCCAATAATGGCACTATGAGAGAAATAACAGATGGACAGCCCAAGTGCTAAATTCATATCTATGAAATATTATGAAAAAGTGAGGAAAGCTTGCTGGATGGATCTTCTATGAAGGATTTACAGGAAAATATAAGTAAGAATTATATGGGATGGGTAAATTGGAATCTACAACATTTCCTTCCCCATAGATTCCCTTCCTCTCCCACCATGCACACACACACACACACACACACACACACACACACACACACATGCGCGCACATGCACACACACACATACACACACACACACACACACTGAATAAAGAGATCAGAGATTCATTCATGGAAGTATGGAGATGATGACAGGGTCTATCTTTCTGCCCTGTTTAAGAAGCCTCTTCACAGGATACTCCACATTTGAGCCTTGAGTGTGATTCTGTTGTCATAGTTAATAATCCTGCTACTAAGCACTCAAATTTCTATAGGTAAAGCACTTTCCTTACAACAGCCCCATGAGGCAGATGGAGCAAGTAGCACTGTCCACATTTTGCAGACAAGGAAATCTGAAGCTCAGAGAAAGAAATGACTTGCCTACATGCCTTAGGTACCCAATGAGACCATTGCTGTTTTCCTTGGCATAATACATTCCTCCATTAAATATTTGCTTTTCAAGTCAAGGACAAGGTCAAAAGAATTGAAAAGACCATGGGGGGGAAGGACAATAGGATGGAGAGAAAGTTCCCTGGACAGAACTCTTGGGGCGGGGGGGGGGGGAGAATACAGCCCTGGAGATCCAAGCCCTGGGAAGGTCCATCCAAGCCCTGCAAAGATCCTTATCAAGTTGGGGGAAGAGAGGACAACTATTGCCAGACTTTGAAACGTTTTTCCGTGTAGTTCCTAATTATACAGGGGATAGCTAAGAAAAAGAAAATGGCAAGATCTATTTAAAGAGTTTGCCCTTTTTAAGGTAGGGCAATGACATTTTTAAAATTCCAGCCATTTCCAGCTACACTGTTTTCCCCACACTCCAATCCTTCCAGCATAACAGCTTATGAAACATTCAGTGTCTGTAGTCCCTGCCACCACAACCCAGAGGAAGAGCAGTATCTTACATTATCTATCTTCTAAAACCAGTCAAATCAGTCATCTTTGTCAAATACTCTTTTTTTATTTCACTGCGGCCAGATCTCCATCACACTGCTTTCTATCGGGGTAGGGAACCTGCAGTCTCGAGGTCACATGTGGCTCTCTAGGTCCTCAAGTGCAACCCTTTGGCTGAATCCAAATTTCACAGTTCACTGGCAGGGACCTCAGGTTACATCTTTTTTCAGTGTTTCATCATCTGTGGAGCTGGGGAGGAAGCATGAACTCAGTGGCAGGCCCCAGTGCCAAGGTTTGTAGTCACCATTTTACTCCACTATCCTTTTCTGAGTCCTTAAATTCAAGTTTCTGGTGACTAAGAGATGTGCCTCATTCCCTAAGTCCTGGAGTTTGTCATCTAGCACCTCTCCCTTGCTGTCACATCTTGTCACTTTTCATGCTTCCTCATGCTCCCCACTACTCTGCACAACAGAGAAGGGGCAGATGGAATAAAAGGAATACCACACCCCTTGTTCTACAGAGGAGGAACCAGAGACCCAGAGTTATCATCAGAGGAGAACCCAAGTCTCTTGACTCCCAGTGCTCTTTCTTTCGTCTTTTTTTCCTTTTGCTTTTTGGAGGGGTGAGGGCAGGGCAATTGGGGTTAAGTGACTTGCCCAAGGTCACACAGCTAGTAAGTGTCAAGTGTCTGAGGCCGGATTTGAACTCAGGTTCTCCTGACTCCAGGCAGGTATTCTATTCACTGTGCCGCGTAATTGCCCCTAGTGCTCTTTCTTTCAGTCAACAAGCATCTACTATGTCTACTACACCCCAATGACTGTGCAAATCACTAGGAAAACAAAGGGGGACAGAAATGGACTTTGTGCTCAGAGAGTTCACATTCTAAAGGAGAAACCAACATCTAAATAATGTGGTACTTTTTATGTGAGATATGGCCTAGACTCAGTCAGATGTACCAGCCTTTGCAGGGCAGTAGTCTTAGGTTTCCATCCTCAAGACAAGCAGTTGAGTTGGGAGTGGGATAAATGCTTCATGCTTCACTCACACACTGGCCCCAAGTTCACCTACTCAAGGAGGGCCAGCTTAGAGGCCTCCTCCAGGAATAGCAGGAACCTGGATAGATCCCAAATTTCTATAGAGTAGGGTATAGACTACAGTCTATATATTAATCACTCCCTTCTCAACTCTCTCATTGATCAGGTGGGTTCTCAGCACTAAGGGTAACAGCTTGTTTGGGCCAGGGCCAGGCCTCCTTCTCCATCTCTAAATGGAACCAGATCCTGGGTCCTACCACTTCCTCTGGAGGGTCCCTGCAAGTCAGAGATAGAACAATGGTACTACTGCTATCCCTAGGCTCAACTCCCATCCTCTTCCTTAGATGGACACAAGTGTTCTCAGTCCCCTCAAAATTCTCCCACCCTGGGTCAAAGCCCTAGTCACCCCATTCTTGTTATAACTCAGAGAATAATCCATAGCACAGCACATCCATTAGCACATTGCTAAGCCTAGGTATGTGGAATTCCAATATTTGTGAAATCCAAACTATGGTTTATCTTTTTTATGGTAGACTGCCACTGGTACATCAGGGAGGGAAATGACAGATTCATAGAAAAACCTCTAGTATACTTCTAGATACTCTATGGTGAATGTATGGGAAAACATGGATGAGAACTATGGAATGAGAAGTTTCTTCTTCCAAGTTCTCTCAGTTCTAATGCCTTCCCTTTGAGATTATCTCCAATTGATCCTGGATATACCTTTTACATAACTGTTTGCATTTGTCTCCCCCATTAAAATGTGAGCTCCTTGAAGGTAGGGTTTTTGCCTTTCTTTGTATCCCCAGCATTTAGCACAGAACCTGGTATATAGCATAGTAAGGTCCCACATGTGGCAAAGGCCATGCCCTAGGATGGAAACCTAAGACTACTGCATAGAGGGATCTTTGTATGGCTCAAAGGGAAAGAGAAATAGACATCTTTTCTCTCCATACCCTTCTCCAAAGACTTTATTCCCTGCCAGAAGGGTAGGGGTCAGAGGCCACTACTTTCCTCCCCTCAGAGAGAGGGGTTACCAGGCTAGAATTATATCTACCTTCTCCATTAAATATTATTAGTCTAGACATTGTGAGTTCCAGGTTCAAGGTAACTTCTGATCATTTTCAATATTGGGGGAAGGGTGACCCCAAATTCTGTATCTGAGATTTGACTCCTTTCTCTCCAAATACTGGTTCCACAATGCACATACATAGCAATTATCAAAGAAAACCCACTTATCTAAATAGATAAAAAGGAGAAATCAAAGAAAGTATATACAGGAGAACGTATGTATCAGACAATACAGTAGGAGTTCCCCCATTGGGAGAGATATAATCCAACCAAGAGTCCCATATCTCACTCCAAGGAAAAGTTCCGCAGAGTTTCTTCTAATGTAGCAACTCAGCACAGGGATATAATGGAGATGGCCAACTCCTCTCATGTTAGCTTCTTTCTAGAGTCTTTTCCTTCAGCAACCTGAAGTGGAGTTGACTTCAGATTCTCTCAAATCTGAAAGTCAAAAGCACCTAACTCTGAAAAGAATCACAGATTCAAGTTTGGAAAAGACCAAAGAGCTCTCCCACTCTTACCAACTCTGCCTTGCCCCTCACGCAGAGCAGGGCATTCATCTCCACTGATGAGGAGAAAGATAGAAATATAGGCATAGATATGTCATTGGCCTTTGGCACTGAAGTTACAATAGTGATTGCTAAAGAAATGCTTGTTGACTTAGTTGATTCTTGACTGAACAGTAATTCCCTCCACAATGACCTTGACAATTGGTCATCCAGCCTGTTTTAAAGATCTAGTGTTTCGGCCACTACTATCACCAGAAGCAGCCCACGGTACTTTGGGACAGGCATGACTGTTAGGAAGGCTTTCTTTACATCAAGCCTACATTGATGCAATTTTCACACATCACTCTGCTCCTCCCTCTGGGGCAAAGTGGAACAAACATAATGCCGTCCATCTTCCATGACAGACCTCCAAAGGTTTGAAGAGAGCTATCATATCTCCTTTCAATCTCTTCTTTAGAAGTTCATTTCCTTCTATAAATGCATGGATGGCATGGTCTCCAGTCCCCTCACCATCTTGGTCATCCTTCTTTAGATCGCCTATAATTTCTTAATGTCCTTCCTAAAATGTGGCCACCAGAACTGAACACAATACTCCAAATGAGGTCTAACCATGGCAGAATATAGTCAGACCTCCCTTGCTCTGAATGACTCAATTAATGCAGCCTAAGACTGAATTTATTCCCTATTTTTTGTCTGCTATGTCATATCGATAACTCACATTGAGTTTACAGTTCCCTAAAACCTACATTTCTCTTGTACACAAACTATTATGTAGCCACACTTTTCCCATCCTATACTTATTTGTACAGTTTCTTTTTGAACCCAGGTGTAAGAATTATATTTATCCCCATCAACTTTTATCTGGAAGATTGAAATAGGAAGGGTTTGATGGGACAACATAAATATTTCAAATTGAGTTAACATGACTGGGTACTAACTTTCTTTAAACTGGTTTTCTTGTTGTTACTCACAAACAGCATTCCGTCATCACATCTTTTGCACAGTCTTTCCCTCATACCTGGAAGCACTCTTTCCTCACTTCCACCTCTAAGAATCTCTTCTTTCCCTGAAAGTTCAAGTTAAGCACCACCACATGAGGATTTTCCTGATACTCCCCAACTCCTATTGTCTTAAACTCTCTCTCTCTCTCTCTCTCCCTCTCTCTCTCGCTCTCTCTCTCTCTCTCTCTGTCTCGAATTTGTATTTGGCTTATTTTTATGTCTCTTGCATGGGCATCTCTCTGCCTATATCTCCCTGTGTGTGTGTGTGTGTGTGTGTGTGTGTACACACATATATATGTTTTCCCTTCTGGAATATAAGCTCGTTGAGGGCAGTTTTGCCTGTGTCCTAAGTACCTGGAATGGTGCCCAGCACATAGTAGACACCTAATAATTGCTTGTTTATTGACTAATCTTACTAAGTTTGGCACACTTTTCTAGACTATGTAGATCTTTTTGGATCCTGACTCTACCATCCATATTATTTATCTCTCCCAGGTTTGCAGCACCTATAAATTGCCATCTATGCCATCATCCAAGTTACTATTAAAATGCCATAAGCAATAAAAGGTCAAGCACAAATCCCTAGAGACCTCCCTCTAAAACAGAGGTTCTTAAGTTTTGGGGAGTCATGGACCCACTTTGGCAATCTCATGTAACTATGGACTCCTTCTCAGAATAATGTTTTCAAAGGCATAAGATAAAATACACAGGATAACATTATAATGAAATACAGTCATTAAAATATTTTTTTTAAGTTCTCAGACCCCAGGTTAAGAACCCCTGCTCTAAACTGACATCATCCATTTTCGATGACTCTTTTGTGAACCAGTAATCTAATCAATTCCAAATCTACCTAACTGTACTAACATCTTGTCCAAATCTTTCTTACTTTCTAGAATAATGTGTCTAATTAGCAAATGTTTTTCTGAAATCTAGGTAGAAAAGAATCTCTAAACTAGAGTATTCTCCTGATCAGTGTAGTAAACATAAACTTTTTTCTTGATAAAGCAATACTGGATCTTACCAATTAATACTTCCCTTTCCAAAAGCCCACAAACTATTTCTTTAATAATATGTTCTAGAACTTCGTCAATAAGGTTCAATGTTACATTGTTTAAAGATTATGCTAATACCTTCCTGTTTTTGATTTTCCAGAGACTGGTAATAGGAGATTAGGAGTCAATTCTTTCAGTATTTTAAGACACAGGTTATTTGGGTCTAGAGCAGTGGTTCTCAACCTGTGGGTTATATTCAATTTGTAACAATGAAAATACATCCTGCATATCAGATATTTACATTACGATTCATAACAGTAGCAAAATTACAGTTATGACGTAGCAACAAAAATAATTTTATGGTTGGGGGTCACCACAACATGAGGGACTGTATTAAAGGGTCAGAGCATTAGGAACATTGAGAACCACTCATATGGTCTAGAGACTTAAACTCATTAATTAAAATTATGCACTCTTCCTCCCCCACCCCTCAAACGACCACGTCAGTTTGGAAATTCTGAGGTCCCATCAAGGTTCTCATTGGTGACGCAAGTTGGTAGAAGAGTCCATCAGAGTACTAATATTAGCTACAGAAGTTAGTAACCAAAAAGCAACTTTGAGATGGACGGGCCAAGGCACCAATCCCCAGATGCCAGAAGAGAGATGCACCTAAGGGGGACTTTATGAAGATTCCAGAAAGGGAAAAAGACTTTGAGAAACCTGTAGTTGTAAATTTACAAGTTAACCCTTTGGCCTCACTATCCTCATACTCTTAAGTAGAAATCCATTCTCTCCATGGACCTCATATGTGCAAGTGGACTACGTACTCCTCGGAGAGGAATGTTTTTGTAACGGCTACTGTTCTTGATAAACCTCCTCAGTAAGTACCCTTTCCTAAAAGCTAGTTGGTCCACAGGCTAAAGGGAAAGGGTATCAGTGGAGTGCCCAGAGCAACAATACTAGAAACTCAGCCAGAAAATTTAGAGAAATAAGACAACTGCCTTCGGGGAAGCGGCCAGCGGGTTAGCTGCCAGCGGGTTAGAGCAGGAGCTGAGGACTGGCCCACATAGGGATATTCAATAGAAACAGTAGCTAGCAATTAGATAGCGCCCTAAGGTTTGCAAAGCTTACACGTAGGGAAAAAAAAGGACTTTTAAAAAAATAGCTTGAAATTAGCATAAATCTGCCGGAAGAGAGAAACCCAAGGCCAAAAACCGGCGGAGAGCAAAGCCTGATTCATTAAACAAAGTGATCAACAAGCTTTTATTTCCAGCCGGCACTGGGCTGCTGGGGGCGAGGCATAGAAAAATCGAAGAGCTTACTTCCTGATGCTATATGCACAAATAAGTATGCACAAAATAAACGAATGATCTTGAGGGAGAGAATGGACCTTTGGGGACTTCACCGGGAATTAGTCCTTTTTAAAGTGCATCTGTGGTGGTACGGGGCGGGAATAAAAGCTGCCCTACGGGCAAAATTGAAGTGGAGAAAGCAGAGTTGTCAGGCACTTAATGGATGAAAGGATCCTTAAGGGGAAAAGTGAATAGGAAGCCCTGCTCCCTCCCCTGACCCCAGCCGCCCACCCCCTCCAGCCCGCTCGCCCGCGCCCCCGAACCACCACACCCGTTTTATGGGACTGACTCGGGAAAACGAGGGGTAAAGTTGAAAGAACCCCAAAGAGAAGGGCAGTCTTTGCAGCAACTGAAATAACTGAGTGTCACTGGAAGGATGTCCTTCCAGTGCCTTGGGGCAGTGCAGCATCAGAGAAGGGACTATGAATTCAAAGTCTAGAAACCTGGGTCTCGTTCCAAACTTCGCAATAAAAAGACAGATCGGCCTAGTGGCTAGGGTGCTAAACTCGGAGTTTGCTTCAAATGCTGTAATACAGGAGTCACTGGGTACGGCACTGACATCTCTCTGAGCCTCAGTTTCCCGAGGTTCCGTGCAAAATTGAAGATAGTAATAGCAGCCGTCTCACCAGCCCCGTGAGGGTTACGGGCTATTATCACCCCCATTTTACAGACAAGAAAAGTGAGGCACAGAGTGGTTCAATGACGTGCCCAGGGTCACACTGCTACTAAGTGTCTGACGGTAAATTTGCACTCAGGTCTTACCTCCTTCAAGTCCCAAGCTCTACCCATTGTGAGTGTATGTGGCGCTTAATTGATGTTATTGTAATTGAATTCGTCTACGGTTGAGCATGCCCCGGTGGGAGATGAACTAGGGAGGCACGGAGACAAAACGGAAAACAAGACTGGGGTCAAGGGAACAGGCAAATCAAAACATTCACAGGCCAAAGTGTTTTCTCCCCGACTGACAGCGGCATTTCCTCTCCCCCGAGAGAGCCGCCCTCTCTCGCTTTGGTCCGCCCTCCGCTAGGAGGTGCAACTACCGAGCTGCCCCCTCGAAGATGGCAGCTCCCACATAATTTCCGTTTCCGGTAAGCCGGTAAGCCAAGGGGCCACTTTCCCCATATCCCGCCCTCCTTCAATCAGCGGCCGCCAACTGTCCCGGGCTGAGAGCCGATGATAGCGTCACCCAGTAAGAAACGGCGTCGTGGAGCCGCCCGTCTGGGTTCTGTGAGGCCACGACCAATGAGAGAGCCGGACGTAGGAAGGAGCGGAGAGCGTTAGCCAATGGAATATCGCGGCGGTGCTGAAGCCGGCGCTTGGAGAAGACCCGGCTGCCGGGACCGGATCAGTCCGAGCGGCGGCGGGAGCAGGAGGATGTGGGCCTCTCACGGCCTGGCGGTGGCGCTGGCCCTGACGGTGCTGCCGGGAGGGAGCCGGGCCCTGCGGCCGGGGGACTGCGAAGGTGAGGGGGACAGAGACGCTGAGCTCGCCAGGGGAGGAGGGAGACGAGGCTATTTGGTGCCTGAGGTGGGTCGGGGCTTCGCTGAATGGGGACCCGAGGAGCCGGGCCTGGCTATGGGGTGGGGCTGGACCGGGGAAGGGGAGAAGAAGAGGAAGCTTCGGCCTTGGGGCCGGCAGAGGAGCGGCGTTATTCTGTGAAGGAAAGGCGCCGCAAAGAGGCCGCCCGCCTCCATTGTACAGAAGAGAAAACTGAGGCCCAGACCCGGGGGCCCCACACTGCCCTCCTCCTGGGGTGGCTGTTGAGGTTGTGGACCCCGCGAGCTTCGCCCCGCCCAGACGGAAGGGTCTTAAAAGTGCCTGGGGCGGGGGTCGTCTAGGGTTTTTAATTCTGCCCTTGGGCTGCTCCCGGAAGATGCGTCCGTGAGAAGTTGCAGTGCCCATTAACCGGGGTGTTGGAAGGAGAGCCCTTGGTGAGCTGGAGGCTCCATGCAGATGTACAGCCCGCTCACCAGTGTGAAGGAGCTAGAAGAAGCCCCTAGAAATAGGGGCTGTTTCCCGCTCCTGGTCAGGGAGAAGAAACAACCAGGACTTTTCTGTTTGGGGGAAAGACTGGGGCGGGGGGAGGGGGAGGAGAGAGAGTTCTTGAGGACGCCCAAAGATTGCACGTTGAAAATCGTTTCCGTCCGACCACCCCAGTGTCCCGGGGTTCCCCTGGGTCTTAGCCGAAGCTGGGACGAGATGGATCCTCTCGTTCACCTGCTTCTGTAACTGGGCTCCTTGCAGCGTCGAGGCCAATGAAGTCTCAGCTGTGCCGCATCTCTTAGTGTCGACCTGGGGGCAGGGGGCTGATGATACAGGCGGTACCAGTTTCTCAGGATTGAGGATTAAAACCATAGCTCCTAGAATTGGAAATGGAAGGAAACTTTAAGGCCATCTACTCCTACTCCCTTGTTTGTTTGTTTTTACACTTAGGAAACTGTCCCGGGGAGGTTAAGTCACACCGGTTAAGAATAATGACAGAGACAAGATTTAAATACTGTCAACTGTGTAATGAAACTAAGTATGTCAGTGCTACAAAGTTTTGAAAGTCTATTCTTCACATCACATTACTTTTAAATAGTAGAACATGGATATCTGAAAAATTTTTATGAAAGGTCAAACTGTTTGATCCAGCTCTCTGCACTGTGCCCCACCATGTTCTGTAAATCACCAAGTGCTGTCTGGTATACCAATTACTTAGATGGGACCCTTAATGAGAAGTTATTCTGATCCATTATATAGACTGTACATCCCTAGATGTTTCTAAAGAATGTGGGTGGATCAGCACAGATCTGCTTCTGTCAGGAAAATTGTGTTGATACCTTAATAGCTAAAAGACTCTTATTATGGGGTCCCTACAAAGCTTTCCTGCTTTTCTCTTTTGGCAGGACTTTTGTGTTATTAGAGTCAGTTCATGTTAACCTATCACCCAAAGCAATCCTCTGAATCATTTCCATGTTGGGGACGCCTTTTGAGTTGTCTCAGATCTTGTAACGTTGAGGCTGTTCTCTCCGCTGGCAACCTAGTGCAGGTACTCATCATCACCTCTTGCCCATATAAGTACAATGACCTTATAATTTGTCTCCCTCTTTCCAGTTCCTCTCATCTCCAGTCCATCGGCCACCCAGCTACTGACGTGACATTTCTTGTAAAACACAGGCTGTCCCATCTAAGGAATCAAGCATTTATTAAGCGCCTTTAGTGTGCCAAGTACAGTGCCAGACACTAAAGACAGATAGAAAAAAAACGAGTCAATTCCTGCTCTCAAGACACTTACATTCTATTAGAGGAGATAACATATATACACATGTATTTATATACATGTGTGTATAAACATACCCACATATACATGAATATATGTGTATACAAAGTAGGGAAGGAATGCTTTCATGGAAAGGAAAGTGGTACTTGAAAGGGCACTATGAGGTGTGGTGAGTTGAGAAGTGCCTGTCAATGGTTTTATGTTACCTCTAAGATCAAATACATCCTTTTCTGTTTGTTATTTTAAAAGCCCTTCACAGTCTGGTCCCAAACTTGTCTTTCTAGACTTAATTCCCATGACTCCCCCTCCTGCGCCCAATTGACTTGACTTTCTGCTGCACAGCGCCCACACACAGCACTTCTCTCTCTGGCATCTCTGCTTTTGTTCAAGCTGCCCCCTGCCCTTCGGCCCAGAATTACTTTGTGTATGTTTTGTATTAACTTACTCCGGTAAGGTAAATGTCCTTTCTCCTTTATCAAGCTCCTCGTGGGCAGGCACTTAATAAATGTTGATTGTACTTGAATATTGTGAATTTGGACAAACTTCTTCTGCAGTCTGAGCTTAGTTTAAAAGGGCTGAGATTGGACTCTTTGCTCTCTTAAGAAGCCTTCTGCTTCTAAAACAAAAATAAAAAGGCATTATAGGCCTTTGATTCTTATACCCATGAGAGCACTGGCCTAGATGAGCCCACTCCATTTGTTGAGCTTGACTTCTACAAAGTCAGAGAATTCCAGAGTGGCTGATAACTTTATTCTGAAATGAGAAGTTTGTGATAAACAAATTTCTCAGGCATACAGATAATGGAGGAGAACTTCACTATCAAATAGGCAGGGCTAGTCAGGGAACTAAAACTAGAACCAGAGAGGACTGTCAGGTCTCCAGGTCATTAAGTACGTAATGCAGAGTGGATGCATGCATCGGCTATTAGTATATTTGTGGGTCTCTGATGCATTGTTTGGTTTAGACAGCCCTTTTCTGCATAGAAATTTTCACTAACAGCCAAGACTATTATACTGTGGTGTCTAAGCAGGCCATCCTAAGTATAGGCAGACCAGGCAGCCAAATGGACTCCTGTCCCCAAATACATATCTTTCCATATCACAGTGTCTAGAATGCTGCTGTTCGAGACACATTCCTTTGGGTAAAGACATCCTTCCAGGACACCCATGTTTAAAATGTAAATATATTACCTTTTAGGAATAATTTTAACACTCATTAATACTTAGCATGGATTACCAGGTTAACTGTCTCATAGGGTGTAGTGGAAGGAATACAAGTGAGCTACTATCTGTAAGTCTTCCATTGATCAAAACCTGGTACTGCATGCCTGCTGATACAGTTAGGAAGCCTAATAAATGTTAAAAGAAGCAATTATAGTTAAAACTTAGAAGGCAAGTCTCTTGATGTTCTTTTTCTGGATATTTGGAATAAACATAAGTGTGACTGCTATAACTTTCCCTTTTTTTTTTTAATAGTATGCATTTCTTTTCTGGGAAAATTTTACCAAGACCTTAAAGACAGAGATGTCACATTTTCCCCAAGCAACATTGAAAATGAACTTATGAAGTTTTGCAATGATGCAAAAGGAAAAGAAAACCGTTTGGTGAGTATGCCATGCTTTAGCCTTCTTTAGATGGGTTTGTCAAAATCCATTGATAACAGGTTTCTTTTTGTGCTGAAGGCCTGTTCTGAGAACTTCATCTGTGCTCATTGAGTTCAGCCTTTAAGCTTAACACTTGGTGTACCAGCCAGCTTTGTTCCCCAAAGCTCTTACCCCAAGCAAGGTAAGGTAATTCAAGATAAAGTAATTTGGGATGGGAATAATCTTCTGTAACTTCAGACTTCTTCTTGGAAGTGTTATATTTACTAATATCAGAATGAGTTTATTTTTGTGGTCAGAGATAAAAAACAATTATCTTGAAGTTAGAAGTGCCTGAAAGGAAGTGTTTGACTTCAGTTCCTTTTGAAGATCTGATTATTAAAAGTCTGAATGATTGTGGCTTAAAAATTTCAATCTAGGGCAAAGCAAATACTAGAATAACTTAGGCTATAAAATATAAAAGTACATTTTTTTAAGAAAAAAAATTTTGACTTTGTGTAATATTGACTATTTAATATGGGCTGTCCCTCCCTGCCTCTACCCTCCTTAACTCTACCTGTTGACCTCCTGGCTTCCTTTAAGTCCTAACTTAAATCTCATCTTTTTCTGGAAGCCTTTCCCAGCCCCTCCGTTAAATTATTCCCTATTTATCCTATACATAGCTTGTTTGGTCTGTGCTTGTTTGCATGTTGTCACCTTGTAACGCCAAGCAAAGGCAACTTCTAAGGTTCGGATTACCAGTATAGTAAATCCTATTTATTCAGCAAACATTCACAGAACAGAAAAAGTCAAAATACAGTGTAACTTGTTCCTTTAGCAAATTCTCAATTCAATCCAGGAACTTCTCTACCCCTAGACAGTACATTCATTTAGTCAGTCAAAAGTCTTCTCAAGTGGAGATTAGTCTCTAACCATAAACAAAGTACATTCATTTGGTCCAGCACTCAAAGGCTTCCCACCCCTGAATCTCAAAAGGGGCCGGAGAACACAAAAGGCCATCCACCCTTAAGTTACTAGGTTAAACTCAGCATTGAATACCCAAGGAAAAGTCCTTCTTACATCTTCACCCTAGCCCTCAGCAATCTCAGTTCCTGGGGAGACAAGGCTCAACAAAGCCATAGCCAGTGTCCTCATCAAGTCACTCTCTGCCTGTAGAACAGCCCCAGAACCACTGAAAACATCAGCAAGGCCCTCTTCCAGGATTTCTGTAAACATACAACAGGAAAATCCTTCAGGGCTTCTGAACCAACAGCCAGTTTCCAGACCTCTTCAACAGCAGCACTGTCCTTCACCATCAGGTGAATCTGGCAAAACCACATCAAAACAGACAGACAAAATACCGGCATCACAGCCATGCCTCCTCAGTCCTCGGCAGTTCTGGGAGGCAGTTCTCAAAGTCCTGGGCAGCTCCAACGGGCCCTCAGCCGTCTTTTTCTCAGCAACTCAGGCTCCACGATACTGGATACTGCTGTTCCCAAGTCCTTCTGGCTTTCTCTCTGCTTGGGCCTCTCTCCCAACTCATGCCTCCTCCCAGTTCAGCCCCCTCTCTTCACGTCAACAAGTCCATCCCACAAGGGGGATTCACAAGCTCTGGGTTTTAACACTCAACCCCAAAACCAAGCCAATACAGGGGCATCTCCCAATTCCATTACCAATACACACCTCTATTGGATTGTAAGCTCCTTGAGGGTAGGGACTGTCTTTCACCTTTCCTTGTATCTCCAGCACTTAGCACAGTACCCTGACATACAGACACTTAATAAATGTTGCTTGATTGGTATTTGTAAAAGTAATTGTCATATTAAAAAACAAAACTGAACAGTGTGCAAGTATAAATGACAAAGCCTGGTCATAAAGAAGAGGCAGGAGACTCTGAGTAAGGGTCATTGCATATGCTGTGAGACTTCAGGGATGGGTTGTTTTTGCTGAAATTGATATAAAAGTTTCTCAAGTAATTGTTCTTTCTTCCTCCAGTGCTATTACATTGGAGCCACCAGTGATGCAGCCACCAAGATCATCAATGAAGTGTCCAAGCCTCTTAGCCACCACATTCCTGTTGAGAAGATCTGTGAGAAGCTAAAAAAGAAAGACAGTCAAGTCTGTGAGCTCAAATATGGTGAGTTCTGACACATCCTCTACCATCAGGAAGGAAGGAAACAAGCATTCATTTAAGAGAAGAAGGGAAAGGAATAAGCCTTTATTAAATGCCTCCTCTGTGCCAGGCACTATGCCAAGTGTTTTACAGATATATCTTGTTTGATCTTCACAACAAGCCTAGGAGGTAGGTGCTATTATCTCCATTTTACAGTTGAGGAAACTGAGGCAGGCAGCAGTTAAGTGATTTGCCTACGGTCACACAACTAATAAGTGCCTGAGACTGGATTTGAATTGAGTTCTTCCTGGCTCTAGGCCCAGTGCTCTTCTATCCACTCAGATACTGGATGCCTCAGTGGCAAAAGTGATCTCCTCAGATGGGTGCTTCATCTCATTCACTGTTCTAGCAGGACTTGGTTCTCATACTAATCTGAAATTCTTAGCTGTGTCCAAACAACTTTGGGAGTGGTGTTCTCCTTTTCTGCTCACAAAAACATAGACTGACAGAGCCAGAGTCAAAAAATGCTCTTGCTGTGGTAGAGGTTTTTCCTACTTATTTTAACAGCATCAGATCACTTGGTGAGCCGTTTCTTTCATGTCTTAATGTAGAAGTTGCTGGCCTTCCAAAAAGTCTACAAAAAGAATCTGTTTGAATGTTCCTGGTTTATTATTGGCTATTAAAAGCACGTTTTAAATTAGTCTCCAATATATTGTTTCTAAACAGTATGGCTCACTCAATTGTGTGAAGCAGGCATTGAGCTTTGATTATGTGTATGGAGAACTAGTGTTGGGGAACTAGTCATGTTAACCTTCACCACTGTGGCTAGCTCAGTGCCTCCCACAGTGCAGGTTTCTACTGAATAAGTGACCAGTATTCCTTTTTGGGGAATCGCCATTGTCCTCTCCCCACCCCCTCACCTTCGAGGCAGCTTTGTTACAACAGCTTTGATAGGTTGTGTGATGGCTTTCTTTTAAGTGACAGTGTACACTGACAGTGGAGAAGAAGCTCATTAAGAGAGGCTTGTAGAGTAAGTAGAAGGGGGGTAAAAGCAGGAACTGCCGAGTTGGTGCTGTGGTCCTTCTCAGTGACTAACATCTCCCTCACCCTTCCTCCAGATAAACAGATTGACCTGAGCACGGTGGATCTGAAGAAACTCAGAGTTAAGGAGCTGAAGAAGATCCTGGATGACTGGGGTGAAATGTGTAAAGGCTGTGCTGAAAAATCAGACTACATACGCAAAATTAATGAACTGATGCCCAAATATGCCCCCAAGGCAGCTAGTTCACGGACTGATCTTTAGTTTGCACAGTGCTGTGTAGGCGTCTCAGAAGAAATCACATTTAATCTGTTTCCAAACAGCCTTTTTGTAATTTATTTTTAAGAGGGCTCCTGACGGTGTCAGATCTGAAACCTGGGGCTTGATTCAAGATGCTGGTTCTACAGCTCCATTGCGTCTTTCTCTGTACTGTTTCTTCATTTAGGACTTCACAGTATGTATGGGATTTTTTTATTAAAGTTTTAAAAAAAATTAGCTTTCTAGCTGTCAGAGTCCTTGCCATTCTCAGCTCTGGTAAGGTTATCTTTGCTGCAAGAGCGTTCCTCAGGAAGCAGATCACAAGGTGACCAGTCTCACCTCCTAGAACGTAAGGAACAAAGGAATAGATTGTCAAATCTGGTGGTTGTACTTAAAGAAGAGCAGGTCACTCTTTATTACTTTTAGAAGGGTAGCTGTCTCTGTATTTGCACAACAGAGAATGTTCAAATCCTACTGACTTGTGGGCAAGTCACTTCAGTGTTCTAGAGAACTCCAAGACCAGAAGTTGCTGTCCTGCACTAATAAAGGGAGTTTGTTTATCCAGGAGTTCTCTCTGCCAGTGAAATCATAGGTAGATTGCCTGTCCTCTTCTGACAGACTTAACATCCAGAGAAGTTATAGAGAATTGTCCAGTTTTGATCCTTGATGCCCAAGAAACTGAATTCCTAGAATAAACTTTTTTGGTTTGATCATCAGCTCTACCTTCCAAGGCCCAAAAAACTAATACAGTCTGGGTCTGGGGTGTTCAGAAGACAGAATTGTTTCCTAGTACAGTGAGTTATTGGAACAACGAGGAGGGCAGGGAGATGAATAAAATGGATCATAGCATGAAGAGACCTTTGAGATCATCAAGTCTAAACCCTTTAATATAGAAGAGAAAACATCCACAGAGGAAAAGATGTTTGTCTGAGGTTAGATACTAAATTAGTATTAAAGGACAGAGCTAGGTCTCTGGCCTGCATTTTGTTCTGTTAGATAATGCTGTCTCAAAGTTCCAGAAGTCTGCACAGCCCATTAGACTGAAATAGCAGACCCAACAGTACCAATAGAAAATTTTCTGAGAAAGGTCAATAGGAACTCAGAACATTGAAAGGCCTGTGGTTCTAATGGAGTCCCGTTGTTCATATAGTCCCAGCATTTCTCCAGATAATTGTGAGCCTATGCCTCAACCTCAATGACCTCTGGTCTTGTTTGCCATCATTAGGCCAACGTTGGGTACCAGGCAGCTGAAAAAGTAGCCCAAATGCAGGGTCTCATCTAAAGTATCAAAGAACCAAAATGACATACACAAAGTTCAGAAATGTGTTTTTTTCATTTTAGGTAGACAAGACTTTGTCTTCCACTTCCATATTCCACTCTACCTTTTAATATAAACAAGCAGTATTTGCCAATTTGAAGAGGTTTTTACCTGGCATATAAAGGACTTCTGTCTGTGCATAATATTTGTAGTAGATATGTGACTTAGGACTTTCCCCTGAGAAATTCTGTGAAATGTTGTGATCTGTATTTTATCCCTGTTTTTCAATACTTTAGTGCAATTTTCTTGTATGATTTCCTTAAGTGAGGAATATAGGCTCTTCATTTCATAAGGTTTTTCTGAAAAGTATTATAATTCTTCATATGATTTTATTGCAGTTTAGGCTCTGCCCACCCAGAGATGCCAAAAACTGTTGCGACTTCATGGTGTGTTGTGGTAGAACCATCTCAAAAGAATTCAGAGTTGGATTACCTCTAATCCAAGTATAGGCATTTACTGAGATCAACTCTTCCCATGAATGGGGCTAAATTCCAAGAGGAATTTCAGAGAAAGCAAGGTGGATTTTTATAGGGTAAAGATGCCATCACATAACAAATTATGAATATTAAAAAGGCAGGAAGGGTTAAGAGATTAGGTAATAAGGGAGGGGTCCCAGCCACAGTGGCACTGCCATGTGATTACCCACAATGCATACAGAAAACCCATTGGGTGGGTATGTATGTATTATATGATAATAAGCTTCTACATCATAAGTTCACTCTAAGTCAGCTCTTAACTATTACTGTGCAAGTGTCTACTTAAGCAAAGTCCCTTCTATTGTTTTGGGGTCTACATCCTGGTGGTGCTGTTTTTCTGACTGTCTGAGTATTATGGTCCTCTCTCAGACTGATTGTGGTTGTGGTTGAGTGCATGAACACACCTGCAGTTTCTGTGGGAAATACAAGGCATGGGTCTGGGGGCAGTGGCTGGGATCCCATCACTTCCACATGCCTGCTGTTCTGTGAGAAATATGAGTTCATGGACATACCTGATGTTCTAATAAGTAGTGAGGCATATATGAAGAAGTTAGGATATTGAGTGGGGGCAGGGGTGAGTGACTCCAGGGGCAGTGAACCTTATAAGGAAGTCAGAATACTGGGGCTAGGGGCAGCTTTATTAGGATCCATCAATTTCTTCATATCTTTTCCTTCATCTCGGACTTCACATTGTAAAGATTTCATGTTCTTCCAAATCTGAATTTCAAATCCCCTGTCCTTTCTCAGTTGGCTATTTTGGAGAGAGCTCTCATCTGCCCCCGTTTTTGTCTTTGTCTTTAATTTTTATCTTTTTTTTTTTAAGAAAGAGTTCTAAGTGATGATCTATCACCCTGAAGAGGCTAAGATTTCCATCCTGATTTCTTTGATGTTTTTAATTATTTTTGGTGTTTCTCTTTTGAGCCATTCTGTTGATTTTTTTTTTAATCCTTTCATCAGGGAATTTATAGTTGCTTTCTATTCTGGGGAAACTGGACAAGTACTACATACTGAGGAAAGGCAGCGTCCTAGTTTTCAAAAAAGGAAAGAGAATGTAGTCTGCAGACTACAAGCTAGTAAGTTTGACTTTAGTCCTTGGAAAAATTCTAGAATAAATTGCTAAAGATTACCATTAAAATAATATAAAGTGCTTGGTGAACACCTAGAAATGGAAGAAACAACATGGCTTCTGCAATAACAAATCATGCCAAAATAGCCTCGTTTCTTTTTTTTTCTTTTGATGGGAATTACCAGACTGGTAGATTGGGGTAAGGTTGCCAATAACAAGATTTCAGCAAAACTTTGGACAAAAATCTTTCAAGTGACTCTTCTGGACAAGACAAATATGTACTAGATGATACTGCAATTGGAGTTATTAATATTTTTATATAAACTTCAGAGGAAATCTTTGGTGGAGTGGCCCCAGAGATCTGTGCTTGGTCATCAAACTTTACTATTAATTTGCCATGATCAAATTTGCTGAGAACCATGAAGCAGACAAAGGGCATACTGATGTCCTTTGATCTGCAATATGAATTCTTTCCCTGCCTGCAAATTTCTTAATGTCCAGGATCACTTTGGCTTTTCACTCTGTATGTAGAATCATATAGCCCATGGGAGCATTAGAGATTAAAAATCAGACCTGTGAATTTTTTTAAGCTTATGAAATTAGTTGAATCATATATAAGACCCAACAGAACTAAAGTCTTAGTCTTGTGAGTCAACTATGAGGCAGTATTGCAAATGATTCCCTTCTTTTCTGATAATACAGCACAAAAAAAGTGAGATTCAACTTCCATAGGAGTTTTAGGACTTGTGTAAGGCAGGTTCTAAAAAATGTGTCACTGACTCTTCTGACACAGTTACATTGCTCATATCAAAAGATAGCTGGCCTGAGTGGAATACCAAATTGGGGGTCTTCAGCCATGTGCATATAACCTCCATTCTCCCAATTCTCATCCCAGCTGTTGAAAATCCAAGATCTGTGGTGCTCAACTTCATCTTCAGAGCTGTACCCCACTACCAAGACTGGTGACCCATGGTAGTATGAGTCGTTTAGTAAGGCCCTGAGCTATAGAAGTCAGAAGCCATCAGGTCCAGCATTGATGGCCACAGAGACAAGTTCCACAGCCAGACACAGCATCTTGGAGGGTCTTCTCAGCACTTGAAGGAAACATAGGTAGCAAAGCCAGCGTCATTGACTACAGATAATTCTGCCTTGTACTTATATTCTTTTCTTGGCCATGTAAGAGTATAGAAGTATTAAGAATCAATGGCCCCATTCTCCTTGTTATACTGAGGACCCCCATTATAAACCCATGTTTCCCTGCTTCCAACTGCAGTCCACTAGCCTCTGCTCATTCACAGGTGAGAATAGAGCAGGATGTAGCCATGTTCTCTCAAGTTTGCTGCTCTGAAAACCTTCACAAACTTGGGTGTCATGGATATTACACTTGGGGGTTTTCTTTCTAGATCAGCGGTTCTCAACCTGAAGGGTGCGACCCCTTTGGGGGTCGAATGACCCTTTCACAGGGGTAGCCTAAGACCATCGGAAAACATATTTCCGATAGTCTTAGGAACTGAGACACCGCTCCTCTATCCATCTCCAAGTGGATGTGCCCACATGCAGATATGCCCACATACAAGTATTAAAGGGTCGTGGCATTAGGAAGATTGAGAACCACTGTTCTAGATGATTTGTAGTCCAGAATCTTTTCCATGAATTCTTTGGTCATGTCACCAAACTGATTCATGGCCAGTCTAAGAATAGTCCATGCTGTATCCCGTGTTGTACAATTCATTTTCTCTTCTGAAAGAGAAGCTTGTACAGCTAGCTCTCTTGTACACTCTTGAAGGTCTTCTGAAACCAAGATTTCCATACCTTCCAGTGAGTGTCCTTCTGGATAGAATGAAGTGCCCCCAGGGCCAACCCCAGACACTGCAGCCACTAAGAGATAAAACTCCGTTACTTACACTATTAACAAAAACACTGGAAGAGAAATGTTGAAGGTTTTCTTTTTTATAAGTTAACTGATATTTGTTTCTATTTTCTACTCCTTCAAAGAGTTATTTGTTTCCTAGGGGAAGTGGTGAGCAGACCTGGGCTTGTAACCCTTGTGATAAGGTGAATCATCTTTGCTTTCCATTCCATGTTCTCCCAGTGGTTGGGAACTTAGATTGAGAAAGGGTTGGAGACAAATTGGTTGTTCAAGCTTGAGTATATGGCCAACTGGCTGGAAAGCACCAGGCAATCTGGGATTCCCAGAAGCACAAATAGGTTATATTAAACCACATGCACTTATCTCACATAGTCTCTCATTGTAACAAATTTGTGAAGCTGAAGCTAAGAATCAGCCAGAAAATAGTTTCTAATTGGCTTGAATTGAGTCCTTAAAAGAAAGCTCTGGTCCATTACTAGCTTTAGTAACATTTCCTATCATATATGCATGTGGTACAAGGGACAGGAAATGACAAAGTTATAAAGAGCATCCCTTCAATTTTCGGCACCTCTCTCCTCTCTTGCAATACACCTTTCCCACTATAGCACATAGACAACTGTTTTTAATAAAGTGCTCAAAAAGTACCACTTTCATTTCTTGGTGTAACCTATGTACAAATGAGGCAAATGATAGGTTTATGCCTTATGGTGCAGTGGATATTGTGCCAGATGTGGAGTTAGGAAGACCTAAATTCAAATTCAGCCTCAGACACTTCCTAGCTGTGTGACCTTGGGTAAGACACTTGACCGTGTTTGCCACAGTTCCCTCATCTGTAAAACTGGAGGAGGAAATGGCCAGTATCTTTGCCAAGAAAAACCCAAATGTGGTCACGAAGACTTGGACGTGACTGAAGAGGCTAAACAATAAGCACTGTTGGCTCACAAGCCTGGCACAAGATTAAAGTATTCATGTCTAACATCCATGGTTCATGTACTCCAAATCAGCTGGTTCCTCTCATTTGATTCTCATAGCAGCCCTGTGGAGCAAGTGGTATTCTTCCCATCCTGGGCTGGGCCTGAACCTGAAGCTGTAACTGAGTTCTGGAGCTGTAAGATGTTCCAGAGATCTGAGCCACAACCCTCATCTTATGGGGGGAGGGAGGGATGCTATTCTGGGCCTTCCATGCTGTCTCTTGTTTTTGCTCTTAGTAACTTATCTGAAAGTGTAGAAAACCTCACCACTATAGTCTCCATCAGTTCACCCATCTTAGATCACTCCAGTTTTCTATTTTCTCAGGAAACTGTCCTCAGGTGCTCATAGGGAGGGATGGAGTTCATGCCAGCAAGCTACCCATAGCTGTTAGAAATCCTTAGTCAACTCATATCCTGTCCCTGAGCTGTCCTCAATGCAACATAAGTATTCTCAAAACCCAACATTTACATTTCAACACATTTGCTTTTGCCCCTCTGAGGCCATCCTCCCTCTCAAAAAAAAAAAAAAGATTTAGGAATTATTGCTATATCTCTTGCTGGCAGTATTGGCTCAGAGAGAAAGTTCTGCCAACTTGTAGACCTTGGTTAAGTCCATTAACATTTATAAAATGTGAGTATGACTTCCATTATCTCATAGGTTCAGGCTTTTTATAGGCTAGAGGACCAAATGACAAAATAGATATGAAGGATGATCTTAAATTGTGCAGTTAACTTTTGGCCTAGCACTGTAATGCTTTTTAAAGCTCAGACCCCATTCATTATCTCTTTAGCTCTGTGAGACCTGTCAGGAAGATCTCATAGGCTAACAATGAATTTGCAACAACAATCAAAGGAACTGGGTGGAAATTTTGTCTTTGCAGTGACAAGCAAATCACTTAACCTCTCTGGGCTTCAGTGTCCACATCTGTCAAATAAACAGATTGACCTGGATGATGTCCAAAAATGCCATGACCTTATGACTGTCTCTTTACCTCAGGAAGTAAACCTGGACTTAGTTGTATCCTCCAGGCTTCAGCTACTGGAGAGCAGTGTAGCTGAATCATCATCTCCATACACGGAGCTACCCAGAAATAAGAGTTGTGGCCATCAACATATAGGAAGAGATGAGTCGTCTACAGGAGAGCAAAATGACAACTCTCACAAGGTCAAATGGGGGGTGAAGGTACTTGTGGGGTGGTGATAGTAAGACCCAAGGACAAGAAGAGAGAGGAAATCCCAACACCCAGTACGGATGGGTCTTAATGTCTCTTCCAATCATACAGCTACCTGGATGTAGGGGAGGTCCTTACTAGCACCATTTTCCTTCTAGGGTCCTTTTGTTCTCAGCTGAATTCCATGGTTCTTGAAGATCATAATCTCCTGAAACATTCACCAGGCAATGAATCCTTGGGCACTTTCTCTTCAGACTTGGTCATTAACAGCATGCCCTCCCCCCAAGTCATCTCAAGTCCATCTGTCACACTATGAATGGCTCTAGGTGAGCCCATGAGCCACCAGAAGAGAGAGCAGGAAGTAAAAGTCCCCTTGCCCCAAAACACATTGCTCTCAAAGGTAAAAGCTAAAATTTCTGGTCCTTTCAACATGAATTGGTTATTCCTATCCTACAGCTCAGATGTGGTATCTTTCCAAGCAGTCCATCACCTAAGGGAGAGGGATGATCTTGGGAACCCTCTTCTCACTCCACACAGTCCTTCCCTCTCTCTGGGGATCCACAAAACCTCCCTAACAAGTATATGACTGGAGTGACCAGCGTCTGGGGTTCAGCATGGGACAGCTCCTTGAGCCTCTGGACGCTGACTCTCCTGGGGGCTTTATCGTAGGAAGCGGTGTAAGGCTCTCCAGAGCCAAGTAAAACATCGTAGACTGGGGACCCAATCCCCATTCCTATTTCCTGTCCGTGGGACCTTGAGAATTAAGTACCTTCCTCCTCCAAAAGCTACTTTCCCTTCCTGTACAAGGCCAGGATCCCTTCCACTTCCTCAGGTCCTAGGGAAGGGAAGGGTCGGAGGAGAGATGGAGAATTCCAGCCTCTCCAGGAACTGAAGGGGAGGGGGATTACAGGGTCGACTCCCAAATATCATGTTGTAAGACGGAAGCAGCTAGGGCCTGGAGTCAGGAGACCTACGTTCAAATCAGACTTCAGACACGAACTTTGACCTCGGGCAAACCCTATTTGCCTCAGTTTCCTTATCTGTCAAATGAGCTGGAGAAGGAGACGGCAAACCACTCCAGTATCTCTGCCAGGAAAACCCCAAATGGAGTCACGAGGAGTCGGACACGGCTGAACAACTACATGTCCAATGGTCGCTTTGGGAATCAGATTGGTAAAGCACTTTGCAAACCTTAACACTATATAAATGTAAGTAGCTCTCGGCTGCCCGGGCCAAGTGCCAGAACAGCGCATCTTCCGGGGATAGCGCGTCACTCCTGGGCTCACTCGCTGCCAAGGTGACTGACAACGCCGAAGCCAGAGCAGGCTGGTTGTTTCGCCGGCTGGGCGACAGGTGGCGCTAAAGCCTGTGCTCCAATCGGCTGTCGAATGGAGTCAGAGCCCGGGAAGGCAGGGGGGAAGTGACGGAAGGGCTGAGGGCTCTCCCATCGGACGCCTGGCCGCCGATCCGCGCGCCTTGATGACGCAATGCGCGCTGTCCTTGTCCCTGTCCCCTCCCCTTCCTCCCTGCGCTTTTCCTCCCCCGCCTTTTCGCGGCCGCCGCGCTCAGTCCTTTTGTCCAAGATGGCGGCCCGGGGGGCGCTGCCTCCTCCTCCTGCTCCTGCTCCTGCTCCCGCCCCGGCCCCGCCGCCGCCGCCCCCGCGCCGCTGCCCGGTCGCGCTGTGAGGGAGGGGGCCCGGCCAGGCCCGGCTGGCCTCGGCGCCATGAAGCGGCAGAGCGAGCGCGACTCGAGCCCGGGGGCCCGCGGGGCGTCGTCGTCATCATCGTCGGCGAAGCGGCCCCGGGAGCGGGAACGGGATCGGGATCGGGAGCGCGGGGATCGGGAGCGGGAGCGGGGCGAGCGCGGGGAGCGGGAGCGCGGCGAGCGCGGGGAGCGCGAGCGGGAGCGCGGGGAGCCCGACTCGAGCGGCGGCGGCAGCGGAAGCCGGCGGGCCGCGCACAAGAGCTCTGGCTCGGGCTGCGGCTCCGGCTCCGGCCCCGCCAAGCACCAGGCCCCGGCCCGCGCCCGCGACAAGCCCCGCGGCAGCGGCGGCGGCGGCGGCGGCGGCAGCAGCAGCAGCAGCCACCGCGACGGCCGAGGCTCCGGGGACTCCAACCACCGCGCGGGGGGTGGCGGCGGCGGCCGCTCGGGGGGAGGCAGCGCCCGCGCCAAAGCCGGTGAGTCCGGCTCGGCGTCTGCCTCGTCCCCCGGGGCCTCCCCGCTGCTGCTGCTGCCACCGCTTCCCGAGCCACCCGCACCCGCGCCTGCCCCGCCGCCGCCGCCCGCACCTGCCCCGCCGCCGCCACCGCCCGAGTACAAGACGCTGCTCATCAGCAGCCTGAGCCCCGCGCTGCCGGCCGAGCACCTGGAGGACCGCCTCTTCCACCAGTTCAAGCGCTTCGGCGAGATCAGCCTGCGCCTGTCGCATACCCCCGAGCTGGGCAGGGTGGCTTATGTGAACTTCCGACACCCGCAGGATGCCCGTGATGCCCGGCACCACGCCCGCGCCCGCCAGCTCCTGCTCTACGACCGGCCGCTCAAGGTGGAGCCCGTGTATCTGCGGGGCAGCAGCAGTAGCAGCCGGCGCAGCAGCAGCAGCAGTGCCGGGGCCGCAGCCACCACGCCACCACCCGGGCCCCCGGCCCCTGCCGACCCCCTGGGCTACCTGCCCCTGCACGGGGGCTACCAGTACAAGCAGCGCTCCCTTTCCCCCGTGGGCGCTCCCCCGCTGCGAGAGCCCCGGGCCCGGCATGCGGCCGCGGCGGCTGCCTTCGCCCTGGACGCTGCTGCGGCCGCGGCCGCTGTGGGCCTCTCCCGGGACCGGGCCCTGGACTACTACGGGCTGTACGACGATCGAGGCCGGCCCTACGGCTACCCAGCCGTGTGTGAGGAGGACCTGATGCCCGAGGACGACCAGCGGGCCACCCGCAACCTGTTCATCGGCAACCTGGATCACAGCGTGTCAGAGGTGGAGCTGAGGAGAGCCTTTGAGAAGTATGGCATCATTGAGGAGGTGGTGATCAAGAGGCCGGCCCGGGGCCAGGGGGGAGCCTATGCCTTCCTCAAGTTCCAGAACCTGGACATGGCCCACCGGGCCAAGGTGGCCATGTCGGGGAGGGTGGTGGGCCGCAACCCTATTAAGATTGGCTATGGCAAGGCCAACCCCACCACTCGCCTGTGGGTGGGAGGCCTGGGACCCAATACCTCTTTAGCTGCCCTGGCCCGGGAGTTTGACCGCTTTGGAAGCATTCGAACTATTGACCATGTCAAAGGAGACAGCTTTGCCTATATCCAGTATGAGAGCCTGGATGCAGCCCAGGCTGCCTGTGTCCAAATGAGGGGCTTTCCTTTGGGGGGGCCTGAGAGGAGGCTCAGGGTGGATTTTGCCAAAGCTGAGGAAACCAGATATCCCCAACAGTGCCAGGCTACACCACTCCCGGTGCACTATGAGTTACTCCCTGAGGGTTACACCAGGCACCGAAATTTGGAAGCTGACTTGAGGGTCCGAGATAGGACTCCCCCCCACCTTCTCTACTCAGACCGGGATAGGAGCTTTGTGGAGGGTGACTGGGCCAGTCCTTCCAAAAGCACAGATCGCAGAAATAGCTTGGAAAGCTACAGCCGTTCTGTGCGCAGCCGCAGTGGGGAGAGATGGGGCAGTGATGGGGACCGAGGCCTGTCTAAACCCTGGGAAGAAAGGCGAAAAAGGAGGAGCTTATCCAGTGATCATGGACGGACTACCCACTCACCTTATGAGGAGAGAGGCAGAACCAAAGTCAGTGGGCTGCCCTCAGATCGAAGCCCTGAGAGGCTCCGAAGAGAGAACCATACCAGTGAGTCTGGAGCAGAGAAGGAGCCAAGCAATTCCCTGCCCAACAACCGGCATGGGGCAGAAGAGAGAGGTCCAGACTCTCACCAGGTGAAAAAGAGAGACAGCGAACGCAATCATCGAACCAGTGAGGTAGAATCAAAACCCATTGAAGAGCCAAAACCTGAGACCAAAAAGCTAAAGAGTCTGTCCGAGTATGCTCAGACCCTACAGCTGGGCTGGAATGGGCTTCTGGTGTTGAAAAACAGTTGCTTCCCCACTTGTATGCACATTCTAGAGGGGGACCTGGGAGTGATCAGTGGCCTCCTCAAAGACCATGCTTCAGGGAGCAAGCTGACACAACTCAAGATTGCCCAAAGACTTCGACTTGACCAGCCCAAATTGGATGAGGTCACTCGGAGAATCAAGCAGGGAAGCCCCAATGGTTATGTGGTGCTTCTGGCCACTCAAGCTTCTCCAGGAGGGCCTGGAGCAGAGGGGACCCACACTGTGGAGCCAGGTTTGCAGCGGAGGCTTCTCAGGAATCTGGTCTCATACTTGAAACAGAAGCAGGCTGCTGGGGTGATCAGCTTGCCAGTGGGAGGGACCAAGGGCAGAGACAACACAGGCATGCTCTATGCCTTCCCTCCCTGTGAATTCTCCCAGCAGTACCTCCAGTCTGCTCTAAGGACATTGGGGAAGTTAGAAGAAGAGCATATGGTGATAGTTATAGTAAGAGACACTGCCTAGCCAAAACCCGGCTTTTCCCAATCTTGTGTTTTCTTTGTGTCATGAAAACAGTTATTTTTAAAGCCAGTTCTGCTCTTAGTTTGGCTTTTCTGCCCAGTTATTATGGTTGGTTTGGTGAAGGCCAAAGCTCCCTCCACCAAAACTCAATTTTTTTTAATGCCCATTTGAAGGTATTCCCATTTTATTGATTTCTAATGTATGAAACACTTTCCAGTGTGTTCTGTATTTTATTTTTTAACTAACTGTATGGAAAGTTGTCAGTAAAGCCTTTGTCCAAGGATCACTTTTTAACCCTGTGCAGTGTACTGGTTTAATGATGTCCCCTTTGAAATAATGGAGCAGGTGGTACTTCACGGCCCTCTGAGGTTTTCCCCCTCCTTGCACAGCTATCCCTTCCACACACACAACTTTCCCGCCAAGTCCAGTTTTCTTAAACAGATGGATCTACTTTTGGGCCTGTGGTGTCTTCACCTCAATTTCTGGGTATCGTGACTAGCATAGAGCATGCAAAATCCAGCACTGAAACTTATCTTGTCTACAGGAAAACCTGTATACTCTGGGACCTTCTCCCTAGAACATTTCCAAAGACCTGAGTGTGTCTTAACCACTTAAACAAAAAGCTGCTGCTCCTTCCCCCATCTAGTCTGCTTTAAGAGAATATAGCTGTCATTCTGATGTACTTAAGATGTTGTATAAACTGCCTCATTTCAAGACCTTAAAGAAAGCAGGTGATGATTTTTAAAAAGCCCAGTGTATTGGTGAACCTGGTAGATGTTAGCAACCCTCAAAAGCTGGTGGTGACACACTCATTCTCCTGTAATCTGTGCCTGGGGGAGGCAGGGAGAGTTCTTCAGGTGGCAAATTGCCATGTTCAGGCTACCTTTCAAACTAGAACAACTTGAGGACCAGATACATCAGCCTCCTTGGTTACTTTTGCTTTAGAAGCAGACTGGGCTGTGGAATCAAAATGTAGCTATTTGGTTTATGTAAGGTGGTATGAACCGCAGAGATCAGCAAACCTTCCCTAGGATTTCTTCAGCCACATGTCCTAGGGAAGAACAAAAATCTCTTAAATAATCTCTGTGTATTTATTTGCCTGTCTGACCGAAGACTCACCCGGTGAGGCTGAAGAAGGGCTTCAGATAAGACTAAGTTTGGGCAGGGAGGGTGGAGCTTAAAAGCTCCCCTAAGTTTCTGAGCTAGAGAGTGCAGGTTTTCCCAGGGGTAAAGACAATACAAGAAGGGGTATGGCAAATATCTAAGAGTTCTACTTCAAACCCCTTAGCAATTCAGGAGCCATTGGGAAGCAGGCAGTCAGTAAACCTCCCAGTGTGTAGGACTAAACCATCTACTACGTTAACTGCCAACACTAATCAGACCTGCAGGGTACCATTGCCATGTGCCAAACACCAAGAAACACAAACACTTACCTTCTGGCAGCTTTTAATTGAGACCTGAGGCAGCAAGGAACATAGCAACAACTGGGAGTGGGGATATCTGAAAGTCTTTTTAGTCAGTAAGTCTGTCATTAAATGTTCTCTTGAAAGCAGCTCATGGCCTCCCTCTCAATTCTTCACCACAAGAAGGCTCAGTGTAGCACCTGCCTCAGCCTTGCAGATGGGCATTTTTAAGTTCAATATTTACTAAGCATGTACTGTATATGAGATATTTTGCTGGGTGCTGGACCTGAAAAAATTAGTGGACGTGTTGGAAGGTCAGAATTATGGTCTGCAGCTATTTGAAATGAGATTATGCGGATGATAAAAAAGCCTTTGAGAATGCAAACTTCTCCAACACATCACTTGCCATCTTTGAAAAGTCCTGAAAAGCCCGATTGATCTAGGCTAAAAAGTTGACACAGGGGCAAAAGGGCACCATGATAGTGGTACAACCCCTGAGCCACAGAAACAATTACCTTATGCCAGAGCCCAGACACATTAGACTTCCACTGCCCAGCAAACTCATTTTGGAGCTCTACAAAGTGAGTACTTAACCACTGAGGAAGAAGATGAAAGCTCCAATGGAAGAGGCTCTGAAGGCTTGTTTTGTTTTGTTTAAATTGGAAAGGATGATACGTACTCTGGCCGTCTAGTATTCATTTCAATCAACTTGAAGTGAAGCTTATCTCAGGTAATCAGGAAACAGGTTCCTTGTTAAGGCCTGTCTTTCAGGAGTGAGTCCCAAGAACGAAACGTGACTCCTAGGGCATTTTCAGGAATAACGCATGGAATTCCAGGTTTCAGAATTTACCTTTGACAACTTTAGAGAACCTACTACCCCAAATCTCTTTGCCTGAACCCTTTCCTCTCCTCCAACTAGCAGCTAGGAAGCAGCTGCAGTTAGCAGAAAATTAAGAACACTTGAGAGCAGGCAGACAAGCTGGAATCGTGAGCTTGCAGCCAGGACTCAGAGAAAGGAGGCCATGTGCTGGACTGCTGTGGCCCATATGATCCTTTAGTTCTTGGGAGGAAATAAGACTTTGACCAGACTCAAAGACTGTTAGAGCTGGCTGGGTCCTTGGGCATTTTACTAGATAAGTAAACAGACCTAGAGTAGGGATGTGGTTTTGCCCCCATCCTTTTGTTCAGGAGCAAACTGATATAAAATCTCTCCTAAGGTGATTAAGGCCACCCTACAATGGAGTAACATACTTAAGCAATACCTGAAGCCCATGCTTGGAACTAGAAGCACATAGGTGGCTTACAGATAAGACGTGGTTAGTACTTCCAGGTAGTGAAAAGCAAGTAAACCAAGCTAGAAAATGACCTGGAATTTGGTTAATGCTATAAAACTTCCCATTTCCTGGTTGTATCATCATCTGAATTGAAGAGCTTGGTTCCCAGAGTAGTGCTTCCCAGCACTGGGGTCAGATCCTAATGAACTGAAAATTTGGCCATTCTACTCTTCCTTCCCAGGGTCAGAGCAGTACTTGCCCCACTTCTAACTCCACTCAGCTGCTCCTTACCAAAGGCCCTGTATTTCTTCCTCCCCCCCCCCATCCTTTTTTTCCCCCCATCTCCCCCATCTGTCATGGCCCCACCAGTGGTCCATTTGGGCAGCACTTTGGCTGTATAGGGATTCTGGGATCCAAGCTATTATCAGTGCCCATCTTTAGAACCCAACCCAAGAGGCCTATCTTGCTACTACAAAGAAAACTAATGTCAGACTCAAGACTTTAAAAAACACATCACTACTAATAGTTTACTACTTATGTGCAACCTATAAATATGTATTCTCTTTTTGGTTAGCTTAGAATTGTGGCTTTAGGTCTTTGGTAGCTCAGACAATGTAAGGAAGAGGTAGGAAGATGTTTATTCAAGCCCTTCCCCAGGGTATATAACTCTAGGGGCTGTAGCCAAGTCAACCAAACCCAGCTTTCCTGATGGGAGTCACTGCCTCTCATTTACTATCCTCCTGGGATCTGTTTCCAAGTTTCATTGTGAGCCAGCCACATTTCAGAGACACAGTTAAGTCCTATTGTTGTATGAAGGAACCTTAAGAGGATTCTGCAGAGCTGTAATCCCAGAACTTCCTTAGACCTAGAAGGAACCTTAGAAATCATATACATCAGTCCCCTTGTTTTACAGCTGGGGAAATGGTCTGAGAGAGGAAGATATTTGCTCAAATTAACACACTGATATAGGGGTAATGCCAGGGCTAGAATTCAAGTCTGACTCCTAAACGCAATAAAACAAAATGCAAAAGCCTTTCAGCACTCCCTGACTATGAAAACAGGCAGCAGACTGAATCTGGCTCACAGGCTGTAGTTTCCTGACTCCTGCAACTTGCATCTTACCTTCCTTCGTATCCCCAGCACTTCACACAGTGCCTGGCACATTTAGTAGTTGTTAACTGATTCAGAGACTAAACCGGGAATAGGACTTTTATGCTGCCTTAGATCAAGGACAGCAGCTGGGTAGGTGCCCTCCAGATTGAGTTGATAACCAACTCTATCTTGGGCATAAGGAAGATATAGCTAGTATCTCAGCATTTCTATCCTTTCAGGAGTCAGACTAAATTTGTGCAGTATGAGCCTGATAATATATCCTGGGCTGATAAGCCTATCACCTTCCAGCTATCTGAATTATCATTTAACTTTTAAACCTTTTCCCATAACCCTAACCAGGGGTAGGGAGTCTGTGGCCTCAAGGCCACACGTGCATTCTAGGTCCTTGGGTGTGGCCTTTTGACTGAGTCCAAATTTTACAGAACAATGAAGTTTGGATTCAATTGAAGGGCTCCATTGGAGGACCTAGAAGGCCATACTTCGTTCCCCACGTCTGTGTTGATCAACAACGAGGGAGTTGGGGTAGGAACCTAAAAGCTGTTGCTATAGTAGAATCAAAAATGCTTAGGACTGGTGCCACTTACTATGGGTTTCAGGGTGGTGATGATCACCTCTTCAAGGATAGGGAGAGGGTTTGGATTTGTGAGTTCATTAGTATGGGGAACTCCTGAAGAAGGAAACTCCTCCCGCTAATAAAGCAAATCTCTCTCTCTAATTTGATACTCTTAAGATAGTTACCTAAGGCAGTAAGAAGTGACTTGCCCAGAGTTTGCCAGGATATGTGGCTGCCAGAATCCAGGTCTTTCCTGACTCTAAGACCATTTTCCTATCCACTTCACCACACTACTACTACCTCAGTATCTCTTCAAACTCTTACTTTGTTTCCTAAGAACAAAGCAGCCATGGTTGAAGGGGAAAGAATTATTTTTTTTTCATAGTTCCATCTACCTTCTGGTAAGACCAACCCCTCTTTTCAAACAGCCTCTTCAGAGGCAACCAACCAGCTCTTAGCTCCTCCTCTCCCATGTTCCCACCTACACAGCTGGACACTGACTGTGACTGAAGTGGTCAGGCAGAGGCTCTAAAGCTTTGTGGTCTAATGATTCAGAATTCACCAATTCCAAGTCCCTTTCCCAGGAGCCTATTCTCCTTTCCACCTTCCAGAGACTGGCTGGCACCAACTGTGCTACAGCTTCAGCCGTATCTACGGCACCTACTCTCTTGAAGTCGAAGCACACAGAGGGTGAGGGGAACTGGTCCGCCACTACATCCACCCAAAGAAGCAGCTATCTGAAAAGACAGACACCTCCCTGCATGGAAATGGCAGAGTGGAGCTGACTAGAATGACTCAGCTCTGCCTCAATGAAGTTCTTTAGGGGGAGCAGATTCTTACCACATTGCTACTGCTGCTATCCCTAGAGGTCTGAAGAAATCTGTCTACATTGGGAAGGAAGGGACACACCTACTGCTACAAAAAAGAGAATAGGTAAAGGCCATAAACAAAGACAGACTTGTAGTTTATTTTGTGTTTTTTTTAAATAAATACACTTTACATTAAAGAAAAAGGCCTTTGATTTGTAATTTCCACACAGGAGAAAGGGAAGAAAAAAAAGATTTTAAAAAAACTGAATCACAAAGAAAAATAGAGGGAGTGAACTTATATCACAAGTTCCCTCATCTCCACAAAACCAGTATCCACAATGACCAAAATGCCAGGACTTGCTCCTGCCTGCCATTCTGTGAGGGTGGGTGAATGAATGTGTGCATATACATGGCAAACAGCGGTCGATGCCTGCCTTCCTCCCCAGCTCCGGCACAAAGGCACCTCAAGTCAAGGAAAAAAACACCAACATCCTGACGGCACGAGGCAACAAAACTGTTTTTTAAAAAAATCATATATTATATTTATAATAAAATAGTCTTAATCCTTATCAATTTAAGAAACCACGATTTTCCTTTTCATTTTAAATACTTGTGTAAAAACGCCTCTTTATATTGATCTTTGGGCATCACTTTCTCCCAAAGGAAATGAAGCTTAGGGGACAAGGTACCCGGTGGATATAAGTTCACACCCTCTTTGCTATAAACACCTGCAATTTTTTTTTTTGCTTTTATATAAAACTATTTTTTGTTCTTTAGTAAAGAACTTTATACAAAGAAAATATATTGTGAAATATCCCCAGAGAAGTGGGGCTTTTCCTTAAGGAAAGATTTGTCCATCCTGGAGGAAGTGGGGAAAAGAAGGCAGAAAAAGGGCCTAACCCCTGATCTCTTTATTGAATGGCCACTGTTGGGCACAACTGATTCTCTGCTTAAGACAAAACCTCCAAGCTTGAAGCCTACAGGTTGTCAAAAAACAGATAATATCCCTGGGAGAGGGATAGAGACAGGGATGGGAGAGAGGGGAGAAGAGGTATCAGGGAGGCTTGTTCTGAATTCGCTGCTCATTTGGTCTCCTGCCTGCCAGGAAGAGAGTTTCTTCAGTGGGCATCCATATGATGATCACTCCTCACTCATTCAAAGATAAGATGATGTCGTCTTCCAAATCGGAGTTATCTGAGCTATCAGCTGGAAAAGTAGAGAAGAAAAAGGAGGGTAAAGAGGAGGTTATGTGTTGAACTTACAAGACATGTTCAGAAAGTACTGTGCTCTACCTTTATGCTCCCTGAGTGGGTCAATTACCATTTTCAAGAAAGGAGAAAACATACCAATTAGCTCCTTGGTGTTGGCAGCTGAGAGCACATCTGTTGCTGGCAACCATATCCTACCCTGGGAAATCTCAGCTCAATGTTCTTTAAAAAGGGCCAAGGCAGTTTAACCTTTCTGTGCTCTTAGGAACACTTCTGCTGCCTGAAAGAACCTATCCAGCCAAAGGGAATCTCGACCCAAATAAAAAGGAGATACTCAGTGGTACCATAAGAAATCACCTGGCCCTGAGATCAGGCCTGCTGCAGGGCTTCATATCACACAGCTGTAGCCAAGCCCAAGGGAGCCTAATACTCCTACCTTGAGTTCAAGAGACAGAGAACAAGATGTCACTCAGTATAATGCTCTTAAGACAGAAGATGTAAGATTTACATAGGGGCCCCTCCCATCTTAGTGCTACTTGGGCAAAGAGGGCAAATTTTCACAACTCCCTGTAAGTTGAATACCACTTTGGTTTCTCATTTAGTCACCTCATTTCCACGTCCTAGAGATTCTGGACTAAAAATGGGGGCTGTCAGTAGTGAGGCTCTAGTTTGAAGGAACCTGGATATTTTCCCCAAAACTTCTCAGACTCTCCTCCGATCCAACACTCATCAAATTTTGTTCTGCTATATATAGGAGGTCTGAGATATACACCCATCAGTGTGCCTCTTCATTACCAGCACCACCTTCTCAAGAAAGATGGCTTATACAGACTTCTAACTATAAACCCCACAGAAACACCAATTACCTATGAAGGATTAGCCCTCTTACACCAATGCCAAAGGAAAGGCTATTTTGAAATTCAAGGTAGGAGTTTGACTTCTTTGTGAGGAACAAAACAGGTCTACAGCCCACCTAGAACACACCACTGAGCATCTTTTATGGATATAAAGCTCTGAGAGCCTGCTCTTCATTATGTCCCTTCCCCCTCACATCTGCCAGGCTGTACTAATGCTCTCTTATATAACACTGATTGGAAATGCAAGGAGTCAAATCAGATTCTCTCTGCCTCTACACTTCTGAGGCCTAAGTGGCCATTCAAAAGGGGGTCAGGGTCATCATGTTTTGTTCGAAGTTAAGCGGGACAGAGAGGAAAAAACCTGCCTCTGGTTTCAGCACTCTTCTTGGCTGTTCACAAAACAGAAAGCATGTCAATGAATGAGAAAACTAAAATCTTCAACAAGTCCTCTAATTCCTAAAGGGAATGAGTTAACTAGAGATAAATGACTTCTCATTTTAGCTACGTGACTAGCAAAAGCTTATTCTTTCCTCAAAATGCATAAAGCCTCCAAATGGGTAAAGATCAGGTACCATCCTCTATGAAGTTTTATTCTTTAGATTTTTTCTGGTACTAGAGTTAACCACCTTTTTGGAAATTACAGGTAAAGCAAAACATTTTCCCAAACATCACTTCCAAGAAAAAGACATACTGTGACCGAAGAAGTAGGCAATAAAGCTCTTGAGCGAGGCTAGACCAGAAGGCTAAAGTAACTGCCCCTGGGGTCAGAGAAGTCACAATCAAGCAAAGGGGACAGGAAGCAAAGATCTCCTAAGAGTTAAGAAAACAAGGAAGGAAGATCAGAGAACAGAGGCCTGGAATTACTGTAGTAAATCAATAATGGCATCTAATTTCATCAACATGCTCAAATTTTTCTCCAGGAGTCTAAAAAAGGGATGCCAGGAAGCTAGGAAAAGGGATGCCAGGAAGCTAGGGGCTCAGAGAAGAGAAAGGAGGGCAACACAGCCTATTATCTCATGTGTACCTAAGCATCTTCTGGCCCAAAGCCCTAGAGATGTCCAAAGACACAGCTGAAAACTATACCAAATGGACCGGGACAATTTGTTCCAAAGAACCGGACCCAACTGTGGGAAGTGACACCTAACCATCAGCTTTAGCTACATGCATGACCACCAAGAAAAGGCAATTAAGGGAATTCATGTAGCCATAACCCTTCTTAAGCTAGGTTCAAAAAGGTGATCCAGTTTTTGACACTGTGAAAGTGTATGCTGAAAAAGTATGTAAGATTGGTTTTTAAGAACACCACTACTGCTGACCCCTCTCTTGTGTGAGGGAAATGAGAAAAACTCAAAAGCTAAGGGATCTCTGACAATAAAGACGCTTCGCAAACCCATTGTTATATACTTTGCCAGACCTCCTCATCATCACTCATTTCAAGATAACTCATGCTATAGGACTTCCTTCCTATGTATTTAACTTATGCTGCTAATTTTTTTTTTAAGAGTAGACTGGATGCCTGGCAGCATGCACCAAACCAAATACCTAGAAAAGTCCTCTCTCTTAGGGCACTGCAAAGTCTTAGGAAACCTGCTGACTGTAAAGTAAGCAAATTCCTCTAACAGCTCAGACTAGCTAGAACACAGGATGACAGGACAACAGCAGTGCCCAAGCCTCTTACCCTGAAAAGAGGACATTTGTAGCTTAAGATTCTGTTGTCGGTGTCATCATAACTTTGAAAACCAAAGTGGACTAAACACAGCCTGCATTTGCTCTCAAACTCCAGCTGAGACTTATGACGTAGTCTGAGTTATTCTCTATGCTCACTATAAACTCTTTTCTCCATCTGTATCACCCCAACCTTCCCTTCCCCCCAGGACCCATAAGAGTCATAATTTAAGCTGCTTCTTTCCCAAGCTGTAGCTCTATACCAGAAGCTTTCCCGTTCTTAGCAACTTAAGTACTGTGCCTGTAGATTTGGCTTGGGAGAAAGTAGTTCCCAAATCTAAAATGATTGGTGCCCTGGTGACTAGAACAGGAAGTTATTTTATAAGCCAAACTCAAATTTTGGTGGCTTTGTGTTCAAACTAAAAAAATTAAAAAATGAAAGCAGTACTCACTTGCATTAGCTGGCACCACCACGAGCTGGACTTTACTCTCCGCCACGGCTGCTTGCCACCCCTTTTAATGTGCCTCACTAATCCCTTGTCATTTAAGTGAATTAAAAATTGACAATGTCGATACAGCTTGTACCCCATGTCCAATTATTAAGTAATAATAAATGTTTAATAAATAAAAATGTTTAATAAAACCTGTTCCCCCCACTTTTTACACTGATATCTTTCATCCACCCCTTACTCCCTGCCAGGTCCTCTGATAAAGAAAAAAAAAACCCTCTACTGAATAGGAACCCTTCCTGGGACAAGGCAAAACTCTCTCCAGAGTACTGCCCCATCTTCTGGGCTGCCCTACGATCTCAGCCTCCAAGTGAAGGAAAGAAAGGCTGATAAACAGCTGTCCTTCCTCTCTCAAATAGGACAGATGAGAGTTATGGTCCCCAACTCCTCCCCCCAAAAGAGTTTCTTTAAAACAGCAACAGAAAGAAGGGCTCATGGAAGTGGCTACACAGAAGCCAGTCTCCTCTAAGTTGGTCTTAGATTCTTTGATCAGAACCATCAAGATTTATCCCAGAGAAAATGTCCTTCCATCAAGGTTTAAGGGGAATTCCTGAATTATACCTCCAACTAAATAATTTCCTCCCTTCTGTCCCCACCACCTTCCCCACCAAACTCTTCCATTATAAAAACAGGTCAACTATGGCGAGGATTGGCTTTAATTAGGTCTGTGTTGCGTCCTCTTCTCTCTGGACATAATACCTACCACCTTTAAAAGTGCTGACTGGACTATATATAAGAAAACCCGCTGGAGATCATAGGGATTATTTCCCCAAAATTCATGAGTTTGGCCACAGATGGGCAGTGAAGCACTACAACGAAACAGAAGAACAGCATGAATGAATCCACCAGTGATGCGCACATATTACCGAGGGGCTGGTGAGCAGCCTAAACGGGAGCCTGCCCTAAATGAGTGTCAACAGTTGGGTTAACTTGTAAAAATGATCTTATTTTACATCATTTGCTGACTTTTACAGGGCTCTTGAGCAAAGACAAGGGACATCCCTATCTCAGAAGCATAAAGGGCCACCCAGTTGGGTCCTAATGGGAAATTTACTACCTAAGGCTTTGTTGACTTATTCATCACAAGGAAGAGAAGAAGGACGAGGCAAAGGAGGAAGAAACGCTAAGCAGAACAGAAAGAAAGGAGAAGAGAGAATGTGCCCCACCACTTCTAAGAGGGAGGAGCTAACAGCAGAGAGGAAAAGGACAACACAATGGACTCTATCACTTTATCTCTTCAGAAATGAATAACTGTTCATGAGAGCTTCTTCTGATGAATTCAGACATGCCCCTCAGATGGAACAAACAACTAAACTTTTTCCATCTGATCTAGGAAGTTTAGTCCTCTGAAGGTAAGGGATCATGGCCAGTTAGTTACACAGTTTAGGTGGTGAGACAGCAAATGAACACAGATGCTGACTTTGCCTTTCCTCCAAGTGAAACGTATGGTTAGCAGCTGAGGGCAGAGCAAAGAAGACATGTTTGACTCTCCATCTGGGTTGGCATGTAGGAATAAATATTCTCTGATGCTTCCTAGGATCAAAGTGATGGTCCTGTCTATACTTACTGTCTCCCAGTATCAATTCAACTTCCTCATCAGCATCAGAGTCTTCATCTTCCCCTTCATCTCCTTCTTCAAGCAAATTAGCCAGCTCTTCATCTGAAGGAGAGAAGTCATTATCGCCATCCTCGCCAGCATTCTCATTGTTTTCATCCTCCTCCAGTTCTGCCTCCAGCAGCTGGTCAGTATCAAGTTCATCAAGGTCATCTGTGTCATCATCATCTTCATCATCATCTTCTTCCTCCTGTTCTTCTTCCTCCTGTAGAGAAAACAGTAGGTCCATTAGGCCAAATGCCTCAAAACCAAACATGTGGCAGAAGCATCAGCTTTAGCTTTCCCCAAACAAGTTGTGTGTGAGGGATGGGGGAATTATCCGGGAAGTAACTTACTCCCAATTCTGATGCATTTCAGGGTTAGTACTGGTTTAAAGTATCACACTGATAGCTCTGAGATACATATGCCATGCCTACCCAAAGGAGAGCACAGCACAGAAAGGACATATCTTCTCCAAAGGACTTCTAATTCAAATTATTAGACTGCTTTATCCAGCAAGTTCAATCTCTATTCAACTTTTAGCAGTTCACCTAAAACTCCCCAACAAGGCATTAACAGTTATGCAAAAATCTAGTCATAAGTCAAGAGAGAATTCACTTCATCATTCATTCCTCTCCTGCCTCAGCCAAAGCAGGAAAAAAAAATTCAAATATGAATAATTTAAATAGGAATAGGACAAGTTTCTTTCAATAATCAAGTAAATTCTGCTTTTTTTAAACTGAGAAAACACATGCCAGTAGGGACAAATCAGTACTTAAATTCATCTTCTCAAGATCACACTCCATTTTCAATGTCCTAGTGTTGATCTTTTTCACTGTTAACATATGATGCAACTATAATATCCCCATTATTCTTAATATAAAACAAGAAAGCAAATTCTATCATAATGCCATGCAGGAGAACAAACCCCAAGTGATAATACAATTCAATACACAAGGCTTCACTTTCTTCATCAATCAACCACAATGTGCTACACTATTCATATTTCTCCCAAGATCTTCTCTGAAAGAGAATAGGTACTAGGAAACAAACTGAATATTTTGCTCCCAATTCCCAGAGCTATGAAAATTCTACAACCTGCCATTTGTTACCAAGTTTAACTTTGTACTTCCAGTCCTGGGGCTGGCTCATCAACTACCAAAATGTAATAGGAAAGGGATTCTAATCTCTGCAGTAAACTTGTATTCAATATGATTCTTAGTAATAAGCCCCCCAAAACACAAGTTAAGTGGGGAATATAACAAACAAGTTCCAAATAAGAAAACAAGAAAATTATAATATCCATCAATTATTTTTAAAACCCCACAAATATCTCTGACTATCCTTCATCAAATCAGAATTTACTAGTTTGCTTTTTTCATCTGTAGTGCCTACAATAATGTCTGAACTACTATTAGTAAGAGTTTTAACAATCCAATGAATTAGAAATGACAATTATTGCTATGAACTCACAGATTTTTAGAAGTAACACAATATGGAATAAAACCACAACACTAGGAAGCATAATGTTCTCACGTGAAGAAGAAAGGTGGCACATGTAAAACCAAAGCACCTAGGTTACTATGGGACCAGTTTGACGTCTACAGCATTGATTGTTGAACACAAAATGAAACCACTGTTCCTGTGAGTTATCAATAAACATTCACTAAACTGAAGTGAATCAAGAATAAGAAGTCAAATCACTGCAAAAACACCATATAATTAATACTGATACAAACTAATCAAAACTTAAAGAAAAATTAGTTCCTTGCAAAGTCCAAAAAACAAACAAACAAAAATAAAACCCAAAAACCACACACAGACCAGATTACAACTGATGGAAAAGCAGTCATCTTTACCAACATATTTTTATGGCCTTTACCAGCATTTACCCTACCACCATCAAGCAGTTGGTACGAAAAGGACAACTTTTG
The DNA here is from genome assembly GCA_028627135.1 of Pseudochirops cupreus. Lineage (NCBI taxonomy): Eukaryota > Metazoa > Chordata > Mammalia > Diprotodontia > Pseudocheiridae > Pseudochirops > Pseudochirops cupreus. The sequence goes on from CM053583.1 coordinate 355,124,354, forward strand.
GTTCTCTGGTGTTTATGCACTAGGTTAAATATTTATCAGCTTTTCAAAATCCCAAATTAGATGAGAATATACAAAGTTAGAGCAAAATGTTAATAAAATAGTTACCTGTGACTCAAGCAGCTCAATAAGATACATGTTTCTAGGTCTAACATCTCACAAAATGTTACTATTACCTTAGCTTAGCCAGGAAAACTAGGTAAGAAGAAATTCACAAACATTTAGTTAAGGCCTATTTCTGAACATGTCCTAACTTTGCTGACAAAATTCCAAATTCACAAATCCTGAACTTAGACGGAAACAAGGCAAGAGTCTACCTGGGCCTTCAATAATCCTACAAATCCAACTTTGCATTTCATCTTCCTGTATTTGAACTAATTCTATAAATAGCCATCAAAGAAGACCCAGGGAACGCTGCTTTAATTATAAGAAAAGGAGGCAAGAGGAATGTACGGAAATCTGCCTGATTAAAAGGAGACCTTGTTGCTTTATCAACAAGTGTTTAAATAATCAATACTAGTTTATTTTCTTTTTTTAAAATTATTTTTAACATTCATTACTAGTTTTTTTCTACAATACCACACATGGCTATGACTCTTATGAATCAAACTCTTTTAGGGGGAAGGTACTCTTACAAATACTTCATCTGACTTACCTAGAAAATTAATATAAAGATTTCAGAATCCTTCTCACGCTAAGAACAAGGCAGCAGCAAAGTGCTCCAGTTTTCACAGCTAAGTATCAAGGTTTATTAGTGAGGGACTGACAAAATGGGCGAAGAAAAAAGTGGCATCCAGATTTATCCTCTGACCCCAGCCCACCCCTGAGTCAAAGAAGACCTCTCTTCAATGTCTTGGGAAAAGGATTATTACATAAACACCTTGTATCTATTGTCCTTATCACTGCCTTCAGCTCCAAGTTTAAAACTGGGTTTTGAATTCAATTCTTGGGAATAACTATTGATGATCAGCAAACTACAAAAATGGCAGATATTATTAATATTTATATACTTAAATCATTCAACAACCGTTTTTCTTAATATCTAAGAGAAAACAAGTCCATTTTGGCATTGTCTTCGGATCTATTTTGACTTTTCTTCCTTAAAGATAGATTTTCACTGTATTTTATGTCTATAGCCTTCAGAATCTAGTATTTCCAGTTTCCTTTAATCAAACTAGACCCACTACTTTCTAATGAGACCATTCAAAACTCTTCTGTCCAACTGGGCAGAAGATCAGTAGAGTCCTACACAAAATACTGGAATCTCTTTTTCTTTCTGGCTTTTTGGAGGGGGGAAGGCAGGGCAATTGGGGTTACATTACTCATCCAAGGTCACATGGCTAGTAAGTTGTAAGTGTCTGAGGCCAGATTTGAACTTGGGTCCTTCTGACTCCAGGGCTGGTGCTCTACTCACTGCGCCACCCAGATGCCCCTAGAATCTCTCTCTTTAGCAATGATGTCTAACATGACCCATTTCAAACAGGATCCTTACATCTCTACTTGATAGTACTTGGGATTTCATAAGCAATGTATTTATCATTCAAACCAGAAGAGACAATTTCTAACCAGTTCAGTGATTAACAATCTGCCCCTACACTTGCCTAACCGGAAATGCACTTAGTTTGTTTCAGTTGTTTTAAATCCAGCTGCTGTTCTCTCTTTTCTGAGCAGTAATTAAACTGCTCTTCAGGCATGCTCTTAGTTGGGTCATATCTCTTTTTCTTAAAGATCTTACTTTCTTCCTTCCTTTTAGCTATTTCTCCTAAAATCATTATCATCTACCGACGCTATTTAAAATTAAAAATACTCAAATGTGTCTTCCTTTTCTAAGACACTTGCTATTCTTTAACTGAAGAGCTGCTTCTTCTCTAGTAAAGAGACCTTCTGAGTAGAAGTATTTTCCTTCAAGAACAGAACAGCTTACAACGACTTACAGTTAATAGAGATAATCAAGACTTATTTTATGATAAATCTTTTTCTTTTGATGACCACTGCATCTGCTTCTAATGGGACCATTCAAAACTCTTCTCTCTGAGAACAAAATAGCTATTTTTCCAACAGAAGTAGCATTAACCTTGTTTTTCCAGGCAAATCAAGCCACTGAACAAGTTTAACAGAGTAACTTGTCTTAAAAACTGGAACAAGGATGAGACTATTTTTCTTATATGTGATCCGTACCTGACCCTATTATCTTAACCCAACCAGATTGTCTTTTTCAAAATAAAAATTCTGTTCCATACGCTTCCTGCAATATTTACTTCTGGGTGTTAAGCACCCCTCAAAAGTTGTCCTTTTTATCAAAGTAACAAATACCTGCATCGTCTCCCCCTCCCCCAGTAATGTTTAACACTCATATATTTAAGTAATTTTACCAGGAAATCTGGGCCTTTCAGAAACAATATAATCAACTATGGCTATGATTGATAGGAGTAAAGAATCTTACCATCCGCTTCTATGCAGTCAGAGGACACATGGACGGACACAATACAGGAAACACAGCATACAATGTGTCATAGATTCCAAAATGGAGTGGAGAAAAGATAGAGTTATTCTCTTGTTGAGGTTTAATTTACAAAAAAATATGTTTAACAATAATTAGATGACTTCTGCTTGATGATTTTTCAAAATGCCTAAATCTTATGGGCAGTAAATATCTAGCCCTCTTACCTTATTAAATATGTCACTTTCTACAGAGATATACTACTTTAAGAACAATACTTTTCACTAAATGTCAATGTCAAAATTACTGACTTGACTATGAAACAGATATTATAGTCTCTATTACATTTAATCAAGTTAGTAATCTTCTTATTTATGTTCAATCAAGTTACCTTTCAGGTTTGCAGGCATATGATTCCTAGGATAACCTATGTATGCCTTGCTGATTCCAAATTAAAACTGTACATTTTCTCATGTATAATGAGAAAACAGCACTAGCTTATTCCATCCTGTTGGGGTTAAGTTACTTTGAAGTTCGACTTATTAAATTTTAAAGGAAAAATCTAAAGTGAGTGGAGAAAGATAAACATTAAAATATATTGTGTTGCTTTTCAGGTCTCATCATTTTATCAAACTGCAAGGGGCCACTCAAACTTTACATTATTTTAGTAAGGTGAACATGCAAAGGGAGATCACTCAAACCTCCAATTCCTGTGCCACAGAAAATGAACAAATGGTCAAGGTCAAATTACTAACATCTGAGAAGATAAGAGCACAAAAGTTTGTGTATTTGGTAAAAAAAAAAATTGGATAGTAAATGATCCATATGAAAATGACTAGCCTAGGACTACTAAATACAGCATAAAGGCACACCAATCATAACCAAAACAGAAAACGAGATCAAGAACTCAGGAAGTGGCAAGATTATGGTGGCCAAAGAAAAGCAGAGAAATGTGATAAAGTGGAAACTGCTCCACAAATTCCCACGACTGCAAATGCGCCTCAATCAAACCTAAGTTATAAAGTAGTTTTATTAAAAATATAGCTCCACCCCACCCTTCACATACACACCTGCTGTCTGAGTCATAAATCAAAGCGCAAGAAAGTAAAGGATTTAGAGGTGTATAAGAAGCTCACCATCAAAGTACGATTTCAGAACCGGACTTCAGTTTAAAGCCTACTCTTAACAACATTTCCCAGGAAAAGAGAAGAGTACTAAACATAAAATACTGCAAAGAACCTAATCCAGTGACATCATGTTGTCTGCCATCCATAACCCAAAGAAATTTCAAATGACATTTAAGAAATCTAATCAAGACAATAGGTAATATGAAGAAAGTGTTCATAAAACACTGTGATGATAATAATAATTGCTAACACTGATATAGCACCTACTATGTGCCAGGCACGTTTTATAATTATCATCTCATTTGAGCCTCACAACAACCATGGGAGGTAGGTGCTATCATTATCCCTATTTTACAGATGAGAAAAGTGAGGCAAGGAGGTTCAAAGAGTGTCTGAGGCTGACTTTGAACTTAGATCCTCCTGAGTCCAGGCCCAGCATTCTGGGCACCATGGGCACCTAGCTGCCTTACTAATGATAACAGAAATATGCCACCCTATCAGATTCATGCAATGTAAGGTGACTCACCTCTAACAATGACTCATGCCATAGTATTTGGTGTCTTCGCAGCCTTCCAGAACTAGAAAGCACTGAGTGGGGCTCACTTGTTCAGAGTTTGCCACCCTAGCAGGCTGCCAGCCTCAGAGCACCTACCTCCCCTTCCCTAGATTCTCTTCCTAATCCAAAATATCCGAACTCCTCATTGGTTCACTCCTCTGAGTATTATTCCCTAAGAATAGTCAAATATTTCACTGTAAAAGAATGAATTCATCAGCCCCCTTCGTCTCTTCTCCATCCCCTGCTTCTGACTCTTCAAAAGAAAGTTATCTGGGGTAGGGTGGTAAGAGAAGGAAAAGAAAATTTTAACTTTCACTCGCCAATGGGTCCCAATCTATCAAGAAGCACTCTAGTCCCACAGGCTTGAGACAGCGCTCTTTGATTCTGCTGGCTTCCTCCCCCACCCTAATATTTTATATGACCTCTTCTCCTACTTTTGTGAAAGGACAACCATTTTATGGAAGGGTAATTTGCATATCACCTTTGAAATACACATGAGGATGGGGAAGGGGAGGCATTTTTTTTAAAATCTAAAATTTTAAATTTTTTTAAACTGCAACCTCCTGGAGCTGAGGATTGGTCTTTCCATTCTGAAAATCAATTTGGAACCATGCCCAAAAAGTGACTAAACTGGGCATATCCTTTGACTGATACCCCAAAGAAATTAAAGGAGGAAAAGAAATCATATGTATAAAAATATTTACAGCAGCTCTTTCTATGACAGCAAAGAATTAGAAATTAAGGGGGTGTCCATAATTGGAAAATGGCTTAACAAATTTGGTTTATGACTATAATGAAATACTATGGTGCTATAAGAAATAATGAAAGGGATGATTTCAGAGAAACCTGGGAAGACTTGTATGAATTTATGAAGACAGAAGTGAAAAGAACCAGGAGAACAATTTATATAATAACAACAACACTGTAAAGATAAATAGCTTTAAAAGACTGAAGAACTCTATTCAACACAACGAGCAACCGTGATCTCAGACGACCAATGAGGAAGCATGCCACGCACTTCCTGACAATCAAACAATAAGCATCCAGTAAGCCCCTACCATATGACAAGCATTGTTTTATGTGTTGTCAGAGAAGTGATAGGATAGACTCAGGGTGCAGAATGAGACATTTTGTTTTAGACGTGGCCAATGTGGAAATTTGTATTACTTTAAGAATGTATGTTTGTTAAGAAGGTCTTGTTAGTCTTTGTTCTTTTCAATGGAGATAGGATGAAAGGTGGGAAAATAAATAGATTTTTGTTCATCGAAAAAAATTAATAAGCACCATGGCCTTTAAGAACATACTACTGTGGGCAGCTAGGTTGGACAGTGAACAGAGCACTCTGGCCCTGGAGTCTGGAGGACCTGAGTTCAAATTCAGCCTCAGACACTTAACACATACTAGCCATGTGGCCTTGGGCAAGTCACTTAACCCCAACCGCCCTGCCCTCCCTCCTACAAAAAGCAAAAAAAACCAACCCCACTATAAAAACATACTACTGAAATTATAATCAATAGCCAGAGTACTTAAATATTTCTAGCTACTGGTAGAGGGAAAAGGGGGGAGAGGGAAAGGGAAGAAAAGGAAAAGAAGAAAAGGATGGTGGTAAGGGAAATGAGCTACAGCATTCCACAAAACACAACATAATAATACAAAATGGTCTTATATGGGTCTCTTCTAAATTAATGATGACAGACTGGCAAGAGAAAAGGCATAGAAGGTATTAAAAGCACATAATAAAAGCACAGACATTAATTCAATTGTACTCAAGATGTGATCTTTGACCAATCACCTGACATATCATGAAAGGAACTAAACCAGGACTCTATTGCCATCCCCACTTTAACTGGAAACATCTCTTTATGAAAGGATTGCAAACTCGGATCTTTCAAAAGGTGAATAAAGGCATTTGGGGATTTGGATCTACCAGGTTTTCAAAGGCAATAACAAATATGATTGTGCCAACAATTTGGAAAATGATAAAAAATACAGGCATTATCAACATTTCTTGTTTAAAAGCCTAACCAGATCAAAACATTCACTAGAGGGTAGAAAATGAATGAATCCAAAAGCCACTTCAGTCAGCAAATCTGCTAGACCAGCGGAAAGATGAGGCATCCTACAGCAACACTAGGTGAGATCAAAAGATCAACTGCTAAACATTACAAAAGTCTGCTAACAGGATGACCCCAAAAACAAATAAATAAAGTGAGCCCTAAGGGAAATTTAGCAGGAGACCCAAGTGAACCAGATTATTATCATATTTGTAAATAAAACCAGAAGGAAGGAAAAATACAAAATGAAACATACATACATACATATACACACATAAAAGATATACTGTTAACGGCAACAAAGATGCCCCATTTGGTAGCATCACATTACCCAACGTGCTATGTGAAGAAATGGCAACAACACTCAAGAAGATAACCTTGAAAGGAGAGCTGGACTTGGACAAGTATACATACAGAAAAAAAAAAGTCATGCTGAAGGCATGCAATTTTAAAGACACTCAGAGGGGGCAATTTTCAAGGTATTTCAAAGTGAATATTCCAATGATTGGTTTGTTAACCAAAAAAGGGGGGGGGGGAACAATACACACGAAACTAGGCGGGGTTTTGCAGTTTTTTGTTTTTTAAAAAAATCAATCATCACAACTTTATGCTCACAAAAAGGAAAGGTGTAAGGAAAGAACACAAGATCCTTCTCTTTGTATCATGTTATGTTTCTTGTATACATCAAAATCAGGCAACACATTATAGCAGATGACTGCAAAGACTGTCAATTCTGATCTGCTGAGTATGGACTATATAAAGTATTAAATGAAAAGATATATGTTCACAAAAGGCATTCATCAATTTAAGGGAATAAGTCCTGCATGAGGTCCAAATAAACAAAACACAATTGTGAGGCTAAATATTTGATCCATTGCTGACACTGTGCCATTGCATTGAGTCTTCCAACACTACGAAGCCTCTTCAGTGAAATCTACAGCAGCGCAAAAGAGACTGATTTAACTACGAACACTGTAAAAACAAAATAGATCAAAAATGTGCATCTTGGACAGGTAATAAGCTGAACCCAAAACTGAAAATTAAAAAAAAAAATTAGGTTAGCTTGAATTTAGAAAACTGTGTAGTACCATGAAATGATTCTGAAGGAGTTAAATACTACAAAAATCTCATCTCTCCAATGCAAATATATTCCCCCAGTAATATAAATCATGGAATACCATGGTTATTAGAAAAACTAAAGTAACAAATAACTTAAAATACATACAATGCATTTAAGTAGAGTGCACATATACCAACAAAACCTGAGTTGCATTAAAAACACTACAAGGCCATGTAAAACTAGACAAGGAGTTGGAAGTTCACATAACAAGAAATGAGAACAGGCAGAGAATCTCAACAACATGGTGGTAAGCCCCAAGATATAAAAAGAAAAAGAGTCAGACCTTAGGTAGGTAGGTAGGTCCCTTACAGCAAATGTATGTGAAAACACTATCAAGAACTGTACAGAATATGATGGCATAGAAAGGTTACAATTTCTGTGACATAATCACATTGATAAAATTTATGGATCCAAAGTATAGTTTACCTCTTGATACTATTATGAAATTTACCCAAAGCAGACATAATTCTGTATAATCAATGGAACCTGAAGTAATATGTGCATAGTAAATATTTTAACTCTTTAAAGTATACTAAAACCAAAGTCAAAATTAACAATTTTTTTTAAAGTCTATTTGAAGAAAATTTGTAGAACACCTCAATATTATTTTTCTAATAACTTACAAAAGTTTTAGCCACTCAATAACACGACTTTGTCCTCCTGTGGACACACACACACACACACACACACACACACACACACACACACACAATATATTCTACTTTAATCTCACTGTACCAAAATGTAACTGGTTGTCATGTTGCCTCAAAACGGGGATGGAATAATGACTCAGAAATCTTAGTTATAAAAGGTAAAAAGTATTACACAGGTTGAATTTTCACAGTAAGTGGAGGTCCCTTATAGGCTTTAACATTAAGATTTAACATCTAACACTTAACAGTGGCTGATATTCCAGAACACACACTACAGCTTTGCTTATGGATGAGAACTTGCTGCTGCTGCTGGGCCTCCATCTACAGGGCCTAATTAGTTATAGCTACTATGCTAGACTACTTCTACTGAACCTCTGGTTAATTTGCTCATTTCTTTCAGTATGTTTTCTCAATGAAAAAAATGTCTAAATCAAACACTAAATGATTTGTCTCAGGGACCTCTAGAGGCTAAAATTTTAACCAGAAAATGGCAAATAACTAGATAATCATTGTGCCAATCAGGTCACTTAACTTTTTATCCTAGTGCTTCTTCAAAATGACCAGCCTTAGGACATATTCTACCAATGTATGTTGTGATTAAAAAAAACTTTTAATATCTGCAGTTAGGAAACATAAATATTCTCCATACCTGGGAAACCCAGAAGCACAGGAACAGCTGATACCATTTGATGACTGACTTAGGCCCTTAAAGTCTGTATATTTTGGATGGACATTCCTACTCTTCTTATTTATAATGAATATTATATGTATATGGCACTATGTGTTCTATTTTATTAATTTTAAGTATTTTATTGATGCCTTTACATCACAGTCATTTCAGTGCCCTACTGAATAAAAACCTCCCTTGTAATAAAGAAAAAAGCAAAAATGACCAAGAAAGATACCAACAAAGAAAAATTTTGTGGGCCAGGCCATGAACCCGGCATCTCTGAGCTCAAGCACATATCCCACATAGAAAGAAACCAAATATATTTTGGTTTGGGCCACTGGAAGACCCAATTATGTATTCAGGCCACAATAAAGGCTCTACTCCAACCCAGACAAGGGTAATAATCTGCCCTTACACTCAAGAAAGAGAAATTCTATAATAATCAAAAATCTCCCTCTCAGACAAGATGAAACCAGTAAGAAAATGTTCCATGAAACATAAGGGAACACTTGCTACTCAGCTAGAAAGCAACAGAAATTGTGAGTGCCAATAGTGACAACACTTTAAAGTTGGGTGGAAAGCATTCCATAAATACATAGATGCTGATATTTAATCGTCCTGATTCCTCTGGGTTAAAGGGATAATCAAGTTGCAAGGGCTAGCAAAGAATTCATAACCTGCTTCAGATACTAAAGAGCAAATGTTTGAATGTGAATTCAGTAAGACGAGTCACTAATATAATTTCACTATAGAAAATCTATTTCTCCCACAAAATTAAGCTATCGTGTTCACTCCAAAGCCTCAAATCAAACCTCTCTGGGCTTTACTTGTACAACAAAACTCCCATTTGCAATAAGATGCTTCAAAAAATGGAGGAAGTATGAAATTTGCTTAAAGGATGTTGGTTAACTCTAACCCAACATGGCTTTAATGGTAAAACAAAACAAAAACCACACATAACCTATTCCACTTACTTCTCTCAATTATGATTTCCCTAAATAACAAATTTGAAGGGGTGGGACATAGAAATAAGGTATGGAAAGGAACAAACACTAAAGCAAACATTTTGTTATTCCTTTACCATCACACACACAATAAGTCAACAAGATATAGTGGGAAAGCCTTGGATTCAGAGAGCTTTAGTTCAAGTCCTTGCTCTGTGACCCTGGGCAACTCATTCAACCTTGTGGGAAGGGAGTCTTCTCATCTGAAACTCTATGTTGGTAATCTGGTATGTAATTCTGTCATCTCTTTCCTCTACTCTATGCCTTTTTGTGTGTGTGCCCACCTAAAACAAACCAGGGTAAAAATGGTGCAAGATCTAAATTTAGTTCAATATGCCTTTATTAATTTACTACATATGGCAGGCACTACTGTGAGGCTAAATGAACATGATGGATAATGCACAGAGGCAGACAGAAAAAAAGAGAGAGGGAGACAGACGGATAGAGGGACAGGTTAGGATAGGCTAGGACAGATTACTCCATGATAAATAGGAAATGAACATCAATGTTACCTCACCTTCTTTAAACTTGCAACAAGGGAAATTCTCATCTCAAATACCAATGGGTCAAAATCTTCAACAGACAACTGGTTCTCAAACATTCTATTAACCCCTCCAGAAACATACTATTCCTTGGGAAGCTAAAGTATAACAACCTGGCATAGAAAAAAAATTTTTTTTCTGTAAAGTGAATATGATATATTGAGCATAGCTGCAGAAAAAAAGTGCTAAAACTCTCAATCATGAGAAACCAAAGTACACATTGCCAAGAGAAATCATATCTACAAAACATATACCTAAACACTCCGCAGATAAGCCTGTTCCCCTAAAAATACTACCAAGACAATCTCTAATCTAAAAATTCAATTCAGCATCTAAATGCCGGCTATAGATACTGCCCTATGCTTTACAATGAAAATGATAAAACAACAAAGTCCACCCTCAAGAAGCTTATACTGTCACAAAAAAAGTACAGTAGAAGGCAGAATGTGATGAATGTAAGTGAGAAGTTCCAGACAAAATGTTATGGAAAATTTGAGGAAGGAGAAATCACTTTCAGATGAAAGATCATAGAAAGCTTCATGAATGTGGTCTTAAAAGAAATGAAGGACTTCAACAAATAAAGATATTGGGGGAGGGGGGGGTCATTCCAGTATGATAGCCTGTGAAAATGCACAGAAGTGGAAGCCAGTAGGATGAGATGGAGAAGCTTGTAGTACAATTTGGTTGAAATATTAGAGTGCATGAAATAATAATGGAAAGGAAAGTTGGAGACTCTAGAGAATCTCAGCTACCAGTGTGTGAAATCCCCATTTTATCCTTTAAGCACTGGCCAGCCACTAAAAGTTTTTCAAGCAATAGAATGACATAATTACATCTATACATTGGGATAATTTTGTATTTTGACAACTGTGTGAAGGACATACTGAAGAGAAGAAATTAGAGGTAGGGACACCTGTGAGGAGGTTATGAAAACAGTCCAGGTTCAAGGTAACAAAGGTCTGACCTATGCTGGAAGCAGAGGAAATGGAAAGGTCAAGATATAACAAACATAAGAGATACTAAAGAGAGATAATTGATAGGACTTTGACAACTGAGTAGATTGGACAGGGGAGGAGAGAGATAAAAAGGAAGTCAAAGATGACCCTGAGATTAAATTAATAATTTAGAAACATCTTCCTATATAAAATAAATATTTCATTAATTCCCCAAAACATCAAAGCATTCCCTCTACTCAGCATTACTTCAATGAAAAAGGTTACATACTATAATATTTAGAAAATATATTAAAACACTGAGATATTCAATTAGGTCATAAAACTGCCATAACATATCATGTCTGAGCAATTTTCATTGCTGTTTCCCACCACAAGGTAACAAATACTATTCACCTAACATGATTTGTACGTGAACAAGCCAGGAACTGTACCAATTAGACAGTTGTTCATGGGGAATCAATGTAACAGAAGCTGAGTTCTATTATACACCCTATGTGAACTTAAAAGTGGTGTCTCTGATTAGTGGCTAAGATTTATAATAGCCATGATTAACTTCATTCAGTTTTTGTATTGCAGTATTCAAATACTCAAAAGTGATAACAGGTTATAGCAGAATTTAGCACAGACTGAATTAGACCTCCAAGAAGAAACACTAACCATCATCATGAAGCACTTTTTAGCAACAAAAATTACAGCTCCCACCATGTTATTTAATTTAAAAGAAAGAAATTCCAAAAAAAATCCACTCACCTGATCCTCTTCCTCATCCTCATCTTCTGCCAGGCGCTGCCTGCCCACCTCATACAACCTGCATACTGTGTCCATGTTTAGGGCATCCATACTGCCTTGATTCTAAAATCCACCCCACAAAATATGAAGTCAGTGCACTGTAGAATTAGGTATCTGTTTCAGCTTTGAACTACTTCCTTCAATTACCTCCCTGTGTCAATCAAAATAAGTGATGCTTGCAATAATAAATGTTGTTAAGCAGACTGCAAATGTTATATTATACCTAGAGCACAGAAAGGGAGGGAAAAGCAGTACAAGAAGGCTTAGGTGCTATCACAATTACTTACACACAGACAGACAGACAGACAGACACACAGACACACACACACCCCACACACACATACGTGGTTCTCCTGGGTTTTGATACTACAATGCTGATGATTAGGTAAAGGCAACAAGCATGGATATATTTTCTCAGTTACAGTAAGAAAACTGTGCTACATTCCTACATATCTCAAAGACCCAACACTCCTTCACCCTCCAACCACCTAGCCCCCGGAAACAGGTACATAAGGACCACTCAAGATATGTAATAGACACTGGCAATACACTTTTCACTAGCAATACACTTTTCAAATATCACCTATAGTCCTACCTACCTAAAGGTAGCATAAAAGAATTAACTATAAATGCTCTGAATAAATTCTATTCCAATCTATATTTCTCTAAGCATCCTTTACCTCAATAACAGCTAGGTAACAGTCCTTGGTGTCAGTGCACAGGTCAAAAATATTCCGTTTCACATCAATGGTAGCTAAAAAACAGAATGTGGAAAAACTTGGGGAATTTTGTTATTGCATTCTTTTTCTTTTAAAGAATTCAATATACTTTGAGAAATCCTAGTCAGTTCCATTTTTCATTTCCCTTTCCTAACTCCCATTGCTTTTCTAAATAAAAGAAAATAAAAGAAAAATCACAAAGTTTCAAAACAAAAAAGCAGGAACAAAGTTGGGAATTCTCCCTTTTTGAGTCATTTTTTCAAAGGAAAACAAGATAATAGTAAAAGTAAAATGGCAATGTGTTTGTATGTATGTGGCTATACCTATGTACGTGTGTGTGTGTGTGTGTGTGTGTGTGTGTGTTTTTTCCAGGAATAGGTAAATACCTAAATACCTAAAAGTCCTTCCAAGAAAAAAAGAGGAACTAACATTAGGAATGAGGAATGCACATTCTCTCACAAAACATGCAAGTCTGAAGACTATGATTTTTCATGCTTACCTATAGGCTTATAGTCTGTTGCATTGAATGTTCTGAAAGACGACCCAAAGGGGCTTTTCATCCTCTCTTCCATTAAGTCATCTTCATCATCTGCCTGTAGCATAGCTAGTTCATGAGAAGAGAAACCATCCCACCCACCCCAAGATACTTAAATTTAATCATATGTACATATAATGTTGTCTTTTAAAAAAACAAGAGTACTGGTGGAATTTCCACTGTATTTGGTTATGATTCTTCTGACAGTTTTCACAGGTTTGTATTTAAATAATATTCTCCTCCATTAGCTGTCTGCTTGCCCTGGTGAAATGTTTTAAGCAGTACAACCAATGTTCTCCAACATTACAAAACTGCTAAATGGAAAATGAACTATGAAGATTTAGTAGTTTTATAGAAGGTAAAGAAGTCATGAAGACTGGAAGCTAATTTCCATATTACTGTTACTATTACACTAAATTTAAATTTAACATCTTTGAGGTCAGTTACTAAGAATCAGAATTTGTATGACCTTAAATCAGCACTTAAAAAAAATGTTTTCATTTTCTATCCTGCTGTCTTATGAAAGTACTTTGTTTTTAATTCAAGAATTTCCAAATGCTTTCCACTACCAAGGAGAGAAATATTCCTAGCGCATGTTTACGAGCTGGACAAAGAAAGACAAGAAGGGGGAGACTGGAGTTATGTTCATTACCTCCATACATCACTGTACCAGTATAGTTGAAAACTACACGACACTGATCCAAAGCTGGGACTGTGTGCAGCAAATGGAAAGTTCGAAGGTCCCACTGAAATTGTAGTAGTGAAGGAAAAGCCCCAATAAAATTTAATTTTCTTAAAACTTATTCTTAGACCCCTGGTGAAAGTCAACAAAGAAGCAAACACCAACATGTTCCATCTCTTCGCTTCTAAGGATTGATGCTAACGAGTGATGGCTCTCAGCTTTCTTCTACTTTACAGGCACCAGAACATTGTTGCTAAAATCCATGCAAAAGCTGGACACTAGAGAAGATGAAACTAAGGACCACCTCATAATATTAAGCAGATGCCATATAAATAGTGACCTGATTCAGAGGAAAGTGTTCCAATCTACTTTCCTGCACACGTAAGAACTACCAAAAAATTCCCTTCAAATGGAGGATTTTCTCTCTAATCTGTTAAGGAATCTGATATACTTGAAATAAAACTTCACTAAACCTCAGTAAGATAACAACATTTTTTAAAGTTTAGTCATTCCCAGCAATACAGAAGAACATGTAATGAGTTGTTACTAAAAATCTCTCAAAGTTCTCTGAAGGCTCAAGGACATCTCAAAACAGTAAGAGAATCTGCCTACATGTACAAACTTCAGTTATGAATTTCTCATTCAAAAATTTTAAAAGACATTTTTCATGTTGGATTTTTTGTTTCTTGTAAAGAGTTCACAAATGCCTGGCTAGCAGATAGGCAGATCCTTTGAAAAAAATGAAAACAGTACTCATCTAGCTCGGATTATTTTTGCAGTCTGCCGGTGGTAACTGGAAGTTATATGCAACATTATTTTTAACACTTTTTTAGGTATAAAACAGCTTTAATAAATTAACAAAAAGGTAGGCTGTTGAGAAAAAAAAATTTTCTTTCAAATTAATCACACTATGTTAAATCAAAATTTCCTTTGAATTATACTGCTGAAAAGCAGTATTTCAGCTAATTACAATTTTGTATGGCAACAGAAAAAAAAGTTAAAAACCAAATCAGTTATATGAGTTTTGCCATACTACATAAAACCCTATATATATATATATCTGCAAAAAACAATGGACGACTGACTAGATTTTTCACTTCTCTTCCAAATGTTTAGCACATCACATGCTCAGTCTATGAGACAGTACAAGGGACAAAACGGAACAAAATGGGTGTTAGTAAAAAAAAAAAATCAATAGAATTGTCTTTCTAGCTTTTCGCACCATAACCAGACCTTAACTTTAATGGACTTATATAACTCAAGTTTTATTAAGGGTGAAGGATACAATTTCAGTATTAATTATGACTTCTAGTCCGTTAGGATGGAAAACACCGCTGATATTCATGTTGAACTTGTCAAACTTATGTATGGCCTGTGCAGAGCGGACATCCCAGAGGACCCCGTCATTTAAGACTAGATCATCTGTAGGATTAAACGTGGCACAGTTCCTCTTGTAGTTGTTGGCAAGATCTGGGTTAAAGAGAGTCAACAGCTTGTTGCCAGTCTGAATGTCATAAATCTTTGGAGAAAAAAAAGAGGAGTGAGGAAGATATATCAGATTCATGTGTTAGTTAAATTACAACAAAAAGATTTCCAAACCCAATTTTTCCTGATTTCTCATTTCTGACAAAAGTTTTTTAAAACACCAATTCTCCCAACTTGCCTAACAAGAAAACAATCTATATCTTTGCTAAAATTCTAAAATAGGACAAGTAACTTTTTCAGTGGATACCCCTTTCCAAAAAAAGAAATGAAAAGAAAAGAGTCAAGCCTCCCCTAAACATGAATAGGAAGAATTTTTTTTTCCTGTCACCACCTTGGGAAAAGGACAATGTATCTAACCTAAGTGGGAAAATGGCATGTTTCCCTTTCCAACTCGATATATAATGATCTAACTACTGACTAGCCATTCTTTAAGGGGGGGGGAGGGGTTTTTTCTCTCCCTCTCTCTTTGGGGATAAGATGAAAGAGAAGGCCAGGTAGTATAAGACTTTCCTTGAAATATTCCAACACATTTGTCCCCAAAACAGAATTTCAATTAGTCAAGCAAAGTGTACGAATACTCACAGCAGCTTAAATGCCAAGATATTTAACCTACACAATTGATCAATAAACATATACATATTAAGTACTTACTATCTGCTAGGCACTGTGCTAAGAAGTGAAAGGGAAAAACATCGCCCAAAAGCATGCCCCTTCTCCAGAAACCCATTTCCTTGAATATGTTGAAAATGTCAGCTTCTCAGTTTTTAAGTTTTTCTTACAGAGTCTAGAACTATCTTCCTAGTTATACTTAGTGCCATAGCCTAAGTATACAGAGTCTTCTAGTCGGAAGCATCTCATGTGAACAGAAGTACATGATCATCTGTAAAGTTATGAAATCAAAGGTACTTACGTGGGCAATGTCCCCTTTTGTGCCAATGACCCTATCCTGTGAATGCTTGCTGAACTCTACGTAGTGGTCTTCTGTGAAGGAATGCCTGCAGGCAAGTAACAGGTAGCAGATATATCATACTCTCTGGAATCTGATCCTTGCAGTAGTTAAGTTTAAAACGTGCACCAAGTTAATTCGTGACTTCCTATACGACTAAACCTGAATTCAAATTCACTAACTCCCATAGATAAAATCAAAACATTCAAAGCTCTAGAAAAAAAATCTGACAAAACAGTCCTACCTTGATTTGTCTGAGCAAGATAAAAGTGCTAACAGGCCTCAGTCCACAAGAGAAGGAAAGTTCTCACCAAAATAATTAGCAGGCCCCTCGTCCTTTTATTCAAGCTCTAAACTATCCACGTGCAGAGGCAGCAAGATAAGCCAACTGCCATGTGTTATCAGGGTTCATATGGGAAACAGGTGTGACATGTGCCATACCCATTGGACTGGGGTGGGGAGAGGGAGGGGGAAGGAATGCTGTTAAGTAATAAGAGTTAACAGTTAAAGAGCATTTTAAGGTTTGCAAAATGTTTTCCATCCATTATGTCATTTGAAACCCTACAGCAATCATGTGACACAGGTATTATAGATATTACTGTTCCCATTTTATAACTGAGGAGACTGAAGCTCAGGGTGGCTAAGTGACTTGCCTATGGTCACACAGAAAGTAAGTGTCAAAAGGTGGGATTTGAACCCAGGTGTCTCCTAACTCCAAGTCCAGCGCTCTCTCCACTACACCACGCTGCATTAAACATTGCAATGGTAGGTTCAATCTGAGAAAAAACAGTTCTGGAATGAAAGAAGAGAGTAAGTTTTCTTCTTTATCCATCAAGCTAATAATTTAGGGGATTAAAGTTTATTCAGAAGCTAACAACCAATGTTCTTCTTTTCCTAATAACCCCTTTAAAGGCACAGAGACCAGGCTGACAAAGAGTGTACTCACTTCATATCAAACACTGATTTCATCCCCCAGAGTGCAGAAAGGGGCTGGCTCCAAGTGGCAGATGTTAACAACAAAGATCCATCCTAAAAAAGAAGGTAGTCTGAGTTAAGTAACAATAACATATTTAGAGTTAACAACTGATATTTACATGTAAGTTCGGTTTGCAAAACACTTTACATACATCAATACCAAAGGTATATACATTTACTACTGGCATACAAAAATTAATTTATGAAAACACATTTCTAGCCTATTTCTATAAAGCAAGAGAGGACAGAGAACTCCTACAGGAGCCAGAAACAGTTACACTACACAATATAACTATATTCTGACATCAGGACCTTAGAAAGACTAAATTAAACTCCTTGAGACAATATTATCCACTCTTAAACTTGTAACATGTGGCAGTCACTAATATAATAATGACACTGAAAACATTCCAGTGTGGTAAAAAAGAACATTCTAATTCTAAAGAAAAAGGTTCAAAATTTATTCCATCTCCTTTTAAATCATATTCCTCAGTTTTCCCATCTGTAGTACTGGTCAACAAAAAAATAAATATTCTGCTCAAGGCACTTTCCAAGAATCTGCCACATTTTAGAATATTTATTTAGGGTAGTCTCAAAGACGTGAATGGCTCCTTCCTTTGGGGTTAGTAATAATGTCCTGATAATGTGAATCTTCTCCATTTTGGGGAAAAAAAGTACTCACACCATGAGAAGAATAGTGACATGCCACTACACTGGAATTATGTAGCATTTTTCTTCCAAGTAACTCATAATATTTTAAAAGTCCGCTTGGACAGAATTTTGTTAGAGAACCAGAAAATTTTCCAACCTATATAAAGCACTGAAGCACCGCAGTGTGCAGAACAGAAAGCTGGCCCATAAGCCAGGAGGATCTGGATTCAAGGCCCCACTTTGACACAACTGGTTATGTGTTCCCACATAAGTCACTTTACCACTCGATGTTCTAGGCAACTTTAAGAAACAAAAAAGTACCAGAGAAGGTGCCAACCTGCCTTGGTAGAAGCAGCTTCTTTATCTGGGAGTAACACATACTCATGAAATCACCATTGCAGTCACTATTCCCTTTCTAATATATAACTAATAGATCTTACTTACATGGCTTCTACAATGAGAGAAGTATAATGAGAAAATAATCAGGCCTTGGCGGGGAGGCCTTTGGCCACCTCAGAAGAGTCCCTTACCCTAGATGGTTCAAGGTGTGTGATGGCAGAGTTATGACAGTTATAACTAGCTTCTTCCTGTCCACTGAACACATTGTAAAGTTTCAGCTGCCCTGTACACGTGCCAAGCATTAGAAATCTCTCTCGGGCTGAGAATGCACAGCAGGTAAAGCCACTTTCATCCTCATTTGCTTCCCGAAACACTGAAATGGGACGGAACCTAGAAAAAGACACAGAGATCATTACCCACAATCAATCAAAAAGTTCTCACTAAGGAAAAGAAAATTGGGATAAACTGTGTTAGAGAGAAACTAAGAAACTAAGCAGATCTAAGAACCTGTGCTAGCAGCCATCCTGGGTATGCCCTCTCAGATTCCTTTCGGTATTGCTCCTTTTTAATAGAAAAAGTTTAAATGATTAGTTGGAAGCATAGGGATGGTATAGTTACAACTGTTTCCCAGAAGTTAAAGTTAAAAATACTATAATGACGCTCCCCCCCCCCAAAAACCTGGTTTGATTTAATTTAAAATTTTCATTTTAAATGAAAAGGAGAAAACAGCTTCTCATTTTCAGATTAACGCAAAAACTAATAACTCATACTGGATTTTAAAAATTATTCCAGCATTTATATGCCAAGCCCATGGAAAAGAATAAAAACCAACATGAACCAAGACAAGGAACAATTTGGGAAGACCTAGTTCAGGGCAGCTCATGAGAACAAGTTCTAGAGCAGCTAGCAGTCCTGACAGGGCAGAGTCAGTGCGTCTAGGACGCCCAGGAGCCTAGAATCACTGCTCGGTCTTACAGCCACACGACTCTCCTGACTCTGAAATAACGTAGCTAAAAAACAACTGCTGAGGATTACTAGCCTAGGCTCTCTCTGCCTGTTTTACAGTTTGGTGGTCGCCCTTTCCCTAAGAGGTCTCAAGCATTTCCTTACCTGCTGAAGATGAGGTGCCTGTCAAAGCACCCACCATCTACCCCTCCGTACTTCGGAAAGGCTGCTCTGCGGGTTAGTCTCGAGGTAAAGTTTGTTGGCGCTTGCCGCCTTTGTTTTGGCTCAGGACACTGGTGAGGGGTAAAAAGAGAAAAGGGGGGACAGGTGGCAACGGGGTTCTTGCAGCGAGCATGCTGCTCCCTAAGGTATTCTGTGATGATACTGTCCAATGTGGGAGGGGAAGGAAGATGTCTGTCCAACTGCTTTTTTATGGCTGGGCTTTGGCTGTAGGCGCCGTGGTCCGATTTCTGCCGTAACACTCTGATTTTCCTGCCATTGCAGGGTGATGGCCTCTCCCTGATAAAACTGATCCTGCCAATCAAAGGGGAGCTGCCTGCGTAAGATGGGCCAGGCAGGGCAAGTGGACCCTGTGGAGGCCGTGACTGAGAGTGGACAGATGCAGCAGAGGAAGCTACTACGCCGGTGTGGCTGCTTAGTCTGGCTGCAATGCCATTGGCAATGCGAGGGGTACGAGGCAGAGAGACGGGGGAAGCAGCAGCTGTGACGGGAGTGAAGGCAGAGGAATGAGATGCAGCAGTCATGGGTAGATCAGCCTCTCTGGTGAGGACAGTTGCAGTCTCTCCCAGCCCTTTGGAGATGAGATGGTTTCGAATTAAGAGAAGCAATTCCTTTTCAGGAAAGGAGATTCTAGACTGGGCTACCACATCTGCCTTCTGCAGCCGTGCAAGAGAGACATCGGTACCAATAAGGAGGGGCTTTCCTGATACACGTTCAATTAGCTCAGCAGCATATTTGCAGAACTTGACATGGTCACTGCGTTTGTCCTGCAAAACAGGTTCCTTCATCAGCTGCTGGATCTGGCAGCTACTGAAGAGAGGCAGCTTGCTGATGATCTGCCGGACAGTGCTACTGCGAGAAAGTCCTACGAGGGCTTTGCACGCTAGCGCTCTGATCTGGTCTGCATCAGTGATGGGCATCTTGATGGACAACAATGACAAGAGCACCTTGATACCATTGTTAGACTGTACCACATTCCACATCTTGGCCAGTGTATGCTCACTGCTTTTTGGAGGCTGAGGCAACTTTCGTCTAGGGGTTCCAGAGATGAACTTGCCAATACTAGAGATCCGGTTATCTGGACCACACACACAATTGATAATGATCTGAAGAGCTGACTTCTGAATTTCAGCATCATGAATAAAGAACTCACCCTCTGCCACTCCCAAGATGATGCTGATACCTGTTTGAAGGGAAAAAAAAATTTTTATCCTTTTCTCCCCAATATTTCAAATCGATATTCATGTTAAGATTCAGAGGAACATCAGGAACAAGAACCAGGAGTTGTGTCAATTTTGTTTTAACACTTTGTAGAAAGTAACTTCAATTTTCAAACACAAAACAAAGGTATTTCTTCTTTGCTGCAGAAATCATAGCTGTAGATCCAGCCTATACAAAATAACCTAAAGAGTGAAGGCATAGTCGCTCACTTCAGGAGTGATACTCAGTGGTGTTCAGAAGCAAGGTAAGCTATATATAACAACAGTAACCCATATTTTCTGTCTTCTTAAAGTTTCCAAAGCACTTAACTCACAAAGACCCCAGAAGGAAGAACAAGTGTTGCTAACTTCAATTCACAGGTGAAGAAAATCAAACTCACATGAGAAATGATTTGTCCAGACATATGGGTAGTGAGTAGCAGCATAAAGAACATAAACAACAATCAAGGTCAGAGGTCCTGACTGTGCAACACATCTCAAAAGAAGACTGTAAAGTTCCTCCTAGAGGTTTCCATGTAATTTCACATGTATCAAAGAAATTCTCATTAACTCTTCCCATAACCCCAGAGTCTCAAAGAAAAAGTGACACAGATGAGAATGTGTATGGGTCAAAAAAAGACAATGTGGCACTACTGCTGGTGAAAACCCTAAGAACACCATCATGTTACTATGGAAACATCAATCTACCAATACAATGCCTCTGCAGCTGCACTACACTGTGCACCACGTAAAACCACAAAGCACAGAACCCACCATTGCCTTCTGGTTAAGTACAGTACTATGAAATTTAAATTCAGAACAGCAAATATGGCACCAACCCTCAGAGGAAAAAGATTCACATTAAACCCTCTCTCTGGGCCTTTCCACTGGCCATTCCCACAATCCAGGAATGCTCTCTCCTAACCTCCACCTCCTGGAATCTGTCACTACTTTCCAGACTCAGCTCAAGTGCTATCTTCTGCATGAAGCTTTTTTTAATGTTCCCAATAGCCAGTGATCTCCTTAAACTATCTTGTATTTATTTTTTAACATATACGTGTGTGTTGTCTTTCACTATCCTCAGCTCCCCACTCTCAACAGAATAGAGGTTCCTAGACAATAGAGGCTATTTCATCTTTGTTTTAGTACCCCCAGCACTAAACACAGTGCCTAACACATGATACACATTTAATAAACTCTTGCTAATTAATTTATAAGAAACAAATTCAACTTACCTACAGTAGAGACAGTGGATCCAGCTTCATCTAACACATCCACTGACTCAGCTAACTGCAGCTGGATTTTTGGTACCACAGTAAGAATAGCTAGGACATCTAAAGCATAGCGTACGGTATCATTCCTAAAAGAGTAGACAAAGGAACTTGGCAAAATGGCAAGTATGATACGGCCAAAATAATGTATAAGAAATGTCATACTAGACTGTGGTCAGTCTCTGACAACAGTGGGGCTTTAAAATAAAACATAAAATAACATGACTCAAGAGGTTAGGAATGCACTCCAAATATCCTTAGCTTCTCTTAATAATCTAAGGAATCTATCACTCAGGAGTTTAATCTATACTTTTCTTGATCCTCATATTTTTAACCCATACCACTTTTGGGACACGTCCCAAGAGCTGACTCTCCCCTACAGTAACAAACATTTTCTTTTTTCTTGTCCTAACACTTCAAGTGTTAGACTGTAAGCTCCTTGAGGGCAGAGACTCTCTTTTGGCTCTTTTTGTATCCCTAATATTTAGTACAAAGCCTGGCACACAGTAGGCATTTAGCTCCACTGTTCTGAGATCTGGCAAATAAGTCCATGTTCACCCTCCTAAAATAACTTCCATGATTTTGTGAATGTTGATCTTCTCTTCTCAGTCATCATCTTTCCAAAAAGAAATTTCTTTGAATCATTTTCATGCAACAATCCCCCATGTCCTTTGTCAGTTTGGTTTCCCTTTTCTGGACCTCATTCTGCTTAGTCATATCTCTCCCCTTACAAGTGAAAAGCAAAGCAAGACACAGTATTCTGTGTGTGTAAAACACTAGAGTGTTTGTAAAGAGGATAGGAAGGATTTTTTATTCAATGAGAGAGGGAAGAGTAGGGGCAGCATACAGGTCCCATTTTATTTCATGTCTTCCTTTATACCCTGGCCCGACAAGTGAGATCTTTAAGAGAAGATAAATCTAACTTTAGGAGTGATTCTCCAGTCCCACCTTGCATAGTAAGTTTTCCAGTTGCAGGCAATGGAGATAAGCTGCAACATGAGTTGCACACAAGAAAGTTTGAGGAAGACTTCGGCTGGTTCCCAGTATAACTGAGCTGGTCCATACTCTATGAGAAACTCCATCATCTCCACAATCTGCTCATGAGTATAAGAACATGCCTACATATAGAGAAAATAGACCATGCCATTAAGAATTGTTTCTTCTCACAATCTTTGGTGCTTTTATCAGTTAGACAGTTTTAGCAATAAAAAATGATGATCTTGTAGATTCCACGATCCTATATCAGTAAAAGTCCATGGTAAATAGATATATAGCTATAACAGATTTCATTTATAAAGTGCTTGACTATTTACAAAGCACTTTCACCTACATGATCTCATTTGATACTCAAAACAACCCAATGAGGTAAGGAAATAAACATTAATCTCTTTTACAGACATGTACACCAAAACTCACAGTGGTTAAATGACTTATCTGGGATCAGTGAATTGGCAGAGATAGGATTGGAACCCAAATCTGGTGCTTTTTTTCCATTATATCATCATGCTTTCCCATAAATATCTGATTACTTTACAGAAATAATTTATTCCATCTACTACCACCTTAAATTGGAAAACTAAAGATGTGTTTTGTTTTAAAAAATTTTTAAACAGACATTCATGAAACACCTATTGAAAGACTAGCACCTATATTATAGTTGAGGTTGAAAAGGCTAGTAAAAGAAAAAAAAAACACATGAATTCTGTGTCCCTATTTTGCATCTGAAAGCACATGTTTTTTGGATTAAGACAAAGACAAAAAAAACCCACTTTAATTATCTCCATTTTGATTTGAAATATTTTAAATGTGTTGAAATGATTTTACATATAGCAAAAATGCGTAGGTAAAGCAGCTTCCAAGCTACTTAGATTTTTCCAAAGCCTCAGAGCCTGAGGTTACTCCATCAACAGACTGTTTTTATAAGACAAAATATAAAAACAAGAAGCAAGGGGTACGGCATTATAAAACAAAGTTCTGTATTATACACACCTCAGTTAATTTTTTATTTCTGGTGTAAAGGGGAAAGACACATGGCAACCAACATCTGTGGGAAAACTGAGTCTTTGAAATTAACTTATGTCTTTATTTTTAATTAGTACCTAACTATACACAAGGCAAGACTAATCCAGGAATTCACACCCTACAGTATTCCACTGAATCAAGTGTGCGTCTCATAACCATGATGCACCCTAAAAAAAAGGTTCAAAATAAGCCCTTCCCACTCCTTGCTTACCTTGTATGGTGGCTGTGGATGGACAAGAATACCACCTTCTGTCCTCTGAAGTGACTGCTTCACCTGCTCCAACTTAATGGCCAGGTGGGCTTCAAAGTACCTGCGGAGCGCCATGCAGGTATGCTTCCCAGTCTGGCGGCTGGCAAATATTTCATCATCACTCAGAAGAGCACCCTGATCTTCCAAGTTTAGAATTTCTAGGGTACTGATCTATGAAGAAGGACAGGAGAAACAGAATAGGACAACAGAAAAATGAAAGGCAAGAAGAGAAGGAAAATTTTAGCTTTTTGGTAAGTAGACTTTCAATATGAAAGCTCAAGATGCTATCCTAAACATTGGTAATTATCATAGATGCAAAATATTATACTCAAGAAAGTGAGACTACTATAAATGTACTCCTCCCAGGCACAAAGCTGGATCTTTTAGAAATACCAAAGTTATATTGAGTAAGACTAATTCCTTTTGAGAAGGAAGATCATCTTTTGCTTTCTAATTCTATCTCTTCAACACCAGTATTCACACATTGGTACCTATATTGACTATGAACAAATAACACCTTGATCTTAGAACAATCAAAACTGGGAAACACAAAGAAAAACAGAGAGATGCATCATGGGTACAAACAGGCTACAACACATTTCATGATATATATGAAAGCAATGATATCAAATACAAACATACAAACATCAAGGACATGGATGACTGAAAAAAGAGGCAGGGCCAGTCAGGTATCATGAGTGGGAGAGAGAACACAGGTACCCACAAAATATTGAGAAACCTGAGGCAAGGCTTTCAGCACACGAGACAGCTCTTTTATGGACAACTTATGAAAGGAGATCGGTATGAATTACACAGAATGAAAGGATCAAATGAGTAGCGGTATACACTAGCAGAAGAAGGCTCATGCCAATGAAACTGTGGATCCGCCAGAGCTACACTTCACTATCAGAGATTTATCCAGCCACCACTTATAAAAGAATCAGCAAGGCCTGACCCAGGAAAGCTTACACAGTTGATGATGAACACAGCAAAGTTTTCTGGGTTGTTTTTTTTTTAAACAGAATTAAACAGATACTACTTATAAGCTAATAGGCCATCCCTTGAAGATCTTCTCTGGTGTTATATACACCCTTCCATAACTACCCTCAATTCTTCTTACTCCCTAGCTCTGGCTTACATATGAATAAAAAATACATAAATTAATACATACAAATGCTTTCCATTAGGATTTATCTGGAATGAGAGTCTATTCACCATTTATAGGGATAAGAAACATTCATGGTTAGGCAAACTTGTACATGAAGGAATAGGCCTCTACAACCAATACTGAAATATCCTGAGTGATGAAGAAACAGATCTTCTTTCATCAGCAGGGTGTTGTCTGAACGGTTCATTACAAAAAAGTAGAATTCTTTTCCCTCACAGGGAATGAAAACAAATGAAGGGGTGTTTTTAAGAAATTTTCCACTAAGTTCTAAAACAAAAGCATTAGCTCTCACCAAGTTGACCAGGCGACGAAGGCCATCATGCCTGTCAAAGAGTTCCAAGACAGCACGAAAAGAGAAGCAAATAGAGAAAAACATGGTAGCATGGCAGCACCCAGATGCATGGGAACACTCCATTAGCCACAAGGTGTAGTTCACTACATCAGAGAGAACATTGTGGGGATGCATGCAGACCTGCCAAGAGAAAAGATGTAGTGATGCTTAAAGATAAAACGAGAAATCTTTTATCAAGTAAAATTGTTATACTTGCTAGAAAGTTGGACTTATTCAGGCAAGGAGTTTAAAATCTCATATCCTAGAATATAAATAAAGGTAGAATCTAACCTGACCAAGTGGCCCTCTCAAATCTCTTCCCTGCATTCTTTTCTTGTTGCCTTAGCCATGCTGCTACAAAGGAAAAGAGGAATACCCAAAGGTAGAGTAAGCTCCATTCCTTCTTCTATTACTCAAAAACTCAATGCTTACCCTGCCCCTAATCTTCTTAACTCCCATCCCATTCTTCATCTCAGAACCCTCACCCCAACCTCTCAACCTCCCAGCCACTTGAGGTTACATTCTTGCTTTTTGCACCTAACCTGCTAGAGTCTCCATTCTAGGCCAAAGGAGCCACTATCAATGGCCTGGAGCTGAGGAAACACTTACTCCCCACCACCATGGCTGCCATGAAGGAGATGCACTATTAGCATCTCAAAGTGGAACTTCTGAATGCAATTTCACAAATAAATAAATGATGTTTAGATGCTACAACACTATTAGAAGTTTATATGCCAAAAACATTACAGACTAAATATGTTTTTATGAGACGAGGAGACAGCATGGCACAGTGGATAGTATATGGGACTTAAAGTCAGGAAGACTTTGGTTTAAATTCCACCTCAAACAT
Organism: Pseudochirops cupreus; assembly: GCA_028627135.1. Lineage (NCBI taxonomy): Eukaryota > Metazoa > Chordata > Mammalia > Diprotodontia > Pseudocheiridae > Pseudochirops > Pseudochirops cupreus. The sequence continues at coordinate 355,150,870 of CM053583.1, forward strand.
TTACTAGCTGCGTGACCCTGGGCAAGGCACTTAATGTCTCTGAGCCTCAGGTTCCTCATCTATAAACTGGGAAGATAATAGCACCTACCTCAAAGGGTTGTTGTAAGGATCAAATCAGATAACAGATATAAATGCTTTGCAAACTTTAAAGCATTGCACAGAAAAAACTATGGTTCTCCTCTTCCCTAGCATCAAGCAGAGAGTAAAAAGGAAGCCTGCCAACTCATAATGCCTCACCTACACTACTGGCAAATTTACACAAAGACTCTTTGAAGCTACAAGCATCAAAAATTTGTAGTTAAGCAGCTCTACTTTACTAGAAAAACTAAAACTACAGAACTAGAAATGGAAAAACTTATGGGGACACAAAATTGTCTAAAAACAGTTTTGCATTTTAATACAGTTAAGCATTTTAAAAATTTACTGTTTTTTATATCCAGAATGCTTTGCTTAGCTAGAAAACTTAAAATGAAGATTTTCAAGACAAAACTATTAAAATATCATAATGAGTTATTTTATTATGAAAAAATATAAAATTTTTTCGTGTGTCTTCAAACAAACTACTTGGGAACAGAAACCTGGAAGCTATACCCAGCCTCTTCACCCTAAAATAAATTAATCCACACAGGACAGGACTATTAAGAACTAATACAGAAGATACATTAGACAAGTATTTAAAAGAAAGTACTCAGAGGAACAGAGAGAACAGTGTTAATACAACAGGAGGCACTTAGCCTAAACTTCAAAGTTCCTCAACCCAAAGAAATCTTTTTCCTTGCTTCAAATGTCTCCTATTTATAGACACAAATGTATCCTTATATGCAGCTCAGCATGATTACATACACTCAGAAATACATACATTTTCAGAAAGCTCTGGAATTCTTCATAACACCAGGTATTCTATACCCCAGCTTCTTTTGCTATCATCCAACTCTCAATTACACCCTCTACATTTACTAAAAGTTATTTGTAGTGTGCTTGTGTACACTCAAAAACACCCCAACCCCCAGAACTATCACAATGTATTTGGGAGCACTGCACTTACTCGTTCCATGGCATCCTGGTTATAAGATAGATAATATAAGCACATGGACACACCCGTAGCAGCCATAGAAGGACGAGGAATTTCCAGTAACTTTTGTACACCTCCATGAGCAACAAACTCTGTGGCAAACTTGTTGTGGAGCAGAAGTGATGCTAAGTGCTGGAGAAAAAGGACAAGAATTAGCATGGGACAAGTAAAACCAATATAAGGCTCTCCAAAAAATACCAACAAAGTGGGTCAATTAACGCACAAGTCCTCATTTTCCATATACGACTTTGAGTAGGGTAATGGTTCTAATTTCCTGCCCCAAATAGAAGAGTAAGCAAAATAGTAAAATATTTTTCCACGGAAACTAACCTCACAGGTTGTCATGAGAATGAGATAACAGATACTAACAATTTAGAAAGTTTACACAATTATAAAATGTTATTTTTCAATTATTTTATTGTCTCATGAAGTAAGGGATCAAAGGAATCTGTCTGGCAGTCTTCCCATTTGTGTCATTTAATAAACAGTATATATATTAACCTCAGCTATTGTTGCCACTGCCTTAGCAACTAATGAAGCTACTATCCTTTGCTATACTAGAATATCAGGAAGATTAACTTTAAAATAAGCATTTACAGCAAATATCAAGTACTAAGTACACAGTTAATGCGAGTAAGAGTCTATTTCAGAGAGACCACAAACTCCCTTATGTATTTTCAACAAACCTCTGACATATACATTAAACTAGGTACAATCATTCTTCCTAATTATAATTACAATTCATTCAACTTTTAAGATGTCTTTCCACACTTATGAATGTAGAAATATCATACATTAATTTCTTTTACCTTTAGATACCAGACCTGCCTTTATGTAATTCAGGAAAAAACTTCAGAGGTCAGGCCACATGCCCCTTCTGTTGTTTCACAACAATTATTAATCAATAATTAATGATTTTCTTAATTTAGCCTGAATATCCAGAGGAAAACAAAGTTTGTTCAACTACCCTGGTGGGCTGAAATCTTTTTAGTATTGAGTAAGATTATACTACACTTCTCAATCTCACACATCTTCCAAACTTAGACCCTGAGCCAAATGATCTCTAATCCAAAGGACAGACTTGGTAAAATGAATGAAATTAGGAAACTGAGAATCAAGCAGAGGCACCCAGGCTACAAACTATGTATCTATATAGTGACAGAAAACCTTCCTTTCATAGTTTTTGTAAAAAGATATGACAGAAACTGAAAACTTTTTAGATGTAAGCTATCTATCTAATCTGAGAAAACCAAGAATTTGACTATTTCCGTTTCAAACAACAATGGTGGCAAAGTCTTCAATTTAATTCAACAAACATTCATTAAATATATAATGTTCATAAGCCCTATGCTAGGTCAGAGAACATTAGGTTTAGGGCTAGAAAGAACAGTGAGGCTATAGATCCAACTCCCTCCTTGTACAAATGAGGTAAACAAGGCCCAGAAAGGCGGATTTTAACAATAATGATAACAATAACAACTAGCATTTATACAGCACTTCAAGGTTTGTAAAGCATTTTACAAATATTATCTCATGTTATATTTACAACAATCCTAGGAGATGGATGCAATTATTATCTTCTCTACTTTACACAGAAAGGAACTGAGGCAGACAGAGGTTTAGTTCTTTGCCTAAGTTCATATAATTAGTGACTGCCTGAGGCTCAATAAAACTCAGGTCTTCCCAAATCCAGTTCCAACACTCTATCCACTGAGTTGCCTACAATTAAACAGGTTACAACTAGCAGAATATGACTTGAACCCTGACTTCTAATTCCAATTCCAACATCCTTTCCATTGCACCACGGTGGCACCCTAAAAGATATTTAAACAAACATAGATAAGATACAGTCCAACCCCTTCTTAAAATCTAAGAGGGGGAATATATCATATTCAAGTCAATTTCCTGCCTCAGTTATCTGAGTCCAAACATCTTCAGTATCTTCCAACCACAGTGGAAATGTCTTAGACAAAAAATGAATATGATCTCATCATATAAGAGGGAGAGAAGATTTCAAAAAATGAAAATTCTACCAATACAAGTGTGATTGACCCCAATGCGGGAGAAAGGGAAAAAGGAAACATCTAAACAGACCAAAGATACTACACTGGGAGCTCTCCAACAAGCACATATTCTTAAAAAGGCTTATACAAAAGATGAAAGAAAGAACAGAAGAGGTCTATAAGAAGAGTGTCAAGAAAATTAAACTTTAAAATGAGTTCAGGCGCCAGAAGGCTAAACTAAGATCAACAGATAAAAGTTACAGAATGACAAATAGAGATTTAAAGAACTTTCTGACTTTTCTATATAAAAATGGAATGGGTTGCCTCAAATTAGTGAGACCTATCACTCAATGACAACTTACTAGGGATAATGTACCAAGAAACACACACAAAACCAGCTGGGCTCCGAAGGCCCTCACAATCTGAAGACACTATGAATGTTTTCCAAATCATAAATGGTCAAAGAATATTATGAATAGATCATTTTCAGAGAAAGAAATCAAAACTGTCAATAGTCATAAGAAAAAAATGTCCTAAATCACTGAAGAAATGCAAATTAAATCAAGTCTGAGGTTCTACCTCACATCTATCAAATTGGTAAAGTTAACAAAAATGAAAAATGTCAAATGCAAGAGGGGCTGTTAGAAAATAGACAAATTTTAATGCACTATCAGTGGAATTGTGAACTGGTTCAGTCATTCTGAAAAACAATCTGGAACTATGCCATAAAAGTTATTAAAGTATGCATACCCCTTGACTCTGAAATACCACTATGAGGCCTATACTCCAAAGAGAACGAGAGGAAAAGGGACTAGAAGTATCTTGACAAGCCATTTTTGTGGTGGTAAAGAACTGGAAATTTAGGAGATGCCCATCAATTACAGAATAGCTGAACAAGTTATGATATATTAATGTGAAGGAATAACTATGCTATAAGAATGAAGGGGATAGTTTCAGAGAAACCTGAGAAGATTTGCACAAAATGATGGAGAGCAAAGTGAACAGAACCAGGAAAATAATTTATACAATAACAAAAATACTATAAAGAGAAACAACTTTGAAAGACTTGGGAACTCTGATCAACACACTAACCAACCACAATTCCAGAGGACTCATAACAAATGTGTTACTCACCTCATGACAAAAGGTAACAGATTCAAAGTACAGACTGAGACATATATTTTTTAACATGGAGAATGTGGAAATTTATTTGGACTACACATGTTTTTAACAAGTTTTGGTTTTCTTGCCTTCTAAATTAGAGGATTGTGTGTGTGTGTGTGTGTGTGTGTGTGTGTGTGTGTGTGTGTGACAGAGACAGAAGCAGATAGAGAGACAGACAGACAGAGAGATGTTAAGTTTTGTGTGTAATTTTTTTTAAAAGGCTATGAATTCCATTTTTTAACCCAGGCCCCACCTCAAAAATACCATCAGTCCTGCAAAAAGTCCTCCATCTAATCCAAACTACCTATGTCATTCTGGCCAACCATAGGGGTGGAAAAGAGGAAGGGACACAACAACTCCAACTTCTGGCCTCAGAAACCTGAAAAAGATTGACTACTCTGGATATTACAAAGAGGTTGCCTCTCACAGCTCTTCACTATGTCACATTTAGCTTCAAGTCACCATATAGAAAATAATCAGTAATTCCTGAACAAAGACAGTACCTACATTTAATGATGGATACTGATAAACTTTTTAAAAAAATACAATGTACAAAGGAATAAGCTATTTCTTACAGTTCCTTTATGATATTACATATCCTCTCAGTTAATTACCCTCATATTCCTTACTGCCAGGCTCAGACTTCTTAAATTACAAACTACAAAAATTACAAATTAATCACACATTTAACCTTGTCACTGAAGATGACTTGAGTCACATGTCCAATCATGAACACTGAAATCTTAGTTTAGTATTTTTTTCATGATATCACACTACCACCGAAGAGGCCTGGGTTCCAGGCACAGCTCTGTCAAAAACTACTTATTACGTGCAGTCATTTCATTAATCTGTAAAATGAGGGTAATTGTATTGCTCCTAATTGGTTTATGGGGTCATTGTAAGGATGAAATGAGAACCTGAAAAAACACTTAAGAAAAAAAATTCCATTTTTTTTGTTGTTGTTGCTAGGAATTGAAGTGCAAATAACAGCTAACTCTTAAGTTGCATTAGTTAACTAAGTACCTCTGGAGTTTAATGGCAAATCAGCAGCTCTTTTACTTTGCATATTATGTAACTAAGAAGAGACTTCTAATATGTCCTTTATTATCTGTATATGTAACTTTGCTTTCTAATCTTCTGCAGAAATGCAGCTGAGCTAGCAGTTTCACAACCTCCTTAGTTTTGATAGACTTCTGGGGTTCAGGTTCGTTTTTAGACAAGATAGCCACTTATTGCACAACTTCCCAATGTTTCTTGTATAAATAAACTTTTTAACCATGTGCATCAAAGGCCAACCAGCCCTCTTGTACTCCTCTCCACACCCTTACCTAACTTTCCTTCCTCCCTGACTGCCTTCTTGGGACTCTTGTTTCCCCCAAAAGGGGAACAGGCAGGAAGAAGAAATGGCTTCTGTGTTCCTAACCACCCAGTCAGTCCCAGGAAGCTGTAATATTCAAGGATATAGTTGTGAATTTAACTAAGAAGAATGAGGGCGGCTGGCTGCCCCTCATCAGGACTTGTGCAGGGAAGTACAGCTGAAGAGTTACAGAGCAGGGCTTCCCTTTTCCAAAGTCAATATGATCTCCCAGCTGAAGCATGTGCCCATAGGCTTCTGTCAAGAGATTTACAAATTCCAGAATATAACACATTCACACTATCAGAGGCAGCCCATCTGGCTTTAACCAAAAATCAATGTTCCAGCCAAACTGTACTACCAGCTCTTTCCTGAACATGACATTAGGGACATTCTGTTGTAGTGAACAGAACATTATACTCAGTCAGTTGGACCTGGGTGGGAATCCTATCTCTCTGATCCTTACTGCCAGTGTGACTAGAGGTAAACAATTTAATCTCTTGGGGCTGCTGCTAGGTGGTGCAGTGAATAGAGCACCAGCCCTAGAGTCAGGAGGACTTGAGTTCAAATCTGAACTCAGACACTTAACACAAAACTAGCTGTGTGACCTTGGGCAAGTCACTTAACCCCAACTGCCCTGCCATCCGCCCTCCAAAAAGCAAAAAAAAAAAAACAATTTAATCTCTCCAAACCTGTTTTTTTCACATGTAAAATGATAATATTACCACCTGTCTCACAGGACTGTTTTGAGGGTCAAATAAAAGAATGATATAAATACTTGACAAAATTTCAAGCACTTCTTCAGCTATGATGACGACATCATCATCTCCTGACTCTAGGCCAGCAGTTCTCCAACATGTTTTACTCACAGCATGGTCTTCCTTAACTTAGCAATCAAAGCACACTGAACACTGAAGTTAGCAACAAAGAAGAGTAGCTAAGCAGCTCCAGAAGAATGACCCTGGTCGTAGGATTCCCCCAATTCTGCAGATAAAGCTACTACTGTGACCTTCCTGCTGCCAAGCCAAAGGCAGCACACAGCCAACTGCAACTTTGACTGGGTTCTATGGCACCTGCCTCCCTGAAGAACCATAACTCTGTGTGCTCGTCTAGGCCATCTCCCAGGCCTCTAAACACCCTTCCTTCCTCATTTTTGTTTTAACATTCTTTTGACTCCTTTAGGGCCTGTGGTCAGATGCCAGGCCTTCCATGTAATATTCCCTGATTATCTCTACAGTGAGAAGTATTTTCTCCTCCTCCTGAAGTATTCCCAGAGCATTTCATCTCGACCTTTATTCTGCATCATCATATACTGTGCTGCATCACACTTATCTGTATAGAAATCATCTCCTCCCTAGAAGAATATAAACTCCAGACAGGTTGGGCTTACCATATTTTATCTTTGTATCTCTATGGTCTAAACCAGACCTGCACAACCTGCAGCACCACGAAAAATGTAGAGGAAAACAGCCTTTGTATGTAGAGGAAATATGTAGAGGAAATCCTTTAGCATGCAGCAAGTGGTCCAAGGGCTACCTGCAGGCTGTGCAGACCTGGTCTAACCCAAAGCTTTCCTTGCATACAAATGGTAGGCACTTAACAGAGTATCTGTTGAATGACTGTACTCTGGACTCATTAACTCCTTAAAAACATCTTATTCTTTTTTTTAAATTTCCTTTTTTTATCTCCCCACAGTGCCTAGTACAGTGTTCTAAACATTATTTAAATAGGTTCCAGTGAATACCTTTCATTCCTTGCCCCCAATGAGTCCCCAGAGAAATGGCACCGCCATAGGTCCGTGCAGTCAGTTTAACTTTGTTCCCTAGTACTGGTAGTGTGCTGGGATCCCAGATCACAAAGCCTTGAGGTTCTAACATAGTATGGAGAAACTGTCATGGGATCCACCCTACTAGATGCAGGAGTATGGCTCCTGCCTGGTTTAGAAGTAACTGGGGGGCTTCACATAGAAGGGACTCTATGCTGGGCAGCTAGCTCTCAACTGAGCCTGACCACCCTTATTCTTTGGTGCTCACCAAATGGGCGGGGCCTGGTGGAGATCATCCTGACCAGTGGGGCTACAGTGGCTACCACCCTATCCTAGCATGCCCAACAGCTTCTCACCTCATGTATCCACATGTACCCAAGCCTGACCTGGATGGTGATGGCCACAATTCTAAATTACTGTGTCTAGACAGACGACAAAGTTGAAAAATGTTGCCATAATGCAGAATAAAGGAGATCTAAGGTTTCTGGTATTGAGACAGGTCTCAGAAATGAGATGAGGGTGTTGCTAAAGCTGATCTGAGCTTCTTAATTGGAAGCCCTCTCCATAACCTGGTCAGCTTGACAAAGATCAAAACATACTATCTCTGTAGTTGGGGGTCACCCAAAAAGTAGCATCTCATTTTTAAAATTCTCCACTGGTATTTCAAGATATGGGCTATGACTAGTTTCAGTTTTTTAAATGACCCTGAGCTCCACCATAAAACAGCCCTCGTATCTGTCAGGAATAGAACTAATTTTGGTTATGTTGTAGTGGCTCATCTGCCCAACTTCTATATACAAAATAAGTGTTTCAACAACTATACTGTGAGGTATATCCTTGGTTCTTTTGGAAAATCACTTAAGTATGTACAGAGTCTGTTCAAAATCACAGGATCTGGAGGGTTGAATGGTCCAAGCCATATCTCAAAGAAATCCCCACTGAAACACCCAATAGCAGGTTGTTCAATCTTTGTTGGCAGACGTTTGAGGAGGATTCCACTCCCCCCATCAGGCAACGCAATTTACTTTGAGGCACCCCTAATGGACTAGGAATGCCATCCAGCCTCAATTTGTCTCTTCACAGCTTCTACCCACTGCCACTGGTACTGCAAAGAGAACAAAGCTAATCTCACTCCAACCTTCCACATTATAGTCCTTTTTTTTCTTCCAAAAACTTTTTTTCATATTCACAATTTTATCTATTAAGAATATTCCTTGTTGTGTAAAAAAAAAAAACACCATTATTCTAACAGTATCTACTTTTTGACAGCATTATATTTTAAAGGGCAAAAGGATTTAATAAGAAATGGGAGTGATTAACAAGCTGTTGTGTGTGTTATCATTTCCATTCAGTGCAGATAAATAAAGATGCCCTAAGGTACTAGTAAACAATAATCTCTGGTTTCTTCTCTAATCCTGACTAGTTATTTTTTTTTTTAATTTTTAGGTTTCTAACTGTTCTGACTCAATGCAGGAGAGAAGTGACTCAATTCAACAATTAGCAATGAAGATACAAAGACAAAAAGCAATTGTTTCTGCTCTTAAAGAACTGGCATTTTAAGCTGTCAAGAAAGCAGGTGCTCTCCAACACTAGAAGGACCAAGATAGTCAAATGGTGCAAGGATGATCTAATTTTACTTTGAAACAAAAATTTTCATCCTGTTATCTATTTTCTTTGCCTTATAGATTAAAAAACATGTACTGTGTCATGGCTTGATATTCTTAAATTCTGGTCCTTCTAATGTGAAATAATGTTTAGAATATTGTATTAAATACTAGAGATAAAAAAGAGAAGAAATGATCCCTACTTTTAAGGATTTGATGATCCATGGAGGAGACATTTGTTCAACAATTATATTGAGTGCCTACCCTATGCAAAGAAGGTATTGCACAGAATAAATCCAATATGCAAAGTCATAGTGTTTTTACAGGTAATCATTCCCTTTTGTCTGATAAATATTAATTTTTCACCAATTTTTGTTATAGTTAACTACACTTTGATTACAGTTCTGCTACCAACATTTGGGATAATGCTTTTGCAGCCCACATACAACAAAAAGTATAGTGTGCATACAGCCTGAAGAAATGTTAAATGTGCCAAGAGATTTTATCTAACCAGTACCCTTTATATTCTACAATTTACCTTCAGGGCCTCAAAGGTGAGCAATACATCATTCGTCCGTTTCAAGTCAATATAGAACATCATCAGCTCCCGTGATCCAAGCTGCATGAAAATGGGAAGCAGCTGAAAAAATAAAAAGAGTAAAAATCCTTTGGGGTTACCCTCCCAACATTCAGTTTCATCCTATGGGGATAAAAGACTTAACCTACTTTTTCTACTCTTCCATAGGAAGATGAAAATATAAATGAAGTCCTTTAGGCTCTTCAGAAGGAAAAGAGGCATTATTCAAGTCAAGAAATGATTATCACCATTTTCACTGAACAAAAAAATTAAATGGAAATACACACACACACACACACACACACACACACACTGCAAAAGCCTTTGCTAATTCAAGTCAGAAAAACCCATGCCTCATACTATTACAACAGTATTTCTTACTATAATAATTCATCTCCCCAAAATATACAGAAAGCTCATCTCAAAGAAAAAAAAATAAATTTTATATCTCTATACATACCTCTTGATACTCTCCTAGTGGGGTCAAGTATTGAAGAATAAGTCGTTGCTCTATAGCAGATGTCAAAGGATAAAGGGTATAATTAGTACCAATAACCCAAGGGGACATTTCTGACCAGCTGCTGTTAGAGAGCTCAACGAACATGCGTTCTGGCTCAGAGGCGGAGAAGCCCAACTTTTGTTTGGCCTTTCTGAAGCCATCTCTGTCACCCTGTTTTGCCATTTTACTTTTTTTCAACCCTCCATCCTCAAGTTTCGTGGTTGAATTCACTCTGCTACTGGTCTTATGGCCTGAATCAAGGTGAAAGGAAATCTCCATATCCCCGGAGGTCTCCTCCTGTTCTCCATCCATTGTCATTTCCCCATAGTCCATGTCTACCGCTTCCTCATCCAGTGGCAACAGTGGTTCCGAGGACAACTTTCGAGGGCTGGGACGCTTATTTTCCTGTCGTAAAGTCATTTCATGCACCTGCAGCTCCCTAAGTCGCCGGAGCACTAAAGCCACCTGGAAACACAATTAAGAAAAAGTAAGCAACACTGATGAACACTGCCTTATTCTGCAATCTTAGTTTGGCAACCCTAGAATTTAATGGGGGAAAAAAACACAAGAGCTTCTAAATCTCACTACTGCAAATAAATAAAATTAAATTGCATCATTATTTCTGTTGGTTTAAAATTTTTACTTACAATCAGAATCAAATCCCATCCATTCCCCATCCCCCAAACATTTCTTCCCTGAGAGACTTTACCTTTAGTTGTGAAAGTAATATTTGCCAAATATTACTGAACTGCAGGAATAAAGTCATGACCATAGAAAAAAAAAGTACTTTTCTACGGGATCCAATAAAGACAATGGTTAAAAAGAGTGCCTCATTTTTGATGTAATGATACATATGATTCTATAAAAGCAATCAATACCAACACACCTACTTATATAATACATTAAACACCGACTACAGATGCTTGAACCAAGCAAGTCATACCCCTGTACCCAAAGAGAGACATCAGACACATAAGCAAATTTTTAAGAAATTCCTGTGAAAACAGACTGTGACTACTTTCAACAACTTAGTTTCAAAGTCCACATGGAACTAGAAATAAGTACTGAAATTGGTGTATCAACATGTCTAATGAAACTATACAAAAAAAACCTTTTTCCAAAACTACCTAAAATCTGCCTATCCCTCCCACAAAATGACAGATGTATCCTCCACTTAATTTTAAAAACAAGACAAAACAAAAACAAAGCATTTCTTTCTAGTGAGTTAGCAAAAATAAATAATTATCCTGGCCAAGTTGACAAGTAACTTATTTAAAAGACAAAAACTATACAATTAGGACAAAGAAAGACAAGCAATTAAGATAAGGAACACAGTACTGAAAAGTTCAAGAAAGGATATCACACACGTTATAATAAAGAGAAAAGGTAAGAACGTGCCACCAGAAGATATCTGTGCCACCAAAGCTGCATCAAGCACAGCAGCAATCCCACCTGCCCGATGTCAAACAGGTGACATTTGCATCAGATTTAAATGGCAGGAAGGAAGTTTTATTTACAAAGCATCACCATCCTTCTCCACCTCCATACAAAATTCATTCCAATCTGGTCATTACCAGCTGTGAGTTCTCATCCCTATAGTTGGCAGCAATATCTTGGTTTTCCATAGCACCTCCCAACAGTCCAGTAGAATAAGTCCTCAGTGGTTGATCAGCCTCTCTTGCCCATTTGAACAGGTTCTCAACAATTCCTTCCTACAGTTTAAGGGGGGAAAAAAGAACAATTCAGAAGCAGTACCTTTTCAGAATTCATCTAGATAAAATTCTGAATTTTCTTCATTTCATTTCTTTCCAATTCCCTCTCCTTACTCAGATCATCATCCACAAATTAGAATGCTTTATTTTAAAATTCCTGAATATTTAAGATACATTTTGGAGCAATTTCCAGTCATTATCATGATTAATTCATGCATACTACATGAGGCAATAAAGAGGGAACAAACTGCCTCACAGAAAGATCACCTACTATCCATGTCACAAAAGTGGTATCCTAAAGACGACATATGAAAATAGAATTGCATTTTCATATCTCCCAAGATTAAATTTTATTGGGTATATAACTGCCCCAAATCCAATTACAGCCCTAACCCATTACAATGTACACCTGGATGAAGTCCCCTGCAAACTCTGCTTCTAAGAGTTTAGAGAGAATACACTGAAAATATCAATGTAGACATACATTGGCACTTTATACACTCATACATATCCCTCACAGAGTGGAAAAATCCAAACTGGGTCTTCTTTCATCTTAGAGCTGACAAACTCATTATCTCCTGCTCCCCTAATCCCCCAGGTCAAAGCCTGAGGTACAATACTATTTACCCTGTTACTTCTGCCCATAATCTCATTCCCATCCAGCCCCATCCCTCTCTAGTTCCTATCTTCTTTTACCCTCCTGTCCCACTACACTGTCTGGAATACCTAACTGTTATTAGCAAGCTTCCTTATATCTCATCTCTCATTCTTTTATTCTGACATTCATAACTTGCAGTCTCTGCAAGATATCACATGTCAGAATACCCTCTCTACTGTGATTTGCTCCTTCCTTCATCCCTCTTGACAAACTGGATCAGTATTCAACAAACTCCTTATGAACCACTACCACTACTAGACCCACCTTCTCCTGCCATCACAGTGGACCTCTCCTCTTTTGAGACTGACTTCATCTAGAGTTTTATCATCCAGTCCAAATCTTTGATGCTATAATCTACAGACCTCCAGGGTACTTTTCCTCCTTTCTAATGGAGCTCAGTACCTGGCTCCTGGCTACACAATATACACAGTGATTTTCCCTTGAATACACTTAGCCTCCCAGTTTATTAATCTCCAATTCTCATGAAAAATCTTTACTCCACCTCTGCTATCTATAGGAGTGATAATACCTTAAATTCAATTCAGTGGGTACTGATAAAGCACTGAATATGTGTTAGACATTGTATTAGATGCCTGGGACACAAAAACCAAAATGAAAACTGCCTCTGCCCTCAAGAAGTTTACATTCTTCTCATCATCAATAACTGTGTCATCTCTATATAATCTTAAAACCTGAAATTCTCAACTCTGATCAAAATGGCTCCTCTCTTCCACTTTTTACTCTATTTCACTTTGCCTAAACTTCACTTTGTCCTCACCATAGCTTTAAGATTCCTCCATCCTTCCCTAGCCTCCCAATCAGTCATCCTTCCTCTGGTCTCACTATCCTTGGCTCACCTACACATGTCCACCCCTGAATCTCCTCATTCCCTTGTTCTTCCTGTCACTCACACACAGCGACAATCTTCAACCCTGGTCATGACCAATATTGACCGTCTCTGCTCCTATTCTCAGACTTAAGACTACTGAAGGAAGCCATACTGGCATATGGTTAGACTTCTTAAAATAATAACAAGAGCTGACACACAGATAGATATTTGACAGGCAGCATGACACAGTTAACAGAGGGTCAGTCTTGGAAATAAAAAGACCGGAGTTTAAATCCTATCTCCAACACACATTGTCTCACAATAAGCATGTAACTTAACAGTTCAGTGCCCCAAGTAATTATCTAAGACTATATGTAAATTACAGGTGAGTTGCTGATCTGCATTAATGGAAAGAATTTGCACATCACAAGTTTCTGACAACAGTGAAATCAAAGATCTGGACCAGAAAAGAAAAAGAAAGAAAATGTGCCAAGCACTTTACACAATTAACTTTTTTAATACCCACAATAAGTTTGTGAGGTAGGTACTAATGGTATTATCATCCCTATTTTATAAATGAGAAAACTGAAGCTTTAAAAGGTTCTAAGTGGCTTTTCCATGATCACACAACCAGTTAGCATCTCAGTTAGGCTTCAAACCTAGCTCTCTGCAGAATTTAAATGCAGTGCTCCTTCTGCTATATTAAACCAAATCTCCAAATCATGTTATTCAGTTTCACCAAACCTTCCTTGCCACATGGTTATCCTTTCATTGTTCCTTTTTTTTTAATGTTGGATGGTTCATCAAACAGGGGAACGAAGAGAAATAGATTTGGAAACTGAAGTATGGTAAAAACCAAAGTTATCAATGAGACAATTAGATAGCCCTTTGTTTCAAGGAGAAGCTTGGAGAACCACACAGTTCTTTTAATGATTCCAAGGTGATCCAGCCTAATAGCCTCTGCTAGTTCAGTTCTTGGCACAACTCACTGCCCATTTATAGTATCTGACAGAGATAAATACACTGATGGATGAGCTCTAAATGCATGTCATAGTGGGGAGAAGAGGAACTCTTCATGTACTCATTTTTTCCTGTGTGAGTGATCAGGTTAAACTCTTTTGAATTGATTGTGAATCTCATCTAGGACGTGGTGCAATGTTCCCCAAAGCTTGATATAACCAATACAACCAGCAAAATCTATAAAGAAGAATACTGGAGGTCCTCATCTAAAAAAAAGTATACTTCTGTGACTTGGACTCTGTGCTCGGTATCTTCCACCACAAAAGCAAACACAAAACTACCTGTTTTATGTTGCACTCTATATTAACAGGGATGAATTCACTTGCAAGGATTCTTGCTTAATTTTGAGGCACGCCGGGGGGGAATACCTTATTGGAAGAGAGTCTTAACTGGTGTTTTACTCTATTGAATCAAATACTTTTTAGTCAACAACCAATAAGCACAACGGGATTTTGCATTTGTTACATCTTTCAATCAACTGTTTGATGGGAAATATGTGGTCTAACACAGAGCTTCACTTACAAAAGCTTATGTTCTTTACTAACACCATCACCAAGTATGAACTCAATGCACATGTAGATTATTCTTATAAAAATTTTGTATAGACAAGAGTGGGGGAGGGCAGGGAGCAGAAGTCGAGATTTTCTTGTGAGGTAGGTAATCTGAATGCGGTATCTGAGTTGGACACTAAAAACAGAACATTTTCCTATGTCTTTTGTATCTCTCCCTCTTCAGATGCTGGGAGAATCAATCCTTCAATGTCCTCGTGATCACACAGTCTCTCACAATTGCTTTCCCCATCTTTATTCTCTTCAGTGCTACCTTCTGCATCTTCTATAAGCACATCTGGGGGTATGGATGTTTGAGTCAAAGTATAATGGCTCCCTTGATGAGTATTATAAAAAAATCTCTGCAGATCTTTTTCATTTTTCATTAATGTATTGTCCTCTTTCCAGTTTCATCTTTAGATGCCCTCAGAATGTCTTTGCTTAGTTGAATCCCTTGCCAAGCTTTCTTTAAATTGGTTTTACCCTCTACTGTTTTTACAAGGTGATACTTCAACCAAACTTCACCATAAGATTTTACAGACAAGTTTATTGTTTAAATTGGGGTTGCATTTGGGGGCTATTTCCATTTGACCCAAAGGTGAACTGTTTGCTAAGGCACTTTGGTGTCATTCAGTCTATTCTGAAAGCCTATTGCCAATAACTTTACCTAATTTATACCTACTCTTGAGATTTTCAGACTTCTTCATCTAACCCAAATTTAAATCTTGCCTTTAGGTAAGATAATAGTGGCTGAATCCATTTGCACAAATATTTAGGACAAAATATCTGTCTACTATGACCAAAGTCTAGCATTAAAATGTTTGTAATAATAGACTGATAGATAGAAATATAGATAGGCCATTTATCAAGTGGTTCCTATGTGTCGGGCACTGTGCTAAGTACTGAGATATAAAAACAAGCAAAAAGACAGTCCCTGACCTCAAGAAGCTTACATTTAATACATAAAAGGAAGCTGAAAAAGGGAGAGGGTCCAAAAGGAGTCTGGGGAGTCATAGGCTGCACCAGGTTTGGAGAGAGCATGGCTCATTCCATAAGAGCCAAAATCCATGAGGAAATGACAGAAATTTATGAGTATAATACTTTTCCCAACGGATGACTACACAAAAGATAAAAATAAGCAATCCTCAAAGTAATTGTCAATTCCACAAATTATCAGTAACACATGAATCAAAAACTACATAAAAACTATTCAAATTCTTTACTAGTCAGAAGAATACAAATTAAAACAGTTCAGATACCACATTCAGATTACATTAGCATAGATAGTTAAAATGATGAAATGTAATACTGGTGGGGTCTTCTAAAAAACAGGCATACTATTATAGTGATTATGGACCTGCACCATTGGTGCAATCCATTCGGAAAGCAATACATAGTACAAAAAGCACTAGAAAATATTTCATACCCTTTGATCCAGTAATCCCACTACTAGGATTATAGCTATTACTGACAGACAAAAATTGCATAAAAATATTCCTAACATCACTTGTAATAGCAAAAATCTGGGAACAATCATTATCACCAATAACTATGTGACTAGTTGGCTCAAACTATAATGTGACTGTAAAGTGACATTACTGTGCTATATACAAGAAAAGGGTGAAAAACACAAAGAATTATGGGAAGACTTATATGAAGCAACACAGTAAAGACAGTAAAACTAAAAGAATATACATACTGACTACAGCTAGGTGATCAGTGAATAGAGCACTGGGCCTAGAGTCAGCAAGACCTAAATATAAATCTGGTCTCAGGCACTTCTTAGCTGCGTGATCCTGAGCAAGTCATAACCTGCTCTGCCTCAGTTTCCACATATGTAAAATGAGGATAATATGATAATAAGAGCTTACTTCTCAGAGTGCTATGAGAATAAAATGAGATAATATTTGTAAAACACAGTGCAAACCTTAAAGTATTATATAAATGCTAGTATTAATACTTGAATTACTGCTATTAACAACAAATTCTGGGAAAATACACAGAAAAGAAAAATTTCAAAATGCAATAGAGAAATAATGGGATGACTTACTATGCTATTAAGCTTAATACACATATTTTTAAAAACAAACTAACAGTTTACAAGTTTCTGTAAAATTTTTGTTCTAGTTTACATATGAATAGTCTTATTAAAGGTTAAATTTATAATTTTTTTTAACATGATATCTTTAAAAACATTAGAGCAACAGATTTCTTTAAGGATAAATTGTGTACATTATGTTATAAAGTACATAGTGGTATAGAATTTTAGAGATCCCTAAGTTAAACACCTTTCTTTAAATTAGGTACCTTTTCTTGAAAGACAACAGCAGTTTCCAGCCCAGGCATGATATCTAACAAGAGTCTGCAAGCAGCAGTGTTCAAAGGGGGCTCTCTGCTTGTCATCACATATGCATTCACCAACTATAAGTACAAATACAAGAGTAGCACTAGTTAGAAATTCAATCTAGGCAAATTAAGGCAGTTTAATAAATTCCTTCAAAAAACTACAAAAGGGGCAGCTAGGTGGCACAGTGAATACAGCACCAGCCCTGGAGTCAGGAGAACCTGAGTTCAAATCTGACCTCAGACACTTAACACTTACTAGCCATGTGACCTTGGGCAAGTCACGTAATGCCAATTGCCCTACCTTCCCCCCTCCAAAAAGCAAAAAAAAAACCATGAAAGAGAACACTCTCAATCAATATCTAACCCCTTCAATTATTATAGGCAGCCTTCAGGTACACAGAATTGAAGAAATTAATAAAGAATATGTAGATTTTAAAACAGTGCCCTCAAAAAACAACATGACATACTTACACAGACAAAAATTACATGATGAAAGGTAACTTTTAAGAAATGATAACTCAGCAACTACAGAAGTAAAGTATATTCAAAAGAAATGGGCCAATCAAGTAAGAGAAATTCCCCACACAGTTATCATATATGTCAGCCACAAGGGTTAGAATAGGCATTATATGTCACCAGATCCTTGGCAATGACTAATACATAACAACCAGGACCTCTGAATTCCAAGAGTTTATATAAACAGATTTACAAAAAGGAAACAATGATTAAAACTTCATGCTTTACAGTGTAGCATAATTCCAATTCACAAAAAAGACCACAGGGAAAAAAAGCATCAAACAAATAATTACTGAAAACAGGGCACTGCACTAGGTAAAAAGAAACCTCTCATGAGTGAGACCTCTCACTCAATGCTTTTACAAAAACATGTCTACTCTTTTTGGGGGCAGGGGAAAGCAGGGCAATTGGGATTAAGTAATTTGCCCAAGATCACACAGCTAGTTAAGTGTCAAGTATCTGAGACCTCAGGTCCTCCTTACTTCAGGGCACTGCTCTCTTCACTGAACCACCTAGCTGCCCCAACATGTCCACTCTTAAAAAACAATTACAATGAGCCACACTTCCTCCATTACTCTTTTACACTATAAGCCCAGGAACAGAGTGAAGTAGATACCCACATGCTAAGATCAAACTAAACTAAACTAAAAAAGAATGTTGGAATGTCTCATGGATCACCTTGAAGCTGAATAAATTCAAAAACAAATGACAGAATAACTTAGTGAAAAGCTAGTACAAACCTCCTATCAGCAAAACTCATTTAATACTTTTCTTTCAAATAAACTAACATCCTATAAAACAAATCCATCGCCTCTAATTCCCACTTGGTGCGACCTAAGTCACTAAGATAAAGTAAATTAATTACAAAAGATAATGAAATTATAACATTTGCTGATTATAATATTTAGAAGAAATAAATGAAAAAGCAAACCTACTGCATTCATGAAATCATCATTCTTGAAGAGTATTCTCAATAGGTGCCCCAACATACATTCTGGATCAGCTCGACCTAACAAGATAAAAGGGGAGGAACAAAGGTATAAATTAGCCATTCCAATTACTTCTATATAGTCGGAATGTTCGAAGGAGACCCAGGATATTGATAATTTTTTAAAAAGAAAAGCAAGAGGGGAAGGATCAACAAAAATAATAATCTGAAAAATGTGGATTTCAGTCATGCATTAAACATTTATTAAGAGCATACCATGTGCCAGGCCCTGTGCCAGGCAAAGAAAGGCAAAAGACAGTCGTTGCTCCCAAGCTACAATCTAATGGATAATGCAATATGCAAACAAGATAGATACAGGATAAATTGGAGATGATCAACAGAGGGAAGGCAACAGAATTAAGGAGGGTCAGGAAAGGCTTCCTGTAGGAAGTGGGACTTTTGCTAGGACTTCAAGGAAGCCAGGAAATAGAAATGAGGAGTGAGAATACTTTTAGTAGGGCATTTTTAAGGGGAATTTTTAAAGTGCACCATATAACTTTTCCAGTACTAGATGTGGAATCAGAGGACCTGATTCAAATCTCACTTTATTTAACCTGTGTGATGCTAGGCAAGCCACTTAACTTCCCTGGGTCTCTGTTTTTTTCAACTATAAGATGAAAAATTTGAACAAGATATCCACAATTCCCTTCTAGCTCTAAGTCTATGATCCAATGAATACTGGTCTAACAAAAAGCAGACTCAAAAAGGCTATATCATAGAAGGTTAAGAAAAAAGATCTAGCCTTCCAGTCAAATACTAGGTTAAAACAGGTATAATAAGGAGACTTTTGGGTGATACAAAGTATACAGCTGGAAGAAGAGGCTGATTTTATAACTAGACTCCCCCAGAAAAACAGCAATAAGACAGTAGTGACATCTCCTTCCACTACCAAAAACATCCCCCCCCCAAAATATGCACCAGCTAATCAATCACCAAGTTCTAGAGAAGCAACAGCCACTGACACCTTAATTTCTCACTCACACTGCTGAGTAGGAATAAAAAAGAAAATTAAGCTGTTGACCTAGAGTATGTGAAATAATTGTAATAATGATAATACCACATTTACTACACGCCATACACTACACTACACACTTTATACATATTATCTCATTTGATCCTCACAACCACTCTGGGAGGTAGATGCTATTAATATCTTCATTTTACTGAGGAGGAAACTGAGGCAAACAGAGGTTGTAACTTGCCCAGGGTCACACACCTAGTGAATGTCTGAGGCTAGATTTGAACTGAGGTTTTCCTGACTCCAGGTTCAATGCTATAGCCCGTGAGTCATCTAATTGCCCCTAAGTATGCCCAAACTAAGGTTAAAAGAGAGGTTTTGCTGTTTCAGTAATTATTGTTATGTATTAATTTAACAAAGGCCATCATCTTAATTTCCTTTTAGGCTGACGATGACAAAACCTCAATGATACTCAGTTTGAGGTTATAGAAAAAAAAATTGAGAGCCTCAAAGAGTAAGACTAATACATTGTTGTTTGGAGCAGTAGAACCAAAAAAAGGATGAGGGGAAACAATTTTCTAGCCCAAGACAACTTAGAAGGTTGGCAGAAAAGATATGTCTCACTGGGGTGAGAGTGAAATGCAGAAATACATGCCATACTCCAGCAAGCCAGAAGCAGACCTTGGGGGTAAACTGCATAAGCTGCCCCAGCTTTCCAGAGCTATGAGCCCACAGATGATAAGGTCAGACAACTGATCAAAAGGAGATTACAAGGGACCCTTTGGTGGCACTAAGTGCAGGACCCTTTGCACTGACCATATAGGGTTAGAGATCACAGTCCCAGGACAAGAATGAGCACCAGCACACTAGAGTGTATGGCCATAGGGCAGCAGGAGACCCTGGTCACAGTTGCAGAGTGGAAAAGAGTCCTGTGGTCACTCACAGTCTAGAACACATGCCAGGAGAGCAGTGATCACACCTCCCCTTAGATCATACCACCTTGGAAAATTGAAAACTTACAAACCCCCATTTCCATTCCTACATGGGAAGATGAACTTTTCCCTAATAACTCTGATATCAAATATGGGATGATATCTTAAAAAACAAAATTACAGAGTAAGAATGAGGGACACATTGGGAGAATGGAGAGGTTAGAATGGAATAAATTATCTCACATAAAAGAGGAACAAAAGAGCTTTTACAGTGGTGAGAAAGATGGGACTGGGGAGGTAGTGGACAATGTTTGAACCTTACTCTCATCAGAATTAGCTCAAAGTGGGAACAGCATACATCCAGTTGGGTATAGAAATCTAGATTATTCTACAGAAAAGGAGGAGGGGAAGCAAATAAAAGAAGGGGAGGGGGACTGAAAAGAGAAGAGAGATCGAGGAAGGCAGTGGTCAGAAACAAATGACTTTTGAGAAGGGACAAGGTGAAAGGAAGGAGAAAAAAAGATAAACAGGAGGAAACAGGATGGAGTGATCACAACTGTAAAAAAATATTACAGAAAGTTTCTCTGATAAAGGCCTCATTTCTCAAATATATAAAAAACTAGTAAAATTTATAAGAATATGACTCATTCCTCAATTGATAAATTGTCACAGAATATGAACAGGCAGTTTTCAGAAGAAGATATCAAAGCTATCTACAGTCATGAAAAAATGTTCTAAATCACTACTGCTAAAGAGTAATACAAACAACTCTGAGTTACCACCTCACACCTATCAGATTGCCTAATATAACAAAAAAGGAAAATGACACATCTTAGAGGGAATATGGGAAAGACTGGGACACTAATCTGTTGCTGGAGTTGTAAACTGATTTAACCATTCTGGAGAGCAATATGGAACTATACCCAAAGAGCTACAAAACTATTCATACCTCTTGACACAGTAATACCACTACTAGGTCTGTATACTAAAAAGATTAAAAAGGAAAAGGACCTAAATGTACAAAAGTATTTATAGTAACTCTTTTTGTGGTAGCAAAGAACTAGAAGTCGAGAGGATGCTCAACAACTGGGGAACAAATGAACAAGTTGTGGTATGTGATTGTGATGGAATACTACCACACTATAAGAAATGAGAAGCAGGATGCTTTCTGAAAGTCATGGTAAGATTTACATGAACTGATGCAAAGAGAAGTGAGGAGAACTAAGAAAACAGTGTACACTGTAACAGCAATATTGTGTGATAATTAACTGTAAATGATTTAGCTATTCTCAGCAATACAACAATCCAAAACAATTTCAAAGGACTTAGGATGAAAAACGCTATCCACCTCCAGAGAAAGAACTGATGGGAGTCTGAACGAAGATCAAAGCATACTTTTTTAAAACTTTGTTTTTTCTTGGGGGGCGGTTTTCAGCCTCTTTTCTTTCACAACATAACTAATATGGAAATATGTTTTGGATGACTGCACATGTCTAACCTATATCAAACTGCTTGCCTTCTCAATGAGAAGGGTAGGGAGTGAAAGAATTTGGAACTCATTTTTTTAAATGAACATTAAAAATATTTTTTACATGTGATCGGGAAAAAATATTTTTTGGAAATAAAATGCAATGCAGGGCAGCTAGGAGGTGCAGTGAGTAAAGCACCAGCCCTGGAATCAGGAGGACCTGAGTTCAAATTCAACTTCAGACACTTAACACAAAAACTAGCTGTGTGATCTTGGGCAAGTCACCTAACTCCAATTACTCTACGTTCCCCCTCCAAAAAGCAAAAAAATAAGATAAAATAAAATAAAATGAAACTGGAGGACGTAATCTGTAAGGTTCCTTCTAGTTCTAAGATTATGATGTTACGTAAGATGCTTGAGTAAAGAAATTGTTTGATTTGATACAATTTCTTTGTATCTCCTAATGCCTCACACATAGCAGATACTTTTAAAATGTTTGTTGAGTTAATTCAATTAGAATCCTAGTTATAGGACTTATATTCAGCACTTAAATTTCTCCTAAATCTGATACTTTTAGCAAAATTAATAATAAAGAGTAAGATTAGCCAGTAGTTCCGACTACCGGCAATGGAAGAGAAAAACAATGCCACCAGCAACAATGATAACAATAGCTAGCTTTATATAGCACTTTAAGGTTTACAAAGCATTTTACAAATACTATCTCATTTTATCCTCAACTCTGAGAGGTAGGTACTACTATTATTCCCATTTTACAGATGAAGAAACTGAGACAGAGAGAGGTTAAGTGACTTGCCCAGTGTCTCACATTTGGTAACTGTCTAAGGCCGCATTTGAACTCAAGTCTTCTTGAATCCAGGTCCAGCACTGTCCACCACTGCACCACCTAGCTGTTTCTAAAATAGCAATGAAGTTCCCTATAACTGACAGAACTTTGGGATCTATGCCATTAGATTGCATAACAGGTGAGAGCATAAAATCACAATGTCTTTGTTCCAGGAAACAATCTATAATTGTTAGTAGAAAGATCACTAAATCCTATCTATTCTTTGACCAATGCCACCACTACTTGGCAAGTACGCCAAGGAAGACAAAAGTAAAAGGAAAGGTTGTTTATGCACAAAAATATTTATAGCAACTCTTTTTGTGACAGCACAAAATTAAAAACAAAGTGTGCACCCTTCACTGGGGAATAGGTAAACAAATTATAGAATATTAACATAATGGAGACTTATTATGTTAGAAGAAATAATAAATATGAAAGTCAGTAAAATCTGAGATGACTTGATAGGGGTAGGTAGCTAGGTGGCACAGTGGATACAGTGCTTGTCCTGAAGTTCGAATCCCGCCTCAAACACTTCTTAGCTATGTGACCTAGCTATGCGACAAGTCATTCCACTTCTGTCTGACTCAGTTTCCTGTAAAATGTGGACAATAATAGTACCTACCTCCCAGGACTGTTGAGAACATAAGATAAGAGAGTATTTTGAAAGTGCTCGGCAAACCTCAAGGAACTATATAAATGCTAGCTAGTGTTATTGTATGAACTGTGCAAAACAAAATAAGAAAAAACCAAGAGAACAATTCATATAATCACATCACAAAGGAAAGCAACATTGATAGGAATCAGAACTCATATCACTCTTGACTTTAGAAATCTAAGACATACTTTCCCATTTGTCAGAGAAGTGATGGACTTTATTTACAATATAAAGCATACATTGTCAAACATGGCCAATGTGTTGATTTGTTTAGTTATACATATGATATGAGAAGACTCTATTGGGAAGAAGAGTCTTTGGGGAGTTAACTATTTAAAGAAAGAAAAAAAGGCTTCAATAACATTTTTTTAAAATAAAAAAAATATAAAAGACATATGGAAAAGAAAATTTAGGGAAAAGGTTTCAGAAGAACAAATGGATAAAAGAAAATAAGGTGATCTTTAGGATAAAGTTATTTTGGCAGTGAAGGCTGATGAGGAAAGGACATATATGGCAGGACAGGTTATTTGGAGGAAGATAAATCTATATATTTTCCAGGAAAACTTGTTGCTTTCATTTATATCCTACTAAAAATATAGATTTTATTTTGATTAAAAAGAAAAAAAAATACAAGACCTTGTGACAAGATCTTATAAGACTTAAGCTTGTTAGTCAAAGTCTAATATGCATGCATCCTACTAAATTATACCAAATCATAAACTAAAGCAGGTTTGTTTTACTTTGAGGTTCCATAAGAATTTGTTTTTAAGTCATTTCAGTTGTGTCCAACCATCTGTGACCCCCATTTGGGGTTTTCTTGACAGAGATACTACAGTGGTTTGTTATTTCCTTCTCCAGCTCATTTTACATTTGAGGAAATGAGGCAAAGAGGGTTAAGTGATTTGCCCAGGGTCACATAGCTTGTAATTGTCTGAGGCCAGATTTGAACTCAGGAAGATGCTGAGTCTTCCTGACACTAGGCCGGCACTGTGCCACCTAACTGCTCATTTTCTTCCATTATAATTAGCCCAAAGTAAATAACCAAAATTACTATAAACAGTATAATCCAAGCAGAACACTAGAACCTAAAGAGGCAGGAGGTATGCACATTATTTTAGGCTCTAAGCACCAACTCCACAATTTAGGACAAGTTATTTAACACTCCTTGACAAGCCTCTAAATGCCTAGGATTTTGAGTTGTAAGGACCTGATCACAGATCACCCAGTTTAGCCTTCTCACTGCTGTCCAATGGAAGCTGTGAAGGCTAAGTGACTTGTGCAGAGTTAGACCCATGTTTCAACATGGCCAGCAGTATTTGCACTACATCCCAAGGATGCTGCCATATTTTTCTGTAAAATTACAGTGCATTATTACAGCTACATCTTGTACGATCTATGAGACTACAAAATGCCATGACAACAGGTGTCAAATCTTATCTAAACTTTGTATCAACCCTATGTCTAACATACAGAGGCACTTAATGTTTATAATTATTGTGTTGTTGTTATAAAATAAATGATTGTGGGGCGGAGACAAGATGGCAGCTCCCACGTAGCCACTTCAAAATACCCATAAAATATGACTCTAAACAAATTCTAGAACTCTAAAACGCACACAAATATACTTTCTGCTAAAGGCAGCTCAGCTAGGAGGCACCATGTCAGGGCTGGAAGCCGAAACCAGCCCAACCTGAAAAGGCGGCTTGGCCCTGGTGACAGCCAGATGAGCTGAGCTGGAGCTGGAGCAACAGAAGAGTGGACCTGTGGCAGCTGTGGCAGTTTCCAGAATTATCAAGCCATAAAGAAAAAAAAGGACTAAGTGAAAGGTTAGTGGATCCCGGCTAAAAATCAGGGGAGAAAAGCAGGTCCGGCCACACCACCTCCAGGGCAAGGAAGCAGCAGAAGCAGAGGTCCTGCACCCACCTCCACATTGCCGCGTCGGAGCTCCCAGCCTGCAGACTGCAGGGGAGCCAAGCCATCGTTCAGAGGCCAAGTGCTGCAGCCTGGATCTGGATTGTGGTCTTGGGTGGTGGTCCTGGGGTCTCTTTTCAGTAAGCCAGAGCAGGGGAGGGCCCCAGCAGCCTCCTAAAAGCTCCAGCAGCTGGGAAAATCCCAGCAATTTGGGACAGAGCTTTCCCCTCTGGAAGCAGAGTTCCACAGAGCTAAAAAAATCACTGACTGGCCAACCATGAATAAGCACAGGAAACAAAGTAAGAACAGCAACCAAACCCTAGATTCTTTCTTTGGGGAAAAGAAGGATCAAAGCAGGGAACGGGAAGAAGACAACACAGTCAGAACTCCCGCACCAAAAGCTTCCAAGAAACATGAAGATTGCCTAAAAGCTAGAGATCAGCTGAAGAAGGATTTTGAAAACCAAATGAGAGAAGTGGAAGAAAAACTGGGAAGAGAAATAAGAATGATGCAAGAAAATCATGAAAAGAGAGTCAACAACCTGACTGAAGAAATTAACACCTTA
>CM053583.1:355177357-355238127 GCA_028627135.1 Pseudochirops cupreus
AATCTAGAATTTAAAGTTCTATAATCAAATGTTAAAAATATATGTGTGTGTGTGTGTGTGTGTATATATGTATATATATACACACAATAATAATAATTATTATTATTAACTACATCCAACTGGAACTTAAGATACACAGGCACTGTGGTAGGGAGATCCATCCTGCCCTACCAGAAAGTCAGAGGGGCGATGGGAGAGGACATAGGAGAGAATAGATTGGGGGGGGTTATACAATGGGATGGCTGTTTTGGGGTGGTGGGTAGGGGAAAGATGGGGAGAAAATTTGTAACTCAAAAATCTCGTGGAAATGAATGATGTAAACTAAAATAAATAAAAGTTTTAAAAAAAATCAAAAAATAAAATAAAATAAATTATTGCTTTGTTGCCAAAGTTGCCCAATGTATAAAATAGGTATTATGCCTTTATCTAAAAAAATGTAACGGTTTAAGGAGTAAAAAAAAAGATAATGTGAAAAAACCATTCTCGCCAATGATTTTTTTGGTATTAAAAAAAAGAAAGAGAAAAAACAAGTTCTTAAAATTTTTCAGGCATTCATCTTTCTAAATATATCAAACGTGATCCTTTTATGAGCCAACAAAGTTAAGCCTAATCCACACTTCAGATTTCTAAACAAAGTGATTTTTTTTATCTGTAAAGAGTATCCTACTCTCAAAGCATTGCACATGCTTCAATTTCCCCCAGAATTTCCTATTTTTCCTTTCCCTTCATTTTTACCATGGTTTCAAGATTTCTAGAAACTTTTCAAAAGTCTAAAAGATACTCCCATTTTCCTTAGAAACAAACTCAGTAACATGTAAACATGATCTGAACTAATCGTAGTAACTGGAAAAAGGCAGTCTAATAATATAAAATATTTATTTCCATTGTTAGCTTTCTTATTTTACAAAGATCTGACACAAGAATCAGTAAACAGAGATCTTACCAGGATGTCTATCATCAAATGGATCTGGATCTCCTTTACGATATTCTTCAGTTTCTTTTTCAATCAACTCTGACATCCTAATACAAAAGGAGAGAAACATTCTATTCATAAACTGACAGTTGTCCCAAAAATTCAACTTCACCTATGACAGGCACTCAAACAATTAGAACATAAGCTCCTTCAGAATAGTGATCATTTCATTCTTATTATTTGTGTCCCTGGAGCCAAGCACAGTGCCTGAAACTTGGCAAGAACTTAAACTCGTTGACTGATTGAACTCACATTTGCAAAAAGAAAGCCACTGATACAAAAAGGGGAAATTTCCTGATATATATGTAAATACCTTTCCTGAAACAGTAGCCTACCAAAACAGTGGGATACAAACAAGATTTATCCCTTCCTTCCTTTTTTTTTTTTTGGCTTTGTGGAGAGGGAAGGCAGGGCAATTGGGGTTAAGTGACTTGCCCTAGGTCACATAGCTAGTTTTTAAGTGTCTGAGGCCACATTTGAACTCAGGTCCTCCTGACTCCAGGGCCAGTGCTCTATTCAATGTGCCACCCAGCTGCCCCCTGTCCCTTCCTTTCAAACACAAGCATGATAGCACTGAAGGAAACATGTAAGCAGGTTTTTGGTCCAAAGCACTTGAATACAACAGTGAAGCAAGAGAAGCACACAAATAACCCTTTCTGCAAGAAAAGGAAACTAAGGGGGAAAACCCAAGAGTCAGGAAAGGGCAGGAACAAATGGGAAAGAATTACATTTCAAGATCTAAAACTGCAACCAGGAATTAAGAGCAATCACATATTTTCTGCAGCAGAAGAACTCCAAACTTACCCAAAAAAATTAAGCTGAGGAAAACTAGTAAAACAACACTTGAAATTCCAACCTCAGCAGAGTGTCTCTGTAGGATCACTACCCTTAAAGGTCAAGTGCCTGCAACCAGACTCCACAATAATTGCGGCACTAACTGGACCAGGCCCACAACTAAAGAGGAATTCAGAGTTCTATAGCTCCAGACAAGCTTGATGCAGTGAGACTCTTTTTCATCCATTACTCCTACTTCTCTTAGGATAGTCTCTTCAAATTAAAGTCCAAAAGGGAGTTATCAAATTCTCCTGACAACCAAGGGAGTCAGTAAAGAACAAAACAACATGATGGTCAGACTACACTCCATTAATTACATGAGCCTCAAGTCTCAATTCCCAGTGAATTACCCAAAAATGATCTTTTCCATTGATCACTATCTCTGACCTTTTCTGTTCAGCCAAACCACACTTCTGTTAACTTCCTAATAGATACAGATATTTTCCTTCACAGAAACTACACTGCCTATTTTATGAAACAAATAGGTAGGTGCTGTTGCAAAAAACTTGTGGGTAGCTCTGAAGAAACTATTTCCCCATCAGGTTTAGATGCCTGAGCCTTTTGCCATATCAACTTTGAAATAATTCCCTTTTCTGAAAATACTGAAATTTGAGAGAACCAAAAGGAAGTTAATCTATACTGTACACATATTCATATAAGAAAAGCTAGCATTTATAAAATACTTTAAGGTTTGCAAAGCACTTTACAAATATTATCTCATTTTATCTTCCAAAATCCCCTGAGTTAGTTTCTATATTATTCTCCTTTTGCATAAAACTAGGTTAAGACAGAGGTAAAATGACATCCGTTGGACCACACAGCCAGTAAGGGTCCTAGGCAAGACATGAATTCAGCATGAAGAGAAAAGCCCAAATGGAGAGTCAAACATGGTTAAAATGACTCAATAACAGTTATATGCTATAATAATTAATACATATATTGCTTTAAGGTTTGCATTTTCCATATGTTATTTCATTTGATCTTCACAACAACTTTGTAAAGTGCATGTCACTATTGTTATCTCCATTTTACAGATCAGGAAACTGGAGCTGAGGGAAATTAAGTGACTTATCCTGGTTCACACAGCCAGTAAAGTGGGTGAGGCTGATTTTCGATCTCAGGTTTTCCTAACTCCCAAGTCAAATCCACAATTGACTACACCACAAAATATAATGGTAGAATCAGTTAATCAAAAGAGATTTTTATGACACTCTTGTCGCATCGCGTGGTTAATATGCTGCAGTAGATGTAACTACTTTTTTACTTCAGTTATTTCCCAGAGTTAGAAATATCTGGGTTTTCCAGAGTGAGTCTCCAGGAGTGAAATGCATAATTTATTTATTGTTTTTTCTTCCTCAGTTACCTATTCCATGTAACAAAGAAATTGGTAGTACCTGAACAGGCAGCTTTGGACTTGGTAGTCAGGAAGACCTGAAGACAACTGACATGCCCAGGGTCACACAGCTAATAGTGTCTCAGGCTGGATTTGATCTCTGGTTCTCCTGACTCCAGGGCCAGCACTCTATCCTCTGTACCATAAAGCACATGGCAAACCCTAAATTGTTATATGCTAACTGCTATTATTAATAGCACTTACACATTTTCACTAGGAGAATAATTTTAAAAGTTTTCTTAAAAAACATTGTGTTAATCTTAGGCTTACTAGATATAAAAATAAAGGAAAATGCTATTTGATTTATCTTTCTTAAATACATGGGGGGGGAAGGGAGAAAGTTTCAGAATTTTACTAAATAATGATGAGGCAGCAAGAAGTAGGAGAAAGCAGGAGGCAACCTGGTACAGTAGAAAGAACAATGAATGATTGACAGGCTCTGGAATCAAAGTATCTGGGTTCAAATCCTGCTTTTATTGATTACTTCCTGTGTGATCCTGACCAGGTCCTTTCACCTCTCTGAACCTGTTTCCTCAACTAGAAAAAAAACAATTGTCCTAGATGATTTTTTTTTAAATGTTTTAGAGGGGGGACTGCAGGGCAATTGAGTTTAAGTGACTTGCCCATGGTCACATGGCTAGTAAGTGATAAATGTCTGAGGCTGGATTTGAACTCAGGTCCTCCTGACTCCAGGGCTGGTGCTCTATTCACCGTAATATTATAGCATAAAAAGAGAAGAGGGTTTAGGACAGATAGAGCCTTTGGGGATACCCATGGTTAACAGGTGGGACCTAGAGATTCAGTAAAGGAGACTAAGAAGGAACTGTCAGACAGGTAGGAAAACCAGAAAAGACCAGTGTCATGAAAAACTAGAGAGAAAGGAGAGGACTATCAAGGAGAAGAGAGTAATCAACAATGCCAAAGGCCACCAATGGGTCAAGAAGGATAAGGATTGAAGAAAGTCCATTAGATCTGGCAATTAAGAGATCACTGGTAACTTTGGAGAAGAGTTTCAGCCAAAAGAAGAGATTGGAAGTCAAACTGCAGAGAGTTAAGAAGACAGTGAACAAAAAAGAAATGGAGGCACTGATTGCCAATGGCCTTCTCAAGGATTTAGCCACAAAAGGAAGGAAAAATATAGAATTACAGCTTTTGAGAATGGATGGTTCAAATGGTGGAGTTTTGAAGATGGGGAAGAAATGGGCACATACAGAAGTGGGTTAGCGAGAGACTGAGCATTAGTGAGAGAGTAAGGCTGATAGAGGTGACAATCTACTGGAAGAAAGAGGATGTAATGAAATCATGTGAGCACAGAGAGGAGGTTGGAGGGACATGTCTCTTTATGTGAAACAGGGGTATAGTGGAGGGAAAGCACTTAAGTGACATGAAGTCAAGAGAAGGTGAGAAGAGGGAGCTCTCAAAGGCCTCAATTTTTTCAATGAACTATCAAGCAAGGTTCTCAGCCAAGAAAGTGAGGTAAGGGGAAAACTTGGGAGGTTTGAGGAATAATGAAAAGTCTTGATAAAGCTGCTGTGGTTAGTGGGATTATGAATTGATTAGGCAAGTGTAAAAGGACTGCCTTTCTGTAGTGAAGGCCCAACTGGAAATATGTAACATAAATCTGCAGGAGACTCGGTCAGCACAGTTTTGTGATTTTTCTCCAGCTCTGTTCAGCAAGACATAAATAGGAGAGGAAACTACAGATTGTGAGAGTTACACGAGATTGGGCCTTGGCAAGGCATGATCAGAGATAGAATAAGGGGACAAAAGACTCGAGTAGAATATAACATAATGTAGAGCTGAACCAGTTAGCCAAAGGGTCAAGTTCAGGAAGAGAAAAAGAGTACAACCAGTGAAATTAAATATTGGAGAGACTGGAGGGCATCATGAGAAGAAGAACAGGGTGAAGTTCTAAGGTTCCTTCCAGATCTGATATTCTATAATTCTATGACAAAAATCTAGGGAGAGCATCTCTTGGCACTGAACAGACAAGCAGTATAAAAGGTTACAGTAAACCACAGAGTTCTAATTCCCCAAGACTACTAAGCACCAAGAAGTATTTTTTGTCAATCATCATGCCTTAGCACCAACACCCTGATTTAGGAAACTAACTCACTTTAGTGAAGAATATGTCAAACAGGAAACAGATATATAAATGTGCCCCCAAAAAGTTGTCCAGCATTTGTCACTAGGACTTTGAATAAGAGTGCAAAGAGAATGGCCAATAAACATGAGGATTACATCTCTTCCTACAGCAAAGCAAATGATCATTGCCTGCAAAAGGTCCAGAATTTACAGTGATCAGATCAGACACCACTACCCCACTTCCAGCTATACCCCCTAAGACCCAGCTCCCTGTATGTTAAAAGAGAGAACATTTTGCATCTCAGAGATTACAAATGTTCCTCTACTCTGTTACACTACAAAAACTTCACTCTCCAAGAGTTATTCTATATTCCTTTAACAAAGCACTTAGAGAGAACGGAGTCCAGAAAAAACGTGACCCAGATGAATACTATAATCCCTAAAAAGCTAAACATATAACAGGATCTCTAAGAAGCTCCCCTGGTCTCCATTACTGCTAGTCTGGCAAATAAACACTGTAAATAGCCTAACTCAATGTTCTCTAAGGCCCTGAGAGAATAAGTGACTTACCCAGGGTCACACAGATAGTATGTGCTGATGTAACTTATGCCTAAATCATAAGAAGTCACATGGTATTGTATATAGACTAGTTAAGTTGGAGTCAAAGAGATCTGAATTCAAATCCTGCCTTAAGACACTTACTAGCTGTGTGACCACGGGTAAATCATTCAACAACCTCTGTCAGTCTTGTCTTCTCATCTATAAAATGGGGATTTTTAAAATAGCACCTATTCACAGGACTGTTGGGAAGATCAAATAAGAGAATACATGTAAAGTATTTTGCAAACCTTAAAGTGCTATATAAATGTTAGCTATTTATTACCAGGTCTTCCTGACTCTAAGGCCAGCACTATATACCATACCTCTCAAACTATGTGTTGCAAAGCAGATGTCTATTTCCTTTGGGAGAGAGAGTCTGCTCATTGGAAGTTCCCTATACCAATGAAACGACAGGTCATCTCAAAAAAAAAAAAACAAAACCCAATGTTACTCGTAATCTCATTTCAATGCACTCTAATATATTATTCATTAGACAGCTTGATCCACATATGTTGCAGAGTTTTAGCTAGCAGAGTGTCTTCATCTGCTTTTCCTTGGTCTTCTTGGCACTTTAGATTAGCTACAGATAAATGGATACTAAACTCTGTGGCAGAAAAAGAAATTTCTTCTGTTTGGAAAAATATAATAGAAAAGCAAACAAAATGTACAAATATGGAGAAAAGTAGAAGAGTTGTAAATGACTCATTAGTTGTGAAAATAAACAGTAAATTCCTTTCTCAGCACCATTACAATTCCTGACTATCTTGTCCCCCTGGCACCAGGCTAGGTCACCTCACACCTGGATTACTACAGTAGTTCCTGGCAAGTTTCCCTAACTTTAAACTCAGCCTGTTATATCAATCTTACTACACTGTTGCCACACTAACCCTATTTAAACACTACCTTTCATAACAAGTTCAAAATACTTCAATGACTCTATTACATCAACTCTAAAGTCCTCTGCTTGGCTTTCAAGGTCATCCTTTAAAAATATCCAACTCTACTGATGCAATATTATTTCCTACTATTCTGCAATGTAATTTTTGTTATAGCTCAAACAAACCATGCTCATTCCCACCTTAATGCTATTGTCTTTATTTCCTCTGACATAGCATATCCCCTTCTCTCTAAACTCAAGCCTATTCAAGTCACATCTCAAGACCTCAGGACCATCTTCCACAAAGCCTTCCCTGACTACTAGAAAATCAGGGTGGTATAATGAAAAAAGTCCTAGACTTAAATCAAGTCAGAAGACTTTAGTTAAAATCGCATTTCTGACAACTATTAGTATGTGCATTACTTCCCCTCTATGAACCAATATCCTCACCTGAAGATGAAGATAAGACATACTTACCCAACCTACCTCACAGGGCTGCTGGGAAAAATTTATTTTGTAAACACTAAGCACTAAATAAATATGGACCATTTTAATAATATGTTGCTTCTAGATTCCTCAAGTCACAGAATTTTAAGAGCTGGGAAAGATCTTAAAGATCTAATTCAATCCTCTCATTTTTCAGATATCAAAAAGGAGACCCAGGGAAATGACATGACTCTTAATTGACTAAGTTCTCCTTCTTAACTGCAGTACCTCTTATAATCAGTAACATAATTTTAACGCTTAATTACCTATTGTCTTATTCCCTGACTCTTACAATCTTATATTACCAAATATGTTGTCAATCTCCTGAGGGAAACATTTGGTTTACACTTCTTTTGTATACAGCACACAGCACAGAGCTGAACACATAGTAGGTGCTCAAAACATATGCCAATCAGCTGGCTGCATTAATGGTCTAAACATCATGCCTACTTCTCAATGTCCATTCTTTTACAGCGAAAATCTGTAATCTACTCATCATTCCCACAATATTCTCTGGAGACATATTCCTTTTTGCTACCCTTAAAATATCCTACACCAAACAGGTCTCCATTCTCCTTTGCAACTGATACATATCACAGGGAAGTTGGAAGTAAAGTACTTCATAAATGATAAAGCAGGGGAGGGAGGCATTTCTGCCCACCACATTCATTATTAAATTATTATTTAGAATTACCTTCCTCTTTATCCCTTACATATTGTTTCTTCAATGTTTAAACAATGAGTCTTCCCTTTATTGCTTTGCCACGAAAACAGCCTCATTATAGTTCCCTACGCTTCAGTGATTCCATTCTTGAAACATTCAGCTGACAAGTTTCTCTGGCTTGACCTCTACTTTTCAATCTCTCTGCAAAGAATGCCTTGAAATAATTTAAATGAAAATGTAGTATATATGTATGTACATATGTACGTGTATGTGTGTGTATGTATACACACACATACACACACACACACACACACCAACTACTATCTATATAACTACCATGTGATACTACTAAAACTCCAACTTAAAATATTTCAATTATTAATAGCCAAAATATTTAAATTTTTTAACATTCTTAAATTAAGTCTAACACCAAAACTTCTGAGTCTTCAAATTACTAAAGAAGAACACTACAAGGGCTTACCTGGTGAGGATAGGGACCATGTCTTGCCCGCTGCCATGTTCCTTCTCCCACTGCTCTAATAAGGTAGTGAGCTCAGCTTTGGAATCCACGTGCACTGATCCTGAAGTCATGGCTTGGCCTATGGAAGCACAAATATAATAAATGAGCATAGAACAAAAAAAGTACATCAACATTTCTCCAAAATAACAGATGAAGGAGTAGAGAAGGTGTTTGTTAGGATTCCCATCAATCTAACCCATAACTTCAGCCAATTTAGATAACTCCATTTATAGTATAGTGGAAAAAGTACTAGACTGGAGACCCCTGTTCCAACTTAACTAGTTTTATAACCTGAAAAATAGTTCATCCCTTTGAGCTTCAGTTTTCTAACTTTAAAATAAGAGGATCAGACTAGTTGATTTCTAAAGTTCCTTCCAGTTCTAATATTCTATGATTTTTTTAAAATGATAAAAGCAACCCAAAGTTTTGATTACATGAGGCTTTTGAGAAAAATATTATTACAGATAAGAAACACATCTATTGATTTTCAACAAAAAGATATGATTGATGTATTGTAGCTACTGTTTAGATCAGTTAAATATCTAAGAACCCTCTGAATCTCCCTGTCTTACACATCTTAGACCACAAGAAAGCAAACCTCTAACAAGATCTTTGTTCTTTCTCCCTCCCTATTTCTCTTCACACTGATGGCTCAGCTGTCATTATGGACCTAAGAAAATTAAAAAAAAAAAACCCTGACACAAAACTGGCCACATTCCAAAAGGAGGAGGTAAAGGTGAATGGCTGGTCAGGGTTTCTTCAGTCCTTCCCTAAAACAGAGAACACAGTTGTGCGAACAGTGCTCAAAGTTACCACAGAAGTCTATCTGGATAACATCAACCTATGAGCAAAAGTATCAAAGGGCGAAAAGGCCCAGGCCTGGCACGGGAGAGTACCAGCAGATTAGATAGGAAGTTTTGTTATTATTGTTGTTTTTGCCTTGCCCAAGCAATCCAAAGATCAAAAACGTTTGAGAACCTACCATACAAAGCAAAGTGAGGTATAGGTACTTTATATACTAAAACAAAATAAGTGGATATTCTATGATAATTGTCTATTTTTTATTCTTTTTGTTCCCACAATGGAGGTGAGCAAAGGGAGATGGACATTGAACACCATGGGGGAGTTGAGAGGAAAAAAATAAGAGCTGATTACACCACTGATCCCCCAAAATACTTTGACTGGTGTTATAAGAATGGAATACAAATAGGTAATCAACTACAACTTTGTATACTAGATGAGCTAGCTTTTCCCCAAAATGGGTATCATCAGGGTGATTTTGTTCACAAACTAACCTTTATTTTACTACTTCTTGACTGAAGTTAATGACAGGGAAGAATCTAAGTAAATATTGCCTCATATGTTTACAATTCTGCTAGGTGACACAGTGGATAGAGCACCAAGCCTAGAGTCAAGAAGATCTGAATTCAAATCCGACCTCTGACACTTACTAGCTGTGACACCCCTGGGCAAGTCATTTAACCTCTGTTCGCCTTAATCCAATGGAGAAAGAAATGGCAAACCACTTCACTATCTTTGCCAAGAAAAACCCATGGACATTGGGATCCACAGGGGTCACCAAGAGTCACAACACAACTGAACAATATTTAGCATGAGAAAACTTGGGTTCTACTTCTGACTTTTAGGTAACTCTGTAAGCTTAAACAAATCACACATCTGACCTGCAACCAGCAATCTGAGAACTTGTTGAATCATAACAATATATGCACAGATTCTCTAACCATAAAATGAGGTGATTTCTATCCTTTTATTCACATATGTATTTATAAGCCCAAAAATGTCTTTTCAGATTCTTGAAACTACCATGCTATTTTAAGAAAAAAACATGCATAATCTAATGAAAAGAAGGTTGTAGTGGAAATAAAAGAGTTCAGTCTTAACTCAAACAACACTTATCTTTGAAATCACCCACTTAAGAGAACTGGTGCACAGATGCAAGATTATCTGTAGAATAACTGTCCAACTATTTAATCTACATATTATAAAGATTAATGACTGTATATGTTGAATACTTGAGTTATTTGGAAGAAATGAAGTTTCATTTGTTTTTCACTCAAAAAAATACTATTGCTAAAATAAAATGCAGTAATTAATATTCACTGTCAATTTTGCTTTAACATTTTTATAAGAAACAAGAAAAACTTATCTATACTCATTGAACTCAGTTCTTAAAAGGCAGTAACCTTTCACAAAATGAAGAATTAACAGCTCAGAGTGTAACAAAATTATTCCCTGATCAGAGCTAGAATTTTTTTTGGTTCAATCTGGTATAGATAACTCATAACTAAGGTCAATTTACAGTTTGTCAAACAAAATATTAACATCACTACCAGATTTAGAAGTGGTCTAGAAAATAAGGAAATGAGAAACAGAAACTAATAAAAAAAATACAATAAAAAATAAATGCAGACAACATTACTGGTCTCATAACAATGGCATTCAGGAAAGCAACAATCATTATAATGCTCCCATCCAGAATAGTTACTGAGGAAGCAATGAAAGGTTTGGGCCAATCTCACAACTGAAAGATTGCTTTCAGTCTAAGAGTCCAAGTAACAGGTATCCCCCTGACAGAGAGGGAATCTTCATGTAATCCTAAGAAGCAAGATATTTGGAAAACTCACAAAAAGTGGTAAGATTTCTAATTAGAGAGCTAAAAAAAGTCCCAAAAGTAGTTTTAAATCAAAGATTAATAACTGCTTCACTTGCATGTCTTATTTAATCCTCACCACAATCCTATAAGGTAGATGACGCAAGTATTATCCCCAAGACAGGAAACAGTCTTAATTTTCTATTTGTATCCCCAGTGTTCTGCATATAATAAGCAATTAATATTTTACTGATTCATTCATTTTACAGAGAAGAAAAATTAAACTCAAAGATTAACCTAAGATCAAACAGCTAGTGTCACAGTTGGAAGGAGGACTTCAAGTCCATTTGGGAGAAATACTTCACTTTAATAGTCTCTAGTTAGTATTCTCAACACACACACACACACACACACACACACACACACACACACTCTCTCTCTCTCTCTCTCTCTCTCTCTCTCTCTCTCTCTCTCTCTCTCTCTCCCCCCCCCCCTCTCCCTCCCTCTCGCTCTCTCCCTCTCTCTCCAAAAAATGTTTAAAAACACTAGATGCAAGTCAAAGTTCTAAAGACAGTGTAGTCAAGTACCACATAGTCTGACTGTCAAACATGGCTGTCAGTTAAGTGACTGCTCCTTCACTTCAATTGATAAATCACTAAAATTTCCAGGAAAAAGCATAAACAGAATGAATAGAGGAAAAAAAGTTTTGACAAAGTAAAAACATGAAAAGAGATAATACACCAAAATCTTTCTCAAATTGGAAGATCTTCTGGAGAAAATAATTCATAATAAGAAAGAAAAGACCAAAAGAAGCACAGAACTATGGAGTAACTTCCAAACAGTTCTCATTCATTCAGAAGAGATATTCAATGAAGGTAAGCACTTAGAAGGAGTCAGAAAACAGGATAAGGTTTTCAGAAAAGGGGTGGCTAGGTGGCCCAGTGAATAGAGCACCCACCCTGGAGTCAGAAGGACCCGAGTTCAAATCCCACCTCAGACACTTGACACTAGCCATTCGACCTTTGGCAAGTCACTTAATCCCAATTGTCCTGCCCTTACCCCTCCAAAAAGCAAACAAAAAAAAAGAAAATATGACAAACTTAAATCTTGAAAATCTTAAGTAAGCCTTATTTTCTTCCCAGGAAGAGAAGAAAAGGAGGGATGGCTATAAAATGACAGGACAAATACAAGAACAACACTGATTTGTTGTTGTTTTTTAAGCCACCTGGTTTCTTGTCAAACATCTGGCTATTCACAGTCCAGAGAAAATACAATTGAACAGCATGGTGAGTTATGGTCAAAGAAATAAGCAGGTAACAAAGTTAAAATGAAAAACCGGGCTGTCTCTTGAAACCATTTGTACAAACCTTACCAGAGACAGGTATAAAATTATTACTTGCCAGAGAATCAATTTTCAAATGAACCAGCAATATTCCAATCATCATACTGTGCTGTACTATACTTTTAAAAAATTTCTGAATTGTATATGGGAACATTCCTCCGGCAGAATTTCCATAATATCTTTAATTCTTTTCACTAGAAAATAATTTCAAAACCAAAAATTTTTCAACGAGATGACTACTTCTGAAAAGTTGCTAAATTTAAATTCCAGAAGGTTTTAAACATTAAAAAAACAGTCTCCCCTGTTGAAAAGTACAAACCTCTTTCTTTTTTTCAGAGTACAGACACCAGGCTTATTTCACAATCTCTACATCTTGTAAATTATATCTGGTAGTAAAATAAGGAAGGGAGACTGAATGATCCCTAAGGATACCAATGCCAGTATTATGAGGTATTTGCCAATTTAAGAGGCACCTTATATAAGAGTTGTTCCTATTAGCTATAACATATCCAGTCTGCTGGAAAGGAAGCTACAACATTAGAAAAGCATCATGCAATTGATCAGCAGAGCATCAAGACACACCCAAAACAAACTTCTATTTCTTAATAACTACTGAAGTTTCAAAACATGACCTCTGTGCCCCAGACTCAGTGGGCAGATATCAAACTTGGTATTCCATTTCCTCTGGGACTTGCTTTAACCCGACTCTCTTCCCCATACCTAGAACGCACTCCTTCTTCACCTCTTCCTTCTTAAAATCCCTAGCTTCCTTCGAAGCTCAATTCAGCTTCTATCTCCTATAGTTAAGCCTTTCCCCCTAGACGTTAGTGTTCTCTCCCTCCTGAAACTATCTTGTATCTGTTTAACTACTATATTCTCCAGTACAATGTAAACTCCATGAAATGAGGTTTTTCTTTTCGTCTGTGTTTCCCCAATGCCTACCACTTTACTACTATCTTGCACATTGTAGGCATTTAACAAATACGCATTGAATCAAACATCATGGCGATCAAGAGCAATTATTCCTGCATCAAAAGGCACAGAAAACTAACCAAGGAGCACAGCAGCTAATCTTCTAAAAATCTACCAGCATGCACATGATCCCACAAACATATGTACTCACCAACCCTACACTATATTTGGTTAAAAAAAAGTATAATTCAATCCATTTTTAAACAACAATACCAAAACACTTCCTCCTCCTGCAACTATTTTCATCAAATTCAACATGATTCAATGCCAAAATGGGAGCAGAGTACAGGCAAAATAGTAAAATATGTAAATGGTAAAATTAATCTCATAAGATGCTTCCCTTCATGGTTTTAAATAGCTATCACATATGGTTAGATATCCAGTCAATATAAATTTTCTAGAAAATACCAATTCTGTGAAAGGACTCATACATGTAAATCCCTGAAAGCAATTCTAGAAATTGTTGCAAACAATCATGTTAGAACTTTCTATTAATCTATGTTCAGCAATAATTTTAACTTTGGAAATAACTACTTAGTGGATGAAATCTGATAGCAGACTAGAAAACAATGTTCATATGTAACTAATTCCACTCCTGGTAAATCTCCTGTAAGAGAAGATATGTTACTAAAAACATGTTTAGCCTGAAAAACTTATGTTATTTACAAGGAAGTTCTAACATATCATTTAGAAACAGACCTATATAACAAATATATAGTTAATTCATATTTTCTAAACATCTACACGAAGATTTTATACTGACCAACAAGCATTTGGCTGAAAATCTGGATTTATCAAAGCTCTTTCAAACTCTGAATTTGTCTTTAAAAAAAGTTAAAAAAACATGACTAACAAGTAACAACTAATATACAATGATCAAATTAAATTTTCCTATACCCTGATATGCTCACATTTCATACAACAGATATATTAAGCAACCATTCCCAAGAAGTAAATAGGTGTATAAATTTCATTAACTAATTTCCTCAAGTTCACAAACTTCCTGACATTTCTAATCATACGCCATTTATTCCACAATGATACTGAGTGTTAACACATCTTTAAAGGCTTTTAAAAAAAGAGTTGAACATGAACTTAAGATTCCAAAAATAAAACTGAGCACTGGTATGTAAAACTGAATGAAACAAAATGGATAATGAAGAATGCCAAGTAGCTAGGAGGTGGAAAGCACACTGAACCTTGGAGTCAAGAAGGCCTGACCTTGACTGTCTTCGAAAACTTACTAGCTGCATGACCCTGGGCAAGGGTCTAACTTAACCTGTCTGCCTCGGTTTATTCATCAGCCAAAGGGCGATAACAACTGCACCCAGTGTGGCTATAAAGATAAAATGAGACAAAATTTTCAAAAGCTTTGCAAACTTTAAAGCTTTATATAAATGCTAGTTATTATTATTAGCTATCTTCTGGGTAAGTTGACCACTGTTTTATTATTAAACATGACAACGCAAGGCAACCTAATACAAGAGAAGAATGGTAGATTTGGAGTCAAGGAACTAGGGTTCAA
Source organism: Pseudochirops cupreus (assembly GCA_028627135.1). Lineage (NCBI taxonomy): Eukaryota > Metazoa > Chordata > Mammalia > Diprotodontia > Pseudocheiridae > Pseudochirops > Pseudochirops cupreus. The sequence goes on from CM053583.1 coordinate 355,192,240, forward strand.
GTCCCAAACCTAGGCTTTACTACCTGTAAGAGCTTGGGCAGGTCCCTTAATCCTACTGGGTCCCAATTTCCTCAACTGTAAAATGAAAACGGACTAGAGGATTTCTAAGGTCCCTTCCAGCTCAAAATTTAGGATCCCAAAATGAGGATACTACCTCATAATTCTCGTTGTGCCTTGCTCTAAGAAGTCCAAAGCATGACCTAATTTATCCTCACAACTACCCTTGAGATAGGCACTGCAGGATGGCAACTCTTCTACCTATTTTACAGATGAAAAAATAGAACCACAAAAAAATTAAATGGCTGTTCCAGAATGATTGTCCCAGCACAACTCAATGGTTAAACCATGGTCAGAACTGATTCTCTATCAAGTTAAGATTGTTCTCTTTAGTTAAGCATTGTATCATGGTTTAATTCAACAAAAGGTAGGGTTTCTCCTGATGTTCTGGCCTGACAAAAACCGTGAAACGGATGGTTCTCTGCTGTTCTTTAGTCATGAACAATTCTTTATTCTTTGGATGACATTTGGAGGTTTTTTTGGCAAAGATGCTGGAGTGATTTGCCATTTCCTTCTCAGGTTCATTTTACAGATGAGGAAACTGAGGCAAAACCAGGTTAAATGACCTGCCCAGGGTCATACAGTGTCTGAGACTGGATTTGAGCTCAGGTCTTCCTGACTTCAGGTCCAGTGCTCCATCCACAGTGCCACCTAGTTGCCCTGGATAGTTCTTTAGTTTATTTTTAAATACTCAGTCTGACTCTTTTTAACATATACTTTACCTACATGTCATCCCTTAAACCTGGCTTACCAAGAAGTAACTATTTAGTAAAATGTTCTTAACATGCCCTAAAGGATGAAAGCACCATCTATAAATATGACCATCCTAGTACATTTGTGTAGTCAACTAACATTGATTAAATAAGTAAAATAGCATATATTTACAATTGGTCTTTACAAGTGGTTTTACTTAGGCTAAAGTAGGATCCAAAAATCACTGAAAGCATGAGATCACCTAAAACCCACGAAATAAATCTCCAACTTTAAAAAACCATATTTCCATTCATTTCACAAACAATGCTTGTGAACTCAGGAAAATTAGTTATAAATTCAAAACAACTGATACTAACATTATATCTACCATTAAATCATTTTTTATTTTAATAACTGTGGAATACATGGAAAAGAAAGTTACTGTACCCAATAAATACCCCAAAACTGTAGAACGCTATTTTTTCCCCATACCTTTGCCAAAATAAAAAACACTTTGCCTCTCTTACCTCTAGCATTCAAAAATCCCATTACAAACTAAAATAAGAAGGGAAGGCATTTCATTTCACTTCCAAACATCATGTCCAGGTCTTGACAGCACAAATACAAAGAAAACTCTAACTTCCTTTTTAAATAAACATGGAACAAAATACTTTAAAATCTAATACACTAGAAAACGAACAAAATTACAGGCTGAGAAAACTAATAAATGCCTCAACTTTCAAGTAATAAAGACTAAAACAAAGGAAGTTGTTACTAATATAAATTCTTTAGAGCAGCGTTCATTAATAATACCTCACTGAAAATGCAAACCACCTGACAAAACGAGATGCAAACAATCTAATTTGAGAAAATACAGCTATCCCCCCCCAAAAAAATTCACAACTACTTCATCGACAAATTTTAAACTCAAGACCTCTCAAAAGTACCGCGGGGAAAGAAAAATTTCCTTGAATAAGAAAACTGCTGGGGATTGCTTCTTGATAGGAAGGCGTGGAAACCTAGAAATCTGCGGGACCCGAGGAGCGTTTTAGTCTGGGGTCTCGTTTGTCTCAATTGCCGCATCAGTTTACCAAACTCCACACACCTCACCTCGCAGGCACTCCCAACCCACCGGGAGGAGAAGAAAAGTAACTGGGAAGCTCCGCCCTCGTCTCCTCCCCCGTCTCCTCCCCCAATCCTAGTCCAGGAGTGAGGCGGGACAGGGTCATGGAGGGGAGGGGAGGGGAAAACGTGGGAAGAGACAATCGGTCCCAACCTAGGTGATAGGAAGCCGTGTGGGAGACGGGTTTAACTAGGATAGGGGAGAAAATGGAACCCCCCCAACCCGCATCACGTACACACTAAGGCGGATTTCAAGGGAGGGGGGGAAGAAACAATGCCCCTCCACTCCACCCCATAAGGGCAAGGGAAGATGGGGCGGGGGGAGGGGAGGAGGAAAAGAACGGAGGATGGAAAGACAGCAAGAACGAGGTGGGAAAGAGGAAGGAGGGAAGGCAGGGGGGGAGAGGAGAGGAAAAGGGGTGAGGGGAGGAGTAACTAGGAGGAGAGGTTACTCCCCAAGAAGTTTTTTTTTGGGGGGGTAAGATCTCGGAGGAGGAAGGAAGGAAGGTGATCAGAGGAAGAGGGAGAGGGAGCGCCGAGGCCCCGCCCCCACAAGGGGGGAGGGAAAGCCAGTCCCAAGTGACACCAAGCCCCCGGCACCGGTTCCCCTCCGGCAGTGCAGGTGTCGCCCCTCCCCCCCTCCCGCTGCTGCCGCCGCCGCCGCCCCGCGCGCGCTCCCTGCCTCCCTCTCCCGCCCGCCCCAGGCGCGCGCCCCATCCCCTCCCCCGGCAATCCCCAGCCGCCAGCTTTACCTTCCCGGGGTCTCCCGCAGCACTCCCGACCCCCGCCGAGCAGTCTCCCCTCCCTCCCTCCCGCCCTTCTTTCCTCAGTGCCTCACTCCCTCAGTCACTCACACACACGGCGCGACCGCGGCTCCGAGCGGCCCACATATTACGCGTCACCCACGCTACGTGCCCCCGGCGCGCGCGCGCGCGCACGGACCAGCGCGGGTTGGGGGGGGCAGAGAAGAGGAAGAGAGAGATGGCGCGCCCGGAGGCTGCTGGGAAATGGAGTTCAGCTCTTCTCCCAGCAGGCCTTCCGGTTCCACTCCTTTCTCCGGCCCTTTGACACGTAAGAGCGCTTTCCTCGCCCTTCACCGCACAGACCCAAGGGAATTGTAGTTTCGTGCAGCAGAGGGGCGGGCGCTGACTTGGGGTTAAAAATACTCCACCCACATCGCCAGGAAGGTGAAATCCTGAAGGGGATGGAATCCCTAGATCCTCACGGGGTGGCAGAAAAGACCCGCACCCCAAAAGCGTAATTCAAATCCTGCTTCCAACTCTGAGTTGCTGTTTGATCCTGGCCAAATAGCTGAGCCTCAGTGTCCCGTTCTATGAAATGAAAATAATCATGCATGCACTACAGATCTCACAGATTTGTTGTGAAGAAGCATCTGCGGGTGGATCTGTGAATTGGTCCACTCATTCTGGAAAGCAATTCAGAATTATGCAAAGAAAGAAATGAAAAAAGAAAACGTCTCTACTCTTCAACCTAGAGATACCGCTGCTAGGCATATATACCGAGAAAGTCAAAGTCATATAGGAGAGCCGCAGCAGCACCTTCTGGAGTAACACAGAAATGAAAACAAAGTACGTGTCCGTTAACTGCTGAAGAAGAGCTACAGAACTTGCGCATGGATGCCCTGGGATGTAACTCCCGTAAGAAAGGAGAAACAGAGTTCAGAGAGGCATAGAACGATGCGGAGTAAAATAAGCAGAACCAGGAAAACGAAGGGAGGGAGGGAGGAAGAGAGGAAGGGAGGAAAGAAGGAAAGGAGGAAAGAAGGGAAGGAGGGAGGAAGAGAGGAAGGAAGGGAGGGAGGAAGGGAGAAAAAAGGAAGGAGGGAGGAAGGAAGGAAAAAAGGAAGAAAGAAGGGAAGGAGGGAGGAAGAGGAAGGAAGGAAAGAAGGGAGGGAGGAGGGAAGGAAGGAAAGGAAAGAAGGGAAGGAGAGAGGAAGGGAGGGAGGAAGGAAGGGAGGGAGGGAGAAAGGAAGGAAGGAAAGGAGGAAAGAAGGGAAGGAGGGAGGAAGGAGGGAAGGCCTAAAAGAGGAAAAAACTTACCTGCCTGCCTTCTTTGTAGAGGATGGGTTCCATAAGTGTGGAACTTTGTGGCATTTTACCACATGTTGACTAGTTTTGCTGAACTGCTTTTAAATTCTTTTTGATTTTTTGTTACTAGGGATAACTTCCTTGGTAGGAGGATAGACAAGGAATATATTTGGAAATGAAGGTGATATAAAAACAGAAGATATTAATCATTTTTTTAAAGAAGAATAGGTCATACTGGACTAATTTCATTTCATTTTTTTTAACAAGTTTCAAGATTAATAGATTTAGGGAATAGTGTAGATAAGTCTCTTTTACTATTTTTTTTTTTGGACAAAATGAAGAGATGTGGACTAGAGATCGTAGTGGAGTTAGGTAGATTGAGAATTAGAAGGGTCATTAATAATTTAATGTCAATTTAAAAGAAAATCTGTGGGAATGCCATAGGGTTATGTAGGAGATAGGCATTTACTAGTCATAGTGGAAGAGTCTGAGCAGAGTTCCAAATGTGATCCACTCTGCTGATCATGACCAGAATAGAAAGTTCAGTGTCTGGGCACCACCTCTCTCTGTGGTATTAGCCCACATCCTCTTGCTGCTATTGCTGTTTGTTCTTCATGAAGTTGAGCATGGTTCCTGGTGGTTTGGAGTGAAGACTGTTTGGTCTCTTCTGTTCTGTGGTATAGGGCAGAGCAAGTTGCCCTCCTTCATGTCATGGTGCTGAGCTGACTGGAATGCCTAGTATACTAGTGGAACCTATCATGTGTCCACTGATCTCCCTTACTTTCATGACATGATCAGCCTATTTTTATCATTTTTTGATCATATATTTCACTGATATCTTTTACTCTGTTTCCTGGAAATTTGTTATTTGTTGTGTGTTGTAGCCTGCTCACATTTACTTGTCCCTGTGGTATTACTCACAAGCTAATAGAATCCATAGCTCTAGGGCTAGAAGGGAATTCAAAGCCATCTAGTCTATATCCCTCACTGAAAGATGAGACAGCTATGTGGCATAGTTGATAGAGCCCTGGGCCTGGTATCAGGAAGATAGGAGTTCAGATCTGGTCTCTAATACTTCCTACCTGTATGGCCCTGGGCATGTCACCTAACTGCTTTTTGCCTCAGTTTCCTCAAATGTAAAAAGGGGGTAATAATAGCATTTATCTCCTAGGGTTGTTGTGAGAATCAAATGGGATAATATTTGTAAAGTGCATGGCCCATAGTAGGTGTTTCAATAAATTCACGTTTAACCGAAGCCTAGAGAATGGAAGTGACTTGCTAAAGTTCACACAGGTTGTAATGATTAGAGGTAAGATTTGAATCCAGTTCCTTTAACTCCAAAACCAGTGTCCTTTCCACTGCACTGTGCTAATTCTCATTTTAAGGTCCTCAGAGATCAGTATTTTATGCGTTTTGTTGATTCTATCTCTACAACCTCTCACATCTCTTCCCTTCTCTTCTTCAGTCACACAGCTACCATGAAAAGTCAAGACCTCATCAGTTCTTGCCTGGACAATTGTGATAACAGCTCTTCCTGCCCCGAGTTCCTCTCTACTTCAATCTATTCTCTGTACTGCTCCAAATAAAATTTTCCTAAAGCACAGGTCTGACCTTAATTAATAAATTCCTTTGGTTTTCTATCACCTCTAAGTCTCAGATAAAATACAAATTCCTCTTTGGCATTTAAAGACCTTCACAGCCTGGCTCCCACCAACCTTTCAACCTTGTTAATTACATTATTCCCTTCCTCTACATCTGTCTGGCCCAAATGTCCTGGCTGTTCTTCATACATAACATTCTACCTCCCTTTCCTGTGCCTTTGCACTGACTGCCCTCCCCCACCCTGGAATGCACTCTCACCTCACCTTGGCCTCATAGAATCCCTAGCTTCCTTCAAATCTCAATTCAAATTGCCACCTCCGTTTTCTGATATACTCACCCTCTTTTCCCAAAAGATTACATTATACATACATATCTACATAAATACTTTTATGTATACATGTCATTTCCATCAATAACAAATAAACTCCCCAAACTGTACCATTTTATTTTTGTATCTCTAGCACCTAGCACCTTGACTGGTATGTCAACAGCTTAATAAATGTTTATGGATTGATCAGTTGAGTGATTGACTCACAATTACATAATACCAGTGGAATATTGAAATTAAAAAGATAAGACTTTAATTCTAAAAGAAGAATGAGGTAATTAAAGGCTCTAAAACTTCCCAAAGGCAATCCAGTCTGCTTTCTTCTTCCTGTTTGATTTTAGGCCCAACCCATCAATTTGTACCATCTACCCAAGATAGATAGGTAGATAGATAATCTCTATAGCTTATTCATCTAAATGCCAGTGATACTATGGAGAATAAATCTTCTTCATCTGTTTGGTTTTTCCTGTGTAGATGGCCAACCAAACTCTTTTGAGCGGTAATGGATGTCTTCAAGAAGACTCTACAGTGTTCAGTGACTTGAGTATAATTCCCTGTTTTAAGTATTTCTCACAAATATTTATCATCAAAAGGTCATTCACTGAATAAGGTCATTTCTGTTACTTCCAAGGAGTCTTGAATAATTTTGATCTATGAATTGGACATATATTGTCAGAAGAAAACCTTAAAGGTGAGGTTTTTTCTACCAAATCAAAAGCTTTTAAAATACTCAACAAACAATGAGTACAATGAAAACAAAGAACCCCTCTAACACATTGGGTAGCCTCCTTGCAGCAAATTTATATAACGTAGACAAGAGCAGAGGATAGGCAAGCATGGATGTGTTGAAACCTGCACTGATGAAGAGAATATCCACATCTATGAAATCCATTTAAATATTTGAGTAATGGGAAGTCTCACTGACATAATATCAGGTATAGTTCTTAAGAGCTGATATAACTGACTCCAGCATCCCTCTGGGTACAGAGGTGGTCGAGTCCAAATGGGGTAGTTCTGCTATTGTTGCTGTTCTTTTTGTAATAGATCATTATCAAAAATAGTGGCAGCTCTTTTCCATTCACATTTATTTGTTACCTTTCTCCTGACTGGACAAGGCAGTCTCTAAGGGAGCAGTTATCAACCTCTGGGTCGCACCCCCTTTGGGGGTCGAACCCTTTCACAGGGGTCGCCTAAGACTATCAGAAAACACATATTTCCAATGGTCTTAGGAACCGAGACACCGCTCCTCTATCCATCTCCAGGAGGGTCCGCCCACCTACAAGTATTAAAAGGTCGCATTAGGAAGGTTGAGAACCGCTGGTCTAAGGTCTAGATCCCATGACAAATGCAATCAGGATGATCTGGTTTAGGTGAATCTTGTACTCATTTTCCCCTCTAGTTCTTTTATGTTTTCTGAGGTAATACTGTTCATAATCATGTCATTTTCCTCCTAATATTTTTTTCAAATGAGTTTTTACTTTCAACCTGGATTGCCCTTCGCTCCCATGAATCCGCTTATTGAAGAGATTAAATGACTCCAAACTGAGGCAGTTTTCTAGTTCTTTCTTCCTCTGTTGTGGCAACTTTTATAAGGAATGATAATCAAGGCAAGGTCTTTACTTCTATCTATTTTCCAGAGTTTGTTTGAAGAAATCAGTTTAAAGCTGATGTCATCTCATATCTATTTTTTTCCTTCCAATTTGGTGTTGACTTTGATGTTTGCTCTAACCAGCTAAGGAATCAGCTGAATATAGAAAGTTGATTCTGAAAAGACTGCTGTGTTTAGAATGAATCACCTCCTGCTTCTGTGTAGCATGTTGGTCCATCCTCTGCGGACTTGCACAAACTTGGGTTTGAGTGATGAGAACTTTCCATGGTAATTTGCCCATTTCTGGCCAAAAATTTGGAAATTCTGAATTTTACTGAGGCCTGAATTTTAGTTGCTTACCACACTAACAGTCAAAGAACAAAACTGAAACAGTAAGCGTTTAACAGGCACAGTAATGAATACTAAAGTCACAAAAACTGTGTCAATCACATTTCAGAATGAGCATTAGTTTTCTTCTACTTCTTCCCCAAGTAGTCTGGGAGCCAAGCTCTTCCAGATTCTAGAACCTGGATTCAGTCTCTCTCTTTAGCTAGAAGGTGGGTATTCTGTATGGATCCTGGGAAGAAGAGTTTAGTAAAGAGTGGAGTGACTTTCTAGGATCCCAGCTTCCCTTGCTCAGCTCAGTGCGCTGGGTCTGCAATCTATATTCTTTCCTCATGGTTCCTAGTTAGCCCATTTTTATTTGTAGGCCCCTGCTGATCTAGTCTCTATTTTCATTACCCCTACTCTGTAGCAAAAAACAAAAAACCCTTTCTTCACTGGCCACTCCACCAAGGGGAGGGACAAAGCAAAACCTCCTCTCTCTGGGGTGGAAAATGAGCCTCTCTCTTTAGGACTAAAAGGGAGGAGGCAGAGAGGGAGGAGCTTCACACAAACTGAAAGTCCACAGTCCATTTCAATTGTTTTTATTGCTTCCTTTGGTGCTCTCCACATTCAGCACATTCTCCCTCTTCTTGGTAAAAGTAAATTTTTAACAATGTACAGGTGCCATGCCCTGCTAACCCGGGGTTTGTGGGAGGGCAGGAAGGAAGGGGAGGGGCAGCACTAGATGGGGTGGGATTAACAGATGCTAGTCTCAGATCTACAAGCCAGAGGAGATAAAGCCCCTAGGTCTGAACCTAAGGCCAAATTCCGAGAGGGCAAAGAGAAAACAGAGCATAGTTCAAAGCAAAGCCAAGTGTCATCAATCATAGAGAGGTATAAATAGCAGGTTTAGGGGGGGATCTACAGGAAGCAAAACCAAGATAACAACACAGAAGACCCTAGCTGTAGAGTGTTCACAGAGATTGGCTTGGTGAAGCAAGGCATTATGGAGAGGGGGCACTAGCCCCTCTTTTCTCACCCTGACCCCTCCATCACTCAGCTGAAGACCACACAGCTAATAGTTCCCTTTGGCTTCCTCCAGGCTTTGATCGTGAACAATTTCTTGCAACATAGTTTTCACCATCCCCTGTCCCTGTCCCTAAATGTACCTGAACACGGTTGATACGTGATTCCCTCAGGGTGAGTTTTTGGCTACCTCCACAGACCGAAAGTGGCCCATGCCACCTCATTCTATTTTATTTTTGGCTCATGTTTTGTTTTTCTTCAATTTTATCCAATGTAACGTTTTACTAAAAATCCCCCATAGAGGATGCACATTTTCTAATTCGGAGTGCTGGACTAGGTACTTCCAGACCTAGGGTGAGGTCCTGCCTTCGTTCATTGGTAGTTTCATGACCTGAGGCAAGGCACACCCCTTCTCTGAACTTCAGTTTCTGGTCATTCTCCTATTACCTACTTCACTTGTGATGAAAGTCACAGGGATATAGAAAAGTGAGTTGGTTGTTATTGTTTTTGTTACTATTATTACAACTGAGGCTGCCCATCCACTGTCCCTCATCTACCCCGTACCGTCTCGTGAGAAATGTTTGGGCGCGTGTTGTACGGTGAGAAGATGATTGGCTCCAGGGTCAAAGAAAAATAGCTTTAAATCACAACCTGCTACTTATTCTGTGTCACATTATGTTCTAAATGCCACAAAACTATTTCTTTTATGCCACTATTTATACTAATTCACTGTTACTTATACTTAACATGTATCTTTTTATTCTCCTTTGATTTATTATCATTTTCAAGAAACTAGTGACAGTTGATAATAATTCATATCATTTTTGAACCTCAATAAGAGCCAAAGCCTGGACTAATCAATCAGACTGCTTTGCTCTAAAAATGCCCTTTCCTGTGTCTGTTAACTTGAAAGACCAGATAAGGTCTACAGTTGGTATTCCCCTCTATGACAGGATGCCTGCAATTCAAATAGTGGATTTCTGTTATCTTTCCTAGAGGCCTGTGCTGTGTGTGGGAAGCTGAAGTATCCAGGGATCCCAATTTCCAACTGACACTACTTTGATCAATTATCTTGTCTGATTATATTTGTGACTTATTCAACTAAGAAACTTCCTTTGTAAAAACACACAGAGACCATAAATCTGAGGGACACAGACATCCTGGAATTGTCCTAAAACATAAAAACTTTGTCAATCTTGGATCAGGCAGTCAGAGCTTAGGTTTTGGCTCCTTGTATGTATAAACTTGCTAGCTTCATCTAGCTTCAAGATAATAAACAATATGAATTTACTTATCACCTAGCGCATTTTGCCTCCTTTAACCAAACTTTCAGGTCGACACAGTGAAGAGGATCCTGTAGGGAAATAGTCTGGGATCAAGGCAACAGTACTCAAGTTCCCAAATATACCCAGTCTGACATCTACCTACTCCTTAGTTCTACACGTTGTTACTTTGCAGTGCTTATTCAAGACACATGTACTAACGCAATAGATGACCCAGTCAATTTGAGGAATATATGTTTCATCCACTCTGTCCATCAGGATTAGACCAATATCTTTCATGTTGCTTTGGATTTCACTGAAGAGATCTTGTAGTGTTCCAGGAGCTGGTGTACTGTAACGCCATGCACAAGCAGATTCCCAAAAGAATGCTACTGTGAACAGCTTGTAAGGTTCAGATTACACAGTATAGTGAACGCTCCATTTATTCCATTACAAATCAAGGCAAACATTCACAATGTATTACAATATAATATTCACAACGTTACATCTTATCACAGAAAATCACAATATAGTGTTCACAACAGCTTAACATTAGAACGGCCACACAGTTTTCACTACAGTGGCCACAATATTTAGAACAAAGAACAAAAGAATAATCATCTGGTTTCCCTAAGGGGGAAACACTCCTTACTTAATCACTCAATCAATTCACAATACAATAATCAATACTTAATCATTCAATCAATTCACAATGGGGAAAACCCTCCTTACTTAATCACTCAATCAATTCACAATACAATAATCAATCTTCCACTCATGGGGCAATCATATGATTAACTTAATCAGTCACTTATCTAACAATCAGTCACTAAATAAAATCATTAGAAAAACCACATAAACCTCTACCCCTCAGTGTCCAGCAAACCTCAATTTCATCCAAGGGTAGGCCTTTTCTTCATCTTGACTTGGGGTGGTCTCTCAGATTCCCTGGATCCCCTTCCATGGCCCCAGCTCCTACCTGAACCCACCAAATAGTCACTTGGATTCAGGGGCAGACAGCTCCCAGGTTCTCGTCCAGTCCTCGGAGGTAGACAGCTCCCAGGTCCTTGTCCAGTCCTCTGGGCAGTCCCTGGCACACACTGAAGTTCACAAGGTCTGGCACATCTCAGACCCTTCACCATTTCTGTTGCTAGGAAACTCAAGGATCCACCAAGCCACAAACCAACAAAGGCTTATCCCGGTCATGTTTCTTCAGTCCTCCAGCAGTTCAGCTGGCCCTAAGACCCAGGAAAAATCTTGGCCTTCCAGGCAAGCTCTCTCAGCTTTCCAGGCAAGCCCTCTCAACCTTCCAGGTGGCCTTCACCAGATTCGGGTCTCAGAAAACTCCAACTCAGTTCTCAGTCAGCTTCCAGATTCTGGGAGAGAAACTTTCTCTTTCTCTCAAACTCCAACTCACACTCACTTCTTCAGTCCAGCAGCCCAGCTCCCATATGCTGGGACAATGCTGCTTCCTCCAACAGGAGCCACCAGGAGGAATATTTTTGATTCTGTCTCTCTGTCTCTAGAACTCTTCTTATGTACACACACTGCCCTCCTGTCTCAGCCAACCCCCTCCTGCCTCGTCAGCAACAGGGGAGTTCACGCCCTCTCAACAGGAGGCAGAGCTCACACCTCCCATACTTAGCCCCAAGTTACTAAGGGCTAAGTATCTGCTAAATTGATTACTGTTACATGTACCTCAGTCAATCAGTTAGTCAATAAACATTTATTAAGCAACTGCTAAGTACCAGGCATTGTGCTAAGCCCTGTAGATACAATAAGAGGCAAAAGACAATGCCTGCCCTCAAAGAGCTCACCAGACTAATGGGAGAAACAGCAAACAAGCAAGTATGCACAAATAAACAAAACACAAGATAAAGAGAAAAACAATTGAAAGAGGAGAGGCACTAGAATTAGGAGAGGTTGAGAAAGGCTTCCTAGAGAAGATGGGATTTTAGTTGAGATTTAAAGGAAACCAGGGAAGTCAGGAGACAGAGATGGGGAAGGAGAGCATTCCTAGCACGGGACTTAGCCAAAGAAAATGCCAGGAGCCCCAAGTGTCTTGTTTGTGGAATACTCGGGAGGTCAGTGTCACTGGATTGGAGAGTATGCGTCAGGGACTAAGATGTAAGAAGCCTAGAAAGACAAGAGAGTACTAGGTTATCAAGGGCTTTGAATTCCAAACAAGCATTTTGTATTTGATTCTGGAGGTAATAGGGGGCCACTGGAGTTTGAGGGAAGGGAGGGGTGATATGGTCAGCTTTGTGCTTTAGGAAAATCACTGGTGGCTGAATGGAGGATGGATTGGCATGGGGAAACTTGAGGCACTCAGACTCACCAGCTATTGCCATGGTCTAGGGATGAGGTGATAAGAGTCTACACCAGAGTAGTGGCTATGTCAAAGGAAAAAGATGCTACAGAGATGGAATCTATAGACCTTAGCAACAGACTGGATAAGAACAGTAAGAAAGTGAGGAGATAAAAATAACACTTAGGTTGTGAGTCTGAGGGACTAAGAGGATAGTAGTACCTTCTACAGTAGTTAGTTAGGAGGAAGGAGGTTTTAGGGAAGAAGAGAGTAAGTTCTGTTTTAAATATGTTTTGCTTAAATGTCTACTGGGCATCTAGTTCGAGATGTCTGAAAGGTACCTGGAGATGCAAGATTGGAGATAGGCAGAGAGGCTGGGGCAGGAGAGATAGATCTGAGAATCATCAGCATAGAGATGATAATTAAATCCATAGGAGCTGATGAGGTCACCAAAGAGAATAGACAAGGGGAAGAGAAGAGGGCCCAGGGCAGAATTCCTTGGGACATTGATGGTTAGCAGATACAATGCTGGAAAGGGTTCAGCAAAAGAGACTAAGAAGACTACAATAAGCAAACCTTGTTTTGTTTGGATTTGGGGCCAGGTTTGTTGACTTAACTTGGAAAATCTCTTTGAGCTCTTCATAAGACTCCTCTACTTTATCCTCTCCAATACAAGCTATCTTATGAGATATAATTATCCTCATGGTAGTCTACATATTTGCATTAAACATAAGCCCTAGAAGAAGAGTTGACCAGGTATCTCCAAAAAAGATGTTTATTATTTCTTTTGCACACACAATGAAACCAACTCCATCAATGCTTTTTTGGGGGGAGGGAGGGGGAGCTGTCCAAAGAGGATATCTGATCTACCCTTCCATTTAATTTCAACTTCTTTACAACTCTTGGCTTCCTTCTCATCAAGAATGGTCAGGGGGATGAGGGGGAGGGAGGAAACTAGGTGACACAGAGGATAAAGCATAGGCCCTGAAGTCAGGAAGACCTAAGTTCAAATCTGACCTCAGACACTTACTAGCTGTATGACCCTGGGCAAGTCACTTAACCCTGATTTCCTAAAAAATAAAAATAAAAAAAGAATGGTGATACGGATATTCTAGTTTCAAGGGTAACATTTCAACAAGTTGGTCATTGGACAGAGAGCATACATTGAGAGTATCATGAGTTAGTTGATAGGCTTAGATTTTTGTAATTCTTCATATCCTCTGCCTGTGTTTTCTACCTCAACTCTCAATTTGGAAGCAGAAAGGGGCTGCACAGGACTAGGGGCCAATTTGCGTTTTGATCCATATAATAGAGTTCTGTGGCCCAAACTCTTGGTAAAGAGCCTCTCTTCATTTAAATAGGATGCTCCACCATCCACAGGAGATGAAAAATATGTTAATGGACTATACTCAAAGCTGGTCCATCTTGCTGGGTTCTGCCAGAGCTTTTTACTCCATTGAAATAGCCTTCAAGAGTCAGAGGCCCCTCCATTCATTTCACAAAGGGGCATCAAAAACTAGAGGCAGCTAGGTGGTTCAGTGGATAGAAAAATGGACCTGGAGTCAGGAAGACCAGAGTTCAAATCTGATCTCAGACACTTAATAGCAGTGTGACCCTGGGCGGGTCACTGTCTGCCTCATTTTCCTCATCTATAAAAAGGGAGATAAGAATGACACTTATTTTCTAGAGTTTTTGCAAAGTTAATGAAATATCTGTAAAGCACTTTATAAACCTATGTGAATGCTAGTTATCATGTGATTATACAAAGTTAGAGGCCAAAGATCTGTAATAGAATAATAGCTCTACAGAGAGAAAGCAGCCATCTAGCCCAACGCCTTCAGATGGGTGAATGGCAATCAAAAGGACTTGGAAAAGGTTGCTCAGGTAGTATGTCCCAGAGGCAAGAAATGAATGGAAGACTTCTGACACCAATAGTACTGCTCATTCTATTGCACCATCTACGCTGGAAATGATGGCCAGGTTAGAAGTCAAGAAAACTGGGTACTAGTCCTGCATCCACCACTAATTCTGCTACCTTACACAAGTCCATTCCTTTCATGGGTCTCCTTTTTCTGATGAAATGCCATTTGTCCGAGGTCATTTAACTAACGACTATGAGGTACAGAGATTATTCACCCCCATTTTGTGAGGGAGCTGAGACATAGAGAAGTAAAGTAATTAGACTCTGCCACTCATCCACTGGGTGACCCCCAGCACACCCCATACCCTCTCTGTAAAAGGATGTTAGGTGAGGAAGTTGGTAAAGGGTCTCCTGACAACTCTGACATTCTTTGGTCTATCATTCATGTTTTTTCCTTTTAGCTTTGGGGTGAGCAGATCTCCCAGATCATAGAAGTCTAAACCTCCTAATTTTGAGTGAATGCCTCCTGACTGAAGTCTTGCCTCAGCCACTGCCTAGTAAGGACCTGTCTTACCCATTTGGGAGATTCTCAGTGATGTCCAGCACAGTAAACATTGCTCCAAAACAGTCCCCATGATTTGTTTTTGCCCCATTGAAGTTTTTGACCCTTTAAAGCAGTCAAATGTAATGGATGGGGAGCCATCTTTGACATTAAGGCAGACCTTCTAAGTCTACCTGGGATATAAACTAATTGACTCTGAAAACATCAATTAACTGCTCAGTGCCACAGACAAATCTAGTCTAAACTATATGTTGCAGAACAGTTAGCAATCAGGATTGGTGAGGAATACAAGGGTAGAGCGAGTTTCCTTACTGGAAGTTCTTATACCAGTGAAATCATAGATTTGGACTAAAACAACCAAAAAAGCAATGACTCACAGAGGTGTGATTGAAAGATTTGTCTTTCCCTGTAAAAGCAATGGATTGTGGAACCAGCATAGTTCAATGGACTACATACCAAATTTAGCATGCAGGTCAAGTTATATAATTAAAGAATGTTAGAATCTGAAGAAAACTGTGAGGTCATATTGCTCAATCCATTTATTTTACAGATGGGGAAACTGAGGCTTAAATACGGAAAAGTCACACAAGTTAGCCTCAGAGCCAAATGACTTTCTCTGAGCCTCAGTTGGGAATAATAATTCTTATATTACCTATCTCACTGCTACTTAGATGATGCGTGGGGGGGGGGAGGGCGAAAGTTGGTCTGTCTGTCTCTTTCTTTCTGCTTCCGTTTCCTCATTTATAAAGTAGGAAGAAGGGTATTTGCAATGGCCACTCTGGGTTTGTTCTGAAGATCCAGGAAGATAATGAATGTGAAAACAGTATATGAATGTAATTTATCATTATTATTATTCAATTCAACAAACATTTATTAAATACCTGCTATGTGCTGGGCAGCGATGTAATATGGTAGTAATAAAAACACAGTAATATAAAATATAATATTATATGCTGTTGTTCAGTCATATCCAACTCTTCATGACCCCATTTGAGGTTTTCCTGGAAAAGATACTGGAATGGCTTGCCATTTCCTTCTCTAGGTCATTTTACAGATGGGTAAACTGAGGCAATCAGGGTTAAGTGACTTGCTCAGGGTCACACAGCTAATAATTATCTGAGGTTGGATTTCAACTCAGGTCTTCTTGACTCCAGGCCTTATGCACTATCCACTACACCACCTACCTACAATATAATATCACATGGCATCACATTACAACACAACACAACACAACAACATAACATAACAAACATAACATGACATACAGGTAGAAGGACAGTCTTGATATTAGGAAGACCTTGGTCCACACCCTACTAGTTATATGACTTGGGCAAGTCATTTCAGTTCTTCTATCTGTGAAATAATTATTATAACTTATTCTATTATAAATTATTATAACTAGGCTCATAGCACCCATTATAAGTGAGGCACTGTGCCAAGCACTTCACAAAGATGATCTCATCTGATTCTCCCAACAACCATGGGAGCTAGCTGCTATTATTATCCCCATTTTACAGCTGAGAAAACTGAGGCAAGCAGGGGTTAAATGAGTTGCCCAAGGTCACATAGCTAGTAACTATATGAATATATATATTTGATTCTAGGCCCAGTGCTCAATCAACTGTGTAATTGCCCAGGACAATGAGACAGTGAAGCCAAAAATTCCTTATGAAATGTAACTTATTAGCCCATCCCAAAAATGCTTCCAAGAACCACCACCCCCTAAACATGGAATTCTACCATCAATGACTTAGACCTTTGTGCCAAGTGTGGGCTCTCTAGTGACATCTGGGTGGTGGAAGCACTCTGGTGGTGGGCTCCAAGTCAGGAAAACCTGAATTCAAATTCAGCCTCAGATACTTACTAGCTATGTGACCCTGGGCAAGTCACTTAACCCTGCTTGCCTCAGTTTTCTTATCTGTAAAATAACCTGGAGAAGGAAATGGCACATCACTCCAGCATCTTTGCCAACAAAATCCCAAAAGGGGTCATGAAGAGGCCAACACAGCTGATAAGACTGAAGAACAACAACAAACAAGACCTTGGAAAGTCAAATATACAACTATTGACTCAAACACTGCAGAGAATGAGGTAGTGGAAAGAGATTCACACCTGTGGTCAGGTAACTGGGTTCAAGTCCTGCCTACTGAACTGTGCCTATGAGTAAGTCACTTCACTTCTCTGAGACTCAGCATCCTAATCTATAAAATGGGTACAACAATCCTTGTACTACCTATTTCACACAGATTGTTGTGAAGAAAACACCCTGTTAACCTTAAAGCACTATAAGAATGTGTGATATTATTAATAGGTGTGTACCCTACAACATTCATTCAGGAATGCATTCTTTTTTTTGTTTTTTGGAGGAGGGAAGGCAGGGCAATTGGGGTTAAGTGACTTGCCCAAGGTCACATGGCTAGAAAGTGTTAAGTGTCTGAGGCTGGATTTGAACTCAGGTCCTCCTGACTCCACAGCTGGTACTCTATTCACTGCACCACCTAGCCACCCCCCCAGGAACACATTCATATTCAGACACTTAGTATCTATTAAATAGAAGTATAAGTGACCACAGGCAGCTACATGGGGAAGTGGATACAGTGCCAGGTATCAAGTCAGGAAGACTTGATTTCAAATCTGGCCTCAGAAACTTACTGGCTGTGAGATCCTGGGCAAGTCACTTAATCCTGTTTGCTTTAGTTTCCTCATCTGGAAAATTAGCTGGAGAAGGAAGGAAATGGCCAACTACTCTAGTGTCTTTGCCAAAAAAAAATACCAAAAACCCCAATGGGGTCATAATGGGTCAGATATGACTGAAACTACTAAACAACAAAATAAGTGATTACTTTTCTTTTTCACTTCTCAGGGAAGTTTTTTTTTTCTTATTTGTCTTGGATTAGTAGATACAGGAACTGCTAGATTCCCAGCCTTTGACAGTTACCATAATTTGGTCAGGTAATCAGCAGGACTCTAGACAAGATAAAGGAGAACTGTTCAAGAGGTTGTTGGACATCTGGCTGTGGTCAAGGGGAAAAATGATTGGCTGCAGTCATCTGTCAGCAATCTGGCTAAGGAGGAAGAAAAGAGGCAAAGGCAGAAGCAGTACATACTAAGCAGAACTCTGACTAGGAAACCAGAGACCTGGGAGTTATTTAGTTCCAGCTTGGCCATTTAAAGGCAGTGTGACCTAGGGTGACCCCATTCTAGGGTTCAGTTCATTCATCTGTGAAATTGGTACAATCATCTCTTGCCATCTTACTGATCTCATGAAGGTTAGGAGAGGATTGGGAGGGAAATGAGATAATAGACAGGGAAAGTGCTTTAATAAAGTAAACAAAACCCTTACAAATTTAAGATGTTAATAGATTAGCCAAAAATATTTCCAGGTATTACCAAAGTCCATGATTAGTGATTTTCCACTTTGGGTTAGATATTAGTTCTTTTCTGATCATTTTCTTTCAAAATGTAAATGTCTCTGGGAAATGTAAACTCAGGCAAGTCACTGATTAGCCATTAACTAAAACAGTTTGGTATACTGGAAAGAATTGATTTGGACTGAGAAAACTTGGTTTTGATTTTTGGCTCCACTGACAAGTGGTGTCGTGAATAGAGTGACTTGAATCAGGAGTAAGGAAGCCCTGAGTTCAAATGTGACCTCAAACATTTCCTAGCATGTGACCCTGAGCAAATCTCTTAAATTGTCTGCTGGAGGTTCCTTCACTTGCAAAATGAAGACAATAATAGCACCTACCTTCCAGGGTTGTCCCGAAAATAAAATGAGGTAATGGTTGTAAAGTGACCTGCAAACCTTAAAGGTACACACACACACACACACACACACACACACACACACACACACACACACACACACACACACAATTACTAGAAGAAAAAAATCCACTACTTATGTGAACTTGAGAAAATTGCTTCATATGTCTCTGTCTCAGTTTCCTTATCTTATAAAATGGTGGGTAACCCTCCCCAAATAAAATGGGGTACAGTGGGGCTTGGATAAGGTGATCTCAAAGTTCTCTTTCATCTCTAGGTTTGAATCCCAGCTCTGACCTTTACTAAACTGTGTGCTGCCCAAAAGACAAGTCATTTCACCTTTGTTTGGAAAGGAGAGATTGAATCCTTGTACTACCCACCTCAAGAGAGTTATAAGGAAAGAACTGGGGGAATTGTGAAGAACTATAGAAATCTAAGTTGCTAATACCTTACTGTAGATGAGTGTAGACCCCTGAGAGCCTCCATGTGGGAGAGAAAAGACTGAAATCAAGGAGAATGCGAGGATGGGAGTCCCTAGGACTGTTACCAGAGATGTGGTGTATCAGAAGGAGCACTGGATTTGGAGCTGGAAGTTCTGGGTTAAAATCTCATCGCTGGTACTTTGTTACCTGGGGGATCTCAGGAAGGTGACAACTTCTCTGTGCTTCCTTTTCCTTGTTTTAAAAAGGGGGGCGCAGAGGGGGCAGGGGTGGGGGTGTCAGATCACTACACAAACCATCTCTAAGTCCAAATCCTATAAAAGGCAAACTTGGGTGATTTCATAATACTGCCTCCCTCTGGGAAATCTGAGCCATAGCACGGACCAGAGTAGAGGTAAAGAGCTATGGATTTGCGAGAAATTTTCTCAAACAGCTAATAAATAGTTCTGTAACCAGCTTAGCTACTCCTCGAAGATGGAAAGCTTCTACTGGACTTTCCACAGCAAATAACTTTGTTTCTAATGGCCCCTGGAGGGCGCTGTTACCCTTTAGGAATCCTACAGAAGCATGTTTCTCAGTAAGGAAACCCCCAAACCTGAGAGTCAATAATAGGTAGAAACTATAGCTGGAAAAAGAAGAGGGGACCTTCAGACTTGAGGGCGGGGCGCTGCAGGGAAGAAAGGGCCCCAAGAAGTAAGACCTAGAAACCTTAGCTAGAATTTTTGGTAACAGATATATATGCTCATTGTCAGGGTTCCTCTCTCTCCTCCCTCAACCTTCACCCCAGAAACAGCCTCCCTTTACTGAAGATAAGGAGCTCCTTATCCTATTGAAAGTAAGTTTTGAAATTTTAAAAAAAATAGGTTTTGAATTGAGGGGGATTTGGGGGGGAAGCAAGGGGGTTAAGTGACTTGCCCAGGGTCGCACAGCTAGTAAGTGTCTGAGTCCAGATTTGCACTCAGGTCCTCTTGACTCCATGAATTGAATTTTAAAGTAAATGAGGGAAACTGAGAGGCAGGGGTAAGGGAAAGTTTGTTAAAAGCGGCACTGGAATCTGGGTCTTTGTGGCTCTGAGGCCAGCCCTTTATCCACTATACCACACTGTCTCTGAGTCATTGCTATCCAGAGAGTTGGTCCATACATGCTCTCTCTCTCTCTTTATATCTATCTACATATATACATACATACATGTGTGTATGTGTATAAATGTATATAGAATATGTTATGTGTGTACGTATATACATACTGTTAATATCAAGGTTGTTGGGAGGAAAGAGCTTAGCATATATTGTAACAGAAATGAAAGTTATTAACTCCTATGCATAGATGAGTTTACACCCCACTCCCACCCCTCTCTCTTTGGAAGAGAGAAATGCCTGAAAGCAAGGAAAGAGTGTGTATATGTGTTGGGGACCCTGTCTAGGGATATAGATATCTAGCACATAGAGAAAAGAGACATATTTACATGTAGACACACAGGTATGCATGGGCACAGTGTAAATGTGATTGTAATATATTCTCTGATACTTTTTACACAGATACATGTAGAGACATGTTTACACAGAAACGCAAATACTCATCCACACGTTGATACCTCAACACAAACACACCAACACAAACTGACCGTACGAGCACAAAGGAGATGCTTAATAAACATATATTGGTTGATTGTATAAGGACCTCCAAGATTTAGCTTTTTCCAGTGGATGGACCACAGGACTCTCTAGCAATGCCCCAGGGTCCTCTTGGCCTAACTTAACCACAACTCCATCCTGAGTCTCCAACACTCTTCCCTTCCCCTTTCTGATCTATCTCCATCCCCCTCAGCGTACTAGGGCTGGGGAGGTTGTTGTTGGGCTTTTTTAAGTCTTTCAGTAGATTAGTTCCAGGTTCAAAAGCACCCTGGGCCCCAATTTTATGAGCTCCAGCCCTGGAATCAGCTCACATCCCTCCCTCTTCCTTCTGCTTTATAGTCACACATCCTGGCACAGGCCTTATAGCAGAGGGGAAATGCCGTTGTCTGAGACTTCATAACCTTCCAATATTTCCCTATACCCTAGGCCTTTGTCACCCCCCAATGCCACACATACTCAGTTTCCAGGTGACAGGGTTAAGGCTGAGCTCACAAGTGTGAATATAATGTAATAAAACCCTTGTTCTCTTGCATCTGAAACTCAACTTGGTCTAGAGCACCACAGAACTGAGTGAACTCAGAGAGACTTTTAAGTTTTCCTGTGCCCCCTCCTACAAGCCTATATTACACCACTTAATAAAAAGGGCCATTTCCCTTCAACAAAATATTTGTAGTTGGGGATAGAGCAAGATAGAGTTTGAGAGAGTTCATTATTCATGATCTTCCTGAAACTTTGTGACAAATGGATTTGTCTTCCAAGTCGAGCATTTCATAGAGCCATGGGGTATCAGAGACGGAGAGGTCTTTGGGGAGGCACCATCTAATTCCACGGTCAGCAAAATACTGTCCAACAGCCAAATCTGATTTGCTGCTTGCTTTTATAGTTTGTCGATTTTCAAATGCAATTAGACTTTATTTTAAAATGTAAAAAATCTGAAACATTCCTAACTCATTGGCCATACAAAAACAGGAGGCAGGTGTAGTTTGCCATCCCCTGACTACTACAATGCACTCATTCCACAGTGAGGGAAAGAGCCTTTTCCCATGGCCACACAACTTTGTAAGAGACAGGGCTAAAGACTAGATTTTCTGATTCCCAGGCATGGCTCTAAAACCCACTGCTTAGCCTGAAGCTGCTTCAACATACTTGACTGTCTTATCTCATACACTTCCCTTCTCACAATCTATCATTCTAGCCAAATTGGAACTTCCCAATTAATCAATTAACCAATCAATGAGCATTTATTAAGTCTCTCCTATGTGCTAGGCATCCCATATACAACGACAAAAATGAAGCAGTCCCTGCCCTTAAGGAGCTTACATTCTATCAGGGGGCAAAATATGTATAAATAGAGGCACATGTAAAATACATGCATATAACTGGCTTTTGCCTCATGCACAAAAGCAAGACTGTAGGAACTTAGGGAATACTGGGAAAGGTGCCCATAGAATAGACAGATACCTCCACATCCCCCACACAAAGGTTTCTGTGGCCATCCTTCCATGGAAGGCAGGTTGCATACAAAATAAATACAAGATAATTTGGGGGGGGGGGGTGGAGAGAGTTCTATAAGCTGAGGAAACAGGAAAGGCTTCAAATGGAAGGTTTCACTTAGGCTGAGTTTTGAAGGAAGCTAGTGATTCTGAGAAGCACAGATGAGGAAGGCATGCAACCCAGGCATGGGGAACAAGCAGTGCAAATGTGCAAAGAGAGGAAATGGACTATAGTGATGTCTGAGGAGTAAGTAATAAGGCTGATTTGATGTCCAGTGCATGGAAGAGAGTCACATATAATAAAGTCAGGTGGGGGCCAGGTCATAAAGGACTTTCAAGACTAATCAGAGGAGTTTGCATTTGGCACTAGAGGCATTAAAGAACCAGTGAAATTTATGTAGAAGGGAATGACATGGTCAGATCTATACTTTAGGAAAATGACTTAGGCAGCTATGTGGAGGGAGCATTGGAGAGGGGAGACACTGGAGGCAGTGAGACTTTTTAGGAGACCCGGGCACTTGTCCAGGTCACAGGTGATGAGGGCTGGGCTTGATAACTAGAGTGGTGGCTGTGTGAGCAGAGAAGGGGACAGGTGTGAAATAGTGTGGTGAGGAAATGACAAGATTTGGCAAATTTTTATCATATACTTGGGGTGAGGGAGAGGTAGGAGTTGAGGATGGCATAAAAGTTTCAAACCTAGGTGACTAGAGAGGCAGAAATAGGAACTTTGGAATGGGAATGGGTGATTGGCGGTAGGCGGCAGGGAGAGATAATGAGTTCTCTTTCAAAAATATTGAGTTGAGCCATTCTAGAGAGCAATTTGGAACTATGCCTAAAGGACTATAAAACCATGCATATCTTTTGGCCCAGCAATACCACTACTAGGCCTGTATCCCAGAGAGATAAAAAGGGGAAAGGATCTACACATAGATCTTTGGGCCTGCCAGAGCTGGAATAGCCCTCGAGGGTCACCTCCATGATGACATTTCTGAGTAAGACTTCAGGGGAGGCACTTAAGAAATGTTTATTAACTGAACTCCCCATGTTCCATTATCTAGATTCTGAATTTCCTCTCTCAACTCCCTTGACTACACACAGCCAGGCAGGGTAAACTTTATAGACAGTTAATCTCCTCCTCCCTCCTACATTTTTTTTGCTTCTCTACATTTTAACAGCTAAAATAACAGGCATTAGACCTAGCCACAGCTGCAGAGTCCTTTTTAGTCCCTGGTCTGGGCCTGAGAAGTAATAGGACCTGAAGAGAAGAAATTCAATACCTCAGGCCATTTCATCCCAGGCCAATTTCCGGACCTGCCTCTGGGGACCCCAGCCCAGAGGCAAATGAAATCAGTGTGTCATTCAGACTTTAACCCTTTGCTGAAGCTAGGAGGTCTAAGGTAAGCTCAGCTTACACCAGCTGTTCACACAAGGGAGATTTCTCCATGGAGGGCTCAGGAAAGGAACTCATCCTTTTGTCTTAGAGCCAGGAGGAAGGGGAAACCTTTTCCAACTGACAGATATACCCTCTACCTGGGGATCCTGCTGGTGCCCCAAACTTGACATACCCCAGATGGAGTTAATTACCTTTCCTCCCTTAAACTTGTGCCCTCCTCTTCATCTCCTGGTCCTTCTACCTCCCAGTCACCCAAGCAGGCAATTAGAATTTAGGTTGGACTCTTCCCTTTCTTTAACCTCCCGCATACAACCAGAATCTTACTGATTCTGCTTCCTCAGTATCTTTAGAACCTTTCTTCTTTCACTGCTACCACCCAATTTCAGACCTTCTTTGCCTCTCTCCCAATAGCCTGTTAATTTGGTCTCTTCAACATCAGTTTCTCCTCTCATTCCTCCTACACAGCTTGCCCACGATTAGCCTGCTCTAGTGACCACTTTCTTTGCCCACTGAGCTTCAGTGACTCCAAACTGACTATTAAGGCAAGTCCAGAGTCCTTAGCAGGACACAGTCTGGCTCCATCTTACTTTTCCAGCCTTATCTCCCACTACTCCCCTTTATATGTTGTGTTCAGTCATTGTTTTTTTCAGTCACGCTTGGCTCTTCGCGACCCCGTTTTGGTTTTCGGTTTTTTGTAGTTTTTGTCTTTTGCAAAGATGCTGGAATAGTTTGCCACTTCCTTCTCCAGCTCATTTTCCAAATGAGGAAACTGAGGCAAACAGGGTTGAGTTACTTACCCAGGGTAGTACAGCTACTAAAGATCTGAGGTCAGATTTGAGCTCATGAAGGTGAGTCTTCCTGACTCCAGGCCTGGTGCTGTAGATAGCTAGAGGATGTAGTAGATAAAGCACCAGGCCTGGAGTTAGGAAGACCTGAGTTCAAATCCACCCTCAGGCACTGACTAGCTGTATGACCCCGGGTAAGTTATTTAACCCTGTTTGCCTCAGTTTCCTCATCTGTAAAATCAGCTGAAGAAGGAAATGGCAAACCACTCCAGTACCTCTGCCAAGAAAACCCCAAATGGGGTCATGAAGAGTCGAGTGTGACTGCAAACAACTAAACAATGCAGAGCTGCCCCTTACCTAGTCTACGCTTCAGCTAAAATGGATTGCTCACTGTTCCCCCCAAATATCCCATGTTTTCTAACCTCTGTGACTCTGTGCTCACTCCACTCCTGGAATGTCTTCTCCTGACCCCTTTCTAGCTACTGGACATCTCTCAAAGTCCACCTCAAATGCTACCTCCTCCTAAAAGCTTTCCCTTATCTCTCCTAGGCAGACATGCATGCTCCCTCCTTTCTACTTCCTCAGTGCCTCGTTTGCACCTTTCATGCATTTATTACATTTTATTTAGCATTATAATTATGTGAACTTAGGAGGCTGCTAGTACCTTTCCTTTGAGATAACCTCCCCTATGCTCTGTATATATCTTGTTTGCATATAATTGTTTGCATGTTGTCTCCCTCATTAGAATGTAAGCTTGTTGAGGGCAGGGACCGTTAACACCTTTCTTTGTATGTCAAGAACTTTGCACAGCATCTGGCATATAGTAAAGTTGCTTAACAATGCTTGCTGACTGACTGACATATATATTCATGTTGTCTTTCCTCTGCCGAGCTGTGATCTCCCTGAGTGCAAAGACTGTGCCTTATTCATCATTCACTCACCAATAGGATTGCTCAATCAGTAAAGACTTTATTAAAAGCCTATGGTGGAATCGGAGACAAAAACAAAATTTTCCTTGTCCTTTTAGATTTTATATTCTCTCAGGAAAAATAAGATGTTCACAGGTAAGTGAATATAAAATAGCTTTTTGGGGGGTGTAGGAAACTCCCAGCAAAGAAATAGTTTTTCATCAAGGCAGATCTCTATACTCTCCAACTTAAGATGGGGTGGGAAGCGTGTCTCCTGGACTCCCCCAGTATACACACCACACACTCATGAACGCAATGCCTCCTGATGCTGGCACCCTACTCTTTATATACCATGCCACCTCTCAAATATACAGCATATAAAAGACAATACAAGTTAAGTTTTCAGGGATGGGGAAAGGGAAACACTGGTGAATGTGGGCATCAGAAAAAGCATGGGCTATACTTTGGAGGAAGCTAAAAGCTAGAGATGAGAACAAGGACATTAGACCACCTTGCCTTATCCCCTCATTTCACAATGGGGTAACAAGCACAGAGAGGGAAAGGGACTTGGCTAAAATCGGTCACAAAGAATATTAGTGGCAAAGTCAGATCTAGAGTCTAGGAGCCCCCAGGTTGGCTGCTTTCCCATAGCAACTCCCCCACAAGCCAGGAAGCTCTCCAGCCCAACTAAAGTAGGGGGAGGAAGGGAATGCAAGGGGGAAGAGACCACATTCATCAAGAGTCCCGTCTGCTTTTCATGAGACAAGACTTCCCAGACTGCTCACACTCCACAGCTCCCATAAACAATCCTGCCTTTGCAAATCTAAGCCAGAAGAAGAGAGATGCTTTCTAGTGTTATGACCAATAAATCAGTCCCTCCATCCATACAGAAAGATAGGAGCGGTGGATGGGCGAGTTATTTGTGTTTAGTGCCTGGCTAAGTACTAAGGAAGTAAGAAAGTCTATGCTAATTGTTATTTTCTCATTCCTGCTCCCACTTCCATTCCACCTCCCTCAGGGAGCTGGGAAGAGGGTTCCAGGTGAACTGCCAGAGATTTCCTTTAATCCTTTCTCCTCCTGATTTCGGACATTAGCTTCATAGAATCTCAGAGTTAGAAGTTTGTCTAATCCAACCCATGACAGAGGAGCAATTCCCTCTACAATGTACCATCAAGAAAGTGGTCCCACTTTGGAAATACTTTCTCTGGTCAGGAGGCAATGTTCATTACTTCCTAATCCCGCTCTCCTGTCTCTGCCTTCTCCTTCTGGACAGCTCATTCTTAAGAAGATTCTTCTTCCACAAAGCTTAAATCTATTCTTTTTATAACTTTTCATTGTTCCTAGTTCTGTCCTCTGGATCTGAACAGAAAGCTTTGAATCCAGCTCTTCAAATACTTAGGGTCCTAGGATATCTAGATCCTTAGAGATGATCTAGTCCAAACCCTTCATTTTGCAGATTAGCAAAATGAAGCCGAGAGGAAAGGAAATGACTTGCCTAAGATCAATATTTGTAGGTTCTCTGACTCCAAATCCAGTGTCTTTTCCACTCTGTGATGCTGCTTTTTGCTTTCCTGAGGTCTTCCCTTCTGTAAGCTCTACATATTCAGTTCTCATGTAGTGTGATTTCCAGTTCTCTCACCATCCTTGTACCCTTCTCTTCTTGAACTTTCCAATATCATTCCTAAAATGCGATACCTAGAATAGGCCATAATCCCGCAAAAAGGCAGATCTTCTCCTTCTGTGGGAGGTCAGAAGGAGTGGGATCCCTTGCCTCTGTAGCCCTCTGGGACTCAGACAATCCCATTTATCCAGACTGGCCCTAAGCTTTGGGAATCATCCTAACCTCTCCCATAAATACATCAGCTTTCTTAGCCCTATTAGTCCTCAACATCCCCTATCCTTTTCCTCCCACCCCACTTATGGTCAGATCACCTATATCCAATGGATAGTGGAGATACATTGGCTTTTAGTTCCCAGATTTACTCCTTAACGCTCCGTGGAAATCTCTGATTCATCAGTGTGCAGCTACTGACTTACTAAGGGACCCATTCACTTAACTCTTCAGGTCCTCAGTTCATTCACGTGCAAAATGGGGAGAATGAAACCAAAGGGTTTCAGGGTGAATGAGGCAGGCCATATAGTCAACTTTCAGTTAAGAAAGACAAAACAGGCCCATTTGTGCATTATTGGGGCTCTTTTTTCTTCTCATCTATCCTTCCCTCTTTGCTAAATCACCACTGACCCAGAATGAGAAGGGAGATCAGAAGGAGTTCCCCTTTATTGGCAGCTCTGGACAAGGCTTAGTGGAAGAGAAGGTTGAAACTATAGCCAGTTCTCGATTATCTGCCTGCGGATTCACCTTTATTCCAGGACATTGAAAACTTAAGGATAAGCAGAGATTATTTGAAAATTCTGTATATTAACGTCACTTTCCTTTACACTGATAATTAGAATTTATTTTATTGGATAAACTAAAGTTTGGGAGTAATGACTTGAATGAATTTACTCTCTATAACCTTCCTTGGTTTCATTTTTCTCATGCATAATCTGAGAAGATTGAGACAGTTGGATGGTACAGTGGATCAGATGCTAAGGCCTCATCTTCCTGAATTCAAATCTGGCCTCAGTCACTTACTAGCTGTGAGACTCTGGGCAAGTCACTTAACCTTGCTTGTCTCAGTTTCCTCATCTGTAAAATGAGCTGGAAAAGGAAATGACAAATCACTCCGGTATCTTTGCCAAGAAAACTCCAAATAGGGTCACCAAGAGTTGGACATGACTGAACAACAAGAAAAATCTAAGGTCATTATTAGACTATATAAACTCTTGCTCTAAATCCTATCATGTATTCTCATGGTGCTTTGAGATTTATAAGCTATTTCCCCCCCAAAAGTACTCCCCATGTAGATATTATAAACATTATTATCAACCATTTTACAGATGAGTACATTATTGCTCAGAGGAGTAAGATGATTTGCCCAAACTCTTATAGGTAATGTCAGAACTGTAATTCAAATCCATACCTCCTGACTCCAAGTTCATGTTCTTACCACCACAAATTAGCTATGGGTTTTGTTCATCTGAGTTATCCTTTCTAGGGCCATGCTTAATTCAGGGTGAATAGACTGTGCCCACAAATGAATTTGATCTTCTTGGAGGAGAAAATTGAGTGCCAGAGATTAAGGCAAAGACCCATTTCAAGGCAGGAAAATGAGGACTCCTTGAAGCCAGAGTCTGGTCCCAGATGGCTCTGATTTTAGGACAGGAGACAGGAGAAGACAAAGTACTTTCCTTTTAAGTTCTCAAAATAACCTAATTCCTTGTCCAGAGCTATAAAGTCACCTGGAAAGGTAGTATCCTAGGGCCTATATGCTGCCATGGGCCAAAATGAGATCACTTAAGCAGATCAAAATGGGAAGTATGTTTGGATGACTTCCCAGAGCTGGTGAAGGCCAGTCCCTGTCCCTTGGAGACCAAGACCCTTGTGAATGTATCCTCAGGGACTCAGGCCCCTATTATTCCCTTCCTTTTAGGAAAAGACCCCCAGGGAAGGAGTCCCCCTCCCAAGTTCCCCTGGGGCACATGTCTTCTGCTGCAGCCTGAGTGGGAACCATGATGGTGAATGTCAGAAACTCACCTGCTTTCCCTGGGGGCACTCAACAGGTCATCTACGATGTCATAATAAGAATAGGCATGGGCATTGGGTGGAGATAGCAACTCTCCACATTGCGGTCACAATGGACCTACTGGGCACAAAAGTATGGACTGGAGAGACAGATGCGGAAGGACAAATGCTGTCTCTTGGCTCTGAGTGCCTGGTAAGGCCTACTAGGACATCCCTCAGCCATGACTGGATTCCATACCTAAAGGCTAACAGCACCATGGGCTTCCTGATGGCCTGTCTTTTCAGGTAGGTGGTTGAGCAGATAGTTGGCCAGAAAGGAAGACACAATTATTGAAAGCCAATGATGCATAACAACCATGGGCAACTGAAGGGTAACGTCTATGTGCTAGAGTCCAGGGAGAAGACAGATCAAGCTTTCTATGGCTTTCTCTCTTGTTCAGGGGTTCTTTGGGTGGGAAGGGGTGTCATCTTCTCTTACCGTGATGGGGCAGGCTCACAGGTACTCCCTCCAGGGGCAGGCTCTATGATGTTTCACATGTTGCCAGCTGACGGTCATCCCCACCCTCCTGGAGGCCAGCTGCCGTGTCCATCAGGACCCTGTCTGTCACAGAGGTCATGCCTTGTGAAGTCACAAAGCTGGCCATTCACCCCTATGGAGTGGGAAAAGGGTCCCCAAGTGGAGGAAAGGCTTCCTGTTATACTCAATGCTGAACTAGAAAGCCATTGAGGACCCTGGTAACTAGATAAAGCCCCTCTAAGCCCTCGGAGGAACCAAGGGCTGCTCTGTCTCTCCCTAGGATACCTTCTTAGGTCAAAATAATGCATGCTTGGCAAGTTGAGGAGTGAGGCAGGCTGAAGAGCATGAAGGAGGAAGAGTCATACCGTTGAAACACTGGAGAAAATTATACTTGACCTAATGATTTCCACTGGATTGCTGCACTGTTCCTAAAGATGTATAGAATCTTAACATTGGAAGGCACTTCAGAGGTTATAATTCAACCTATACTGATTAGGAATCCCTTCTATAGTTATCCTAGACAGTTATTCATCCAATCTCTGTTTGAAGACAACTTACAGGGGGATAGGGAACTTATTACTTCCTAAGTCAGCCTATTCCACTTCCAGATAGCTCTTACTGTTAGGAAATATTTTCTTGCTTTAAGGTAAAATTGGTCTTTCTATAAATTCCATCCTGCTCCTGGTTGTGTTTTCTGGGATCAAGTAGGGTGAGCCTTCTTACTCTTCATAGGACAGTCCTTAAAATCTTTGAAGACATTAATCATATTCCTCCTGAGTCTCCTCTTCTCCATACTCTCAGTCCCCATTCCTTGAACTGTCTCATACAGTATGAACTCGTTTTACCATTAACCTGGTCATCCACCCTTGGAGGCAGTGCAAACTCCTCTTCCTAGTTTGTTGGCCTAGAGCGGGCTTTGGGGCAATATGGCTTCTCTTTCTCCTTCTGTTCTTCATCCAGTAAGCTTCCATTCACTTCTATAGCCCTTAGCCCTGATTTATCAGCAGCCTTGTACATGCTGTAAGTACCCTCTGTTGGGAGAAGATGACACGAGGAGTTAGATTGTAGGATTTAGATCCACAAAGAACCTTAGAGAACACCTTCTTCAATCCTTTCATTTTTTTCATGATTTTTTAAAAAAAATATTGATGCTGATAGATGTTTATATTAACATAGACATTACCCAATGTATCTCCATTCCCCCTAATAAAACTACCTCTCTGTAATTAAGAAAAATTAATTATAGTCAAGCAACAGTATCTACATCTTGCAGTATACCTGGAGAGTCCTCCTCCCATTACATTTTCTCTACAGAGAGGTGGGAAGTGTGTTTCTTTATCTCTTCTCTGGGATCATTCATCATAGCATTTAATCTGAGTTGAGTTGCCTTTTAGAAGTTTTTTTTTATTCTGAACTTAATGAACACCAAAAAAGAAAGTATTTTCATATACGAAGTAGAACATAAAAATGACGGTATATGAAACTTGCAAATATCTATTCTGTACAGCTTGCTATTCTAAAAAAAATATACATAATAAACTCAACATGTTTTTCAAAGCTGTCTTCTCCCTGTTTGTCTGTTTCCTTCTGAATTTCCTTCTGTTTTTGCCATGTATTAAAAAAACCCTTTCCATGTCCTTCTTTTGGGAGAAGGGCATCTCTAGTGCTGGCCCCCTCCTCTTCGAATACCCCTAATGAAAAAAATAAAATATTTAAGCATAATCGAGTGAAACAAATTTGCACAATACCCATATCTGAAAATGTTCGACTCTTTCTGCACCTTCTACGAATCATTTCCTTTCTCACTCCTTCCATTTTTGGGCATCCATTGAGACATTGAAAATGTGCCCTGAGCTATTCTTTCCAATATTAGTTTGTACTTTCATTAATAGGCCTCAGCCTTGGTTGAGATGAAGATGTTAGAATGCTCCTTGTTCCCCATTGCTACTTTCTCTTTCTAGGATGTATTTTTTGATCTATTGGTTGTATTTTCTCAATCTATAAATTATAACTATAGGATTTATAATACTTTTTTTTAATAGTTTGGCTATTTTATTAGTTTTTATTTTATTTTTTAAATATCTTATTTTTTTCTAATTGCTTGTAAAAGCAATTTTTAACATTTGTTTCTTTTTAAATTGAGTTCCAAATTCTCTCTCTCCTTCCCTAAGACAATAAGCAATTTCATATAGGTTATACATAAGCAATCATGCAAAACATTTCCATCTTAGTCATGTTGTAAAAGAAAACACAGACGAAGAAAAACCATGAAAAAATTAAAGGAAGTGAAAAATAGTAGGCTTTGATCTGCATTCAGACTCCATCAGTTCTTTCTCTGGAGATTTTTCATCATGAATCCTTTGAAATTGTCTTGGATCATTGTATTCTTAAGAATAGATAAGCATTCTCAGTTGATTATCATACATTATTGCTATTACTATATATGATGTTCTCCTGGTTCTGCTTACTTCACTCTGCATCAATTCATACAAGTCTTTCCAGATTTTTCTGAAATCAAACTTCCTGTCATTTCTTATATTACCATAGTATTCCATTACAATCATACACTACAACTTGTTTAGGCATTACCCAATTGATGGACAACTTCTCAATTTCCAATTCTCTACCACCACAAAAAGAGCTGCTATAAACATTTTAATAATTCTTTAACATACTTGCCATCTGCTTTGACCTGACTATTGCTGACTCCCACACCTCCCAACATTTTAGGCTCAGTAGGTTCTAGGTAGTATTTACCTTTCCTATTTCTAGTACATGGGTTGAAAGACAGAGCTTATGATAATCACCTCTATCTTTGCAATTAAGAAAAAAGGACAAAACATGTTCTTAGAATAATTGCTATGACTTAATTAATATTTCATGGAGTAAATATTCTCTGACCTCACTCTCTCAGAGCTAGGCCTACTACATCTTCCCCTCAGGGTGCAAATATTTCCCTGAAGGGCTTGAGGTTGTCTCCTTTCTAACACTATTACATTGATCCCCCACTGCCTTTGTTTCTCCCATTATTAGGACCCTGTGACTGAGTTCCCACTTCCATTTAACCACTTAATATTGATTAACTTTTACAAAGAGATAATTGCTTCAAAGATAAGGCCATCACAGAACTACAAACAATTCTGCATCAATATCTGGTGGGCAGGAGGGTACACTCTCTCTCTCTGTCTCTTTCTCCTCTGTCCCATTCTCAGGTTCTTGAAAGTGTGGGCTCAAACTTAGCTCACTTCCTATGTGACATCGGTCCCACCAAG
Organism: Pseudochirops cupreus; assembly: GCA_028627135.1. Classification (NCBI taxonomy): domain Eukaryota; kingdom Metazoa; phylum Chordata; class Mammalia; order Diprotodontia; family Pseudocheiridae; genus Pseudochirops; species Pseudochirops cupreus. The sequence goes on from CM053583.1 coordinate 355,224,853, forward strand.
ATCACATCCTGATGTGGCACAACTTCTGGATGGATCCTCCTCTCAGCAACTGTTGAACTGGGTCCAGAAAGTCATTCCCAAAGGTTACTCCTTTGTTTTTCTAGGGCACTGATGTTGAAAGGGATGAAGAACCCTGACACCACGTTGTTGGGATGCCTGTTCTCTAATCCCTTGACCAAAAACAGAAAAGAACAAATACAAGGTCAAGGTCAAGAGACATGTTTCTCAGGGCAACATGGACTTGATGGTGAGAAGACCCCAAGACCTCTCCCCTTATGGAATTGTGTGAGGTTCAGAAAATATGTGCAAGATTGCAAGCGGTTGTGTCATGGCACAGGGAAGTGTTTGAGGCCCGGAATTAGTTGGGTCACGTGGAGGTCAGAGTATATAGCAATGTCCCCAGCCAGGGGATACTGCATTGCTCAAGATTCTCTTGCGTGGGGTTACCTGATGTTCCTGATTGGTGTCTCCACACCCTGGGGCCTTCATACCCTTGTGATTGCACTCCCCCTCTCACAATTCTGTTCCGCTGGGCTCTGTCACGTGTGGTATGTGGATCTGGGGTCTGTATAAGACCTAGGCCTTGGAGGTATCTTTGAAGCCTGCCTTAGGATATGGCTTTAAGGCTTCCCCATAGAGAGACCCTAATAAGCCTTTTTTGTTTGGACCTCAGAGACGTAACTTCTGTTCTAAAAGGTACACTAGCATCAATTAGTAGGGCGAGTAACCGGTTGCCCGTGCTAGTAAGTTAGGGTACTCTGAAAGAGAACCCTGACAGAATTGTCTCTCACCAGATGCTGTTAGCAAAGAAATCAAGCCACCAGGGCAGAGAATACAGTGAGGAAACTAGGCCAAATTTGTCATGGCACATAGTAGGCGTTCAATAAATGCTTATTGACTGATGTACTAAAAAGAGTTGTTGAAAACGCCCCTTGTTGTAACTATGAAACCAGCAGAAGAACCATTCTCTAACCATGTAGTTACCAGACTGGAACCAGTTACAGGATGTCTATGCGTGCTCCATAGAGTCTCTAAGACATTTCCATTAGAGGCAGTTCAATGAATAGAGCACTGTTCCTGAAGTCAAAAAGACTTAAGTTTAAATCCAGCCTCCGACATTTACTAGCTGTGTGACCATGCAGAAGTCACTTACCTGTGGTTTGCCTCAATTTTCTTAAGTGCAATATGGGGATAACAACAGTTACCTCACAGGGTTGTTGGGCGAGAGACAGCATTTGTGAAGTCTTTAGCATGTTACCCTGGTATATAGTAGATGCTGCATAAGTGATTTTTCTCTTCCTTTCCCCTTCTATTCCATATTGTCAGATATCTCCTAGAAGTGAGCTCTGGAGTCTCTCCCATGGGTAAAGTTGTATCAGCTGAGCTCTCAGACCATCTCTGCGCGCACCAGTACCCGTCACGTTTCTATTTACCCAAATGTTCTCTCCTTGCTTGAGCAGATCTATGGTTGAATCTCCAAATCTCAAAGCAAAGAAAATAAACTCCCAGGGTTGTATTTCCTTAAAAAAATGATGATAATAACTTTGGATCTCATCCTGCAGCCCAATCTTGTCTAAATAATGAATTGAAGAAGAGCAGAGATTCCTTTGTAGAGAGTAAATTGTACCAGGGTCACTTCATTTTCTTCCATAATAGAAAGACAAAGGGGAATGAGAAATATGAACTATTTAATCTTCAGGAAAGCTCAGGACCCCAGTGACATTTCTATCACCACTGTAGAAGGATGAGGCCTAGCCACCATGATTATAAGAAGAGGGAGCCAAGCAGACTGGAATTACAATGAGTGATCAGTGACTTGGAGTGGGAATCCTTCCTCAGATAGTCTATTCTACCATTGTGATCATTGCTTCACCCCTCAGGGCCTCAGTATCCCCAGCTTCTCTTCTTTCTATCCTTTATCTTAGAGATCTCATTGTTGGCCTCATCTGCTCTGTATAACTCGCTGAACTATTTGTCCAGTTCTGACCTTGCTCCTGACCCCTAGTCTCACAAATCCAACTGCCTGGTAGACATTTTGTACTGGATGTGTTACAGATGTCTTTAACTCGACTTATCCAAAATTGAACTTATTTATCTTTTCCTTCAAACCTTCCTGTCTTCCAAACTTCCCTCTTACTATTGAGGATACCACCATCCTCTCAGTCATCCATGTTCAAAACCTAGGTATAATCCTCAACTCCTCACTCTGTCACCCCCCAAATCCAATCTGTTGATAACTCCTATTGATTCTATCTTCAGAACATCTCCTCTATGACCCCCTTCTCTTTTCCAACACTGGATCCACCCTGGTCCAGGCCCTCATTGCCTCACACCAGAACTACAGTAATAGCCTGCTGGATCTTAATTCCCTCTCCACTCGAATTCATCTTCCACTCAGCTATCAAAGTGATTTTCCTAAAGCACAAGTCTGACCGTGTCACCCTCCTATTCAATAACCCTCCAGTGGCTTTCTATTATCTCCAGTATCAAATATAAAATCCTCTTTTTGACTTTTAGAGCCCTTTGAAATCTGGCCCTTCCTACCTTTTTAGTACTTAGAGGTACTCAATAATTCAGTCAAACTGACCTCCTTACTATTCTGAATACAAGATACTTCATCTTCCAGCTTTGTGCATTTTCAGTGGCTTACGCCCATGCCTGAAACTCTGCACCTCTCCTTCCTGGTTCCCCTGGCTTCAAGTCTGAAGCTAGTGCCTCCCCTCTGAAATGTTCTCTAATGTGTTCTGTATCTACCTTGTTTGTATAGAGTTCATTGTATGTTGATTCCACATTAGACTGTGAGGTCCTTAAGTGCAGGTAAAAAAGGTCCTTTTGCTTTTCTTTTTTATCCTTGGTGCTTAGCATGGTGCCAGTACACGGTAGGTGCTTACTAAATGCTTGTTGACTTGTCTTTAAAATGTGAGTTAAAATTGTTTGTATCATTCACTTCTTGGGGTTGTGAGAGAAGTGCTTTGCAAATATTAAAAACTGTATTAATATGAATTATCATCATTATTATGATTTGAAGCAGTCTTCAAGGGGGCAGAGAGTTATTCATTCAACAAACACTTAGTAGGCACTTACATTCCACTTGGTAGTTTCCCATTGCTAAATGGGAAGTTTAAACTTCTGACCTAGGCATTCAAGGCCTTGGAGTCTACAAATTCCTTTCCCACTTTTTCATATTATTCCCCATTGTTCAACATTCCAGTCAAAATGGACCACTCTCCACCAATTTTCCTTTCTCATCCTTTCCTTTTACAATCTCTGTGTCTTTTTGTTCATGCCATACCCATTGCCAGTGCCCTCCATCTGCATCTGCTGAAGGCCCACTCTTTCTTCAAGATCCAACCTTCTCCAGGAGCCTTTCCCTGATCCATCAAGCAAAAGTGAGTTCTCCCTCTTCAGAGTTTTCATAGCCTTTTTCCTGGACCCCTTCTTTGTCTTTATCTCATACTCCAAATCATAATTACTTATCCTCTTCACACACACACACACACACCCCTTCCCCTTTCTGAATCTAAGCTCCTTGAGAGCAGGGTCTGTGTCATACCTATCTTTGTATCAACAACAATGGTATGGTTTGTTGAATATTAGAAGTTCTTAACAAGGTATGTTGATTCTCCCGCACTCAAGGAGCTTACTGCACAGAAGGGAAGAGAAAATAGGTACACAGAACAATAGAAAATCATAGGTACACAGGAAGAGTGTATAATATTATGAGATCAGATCAGAATACAAAATGCAGAGTGCTAGTCCCAGTGGTGTGCTGAAAAATGTGTAATAACCAGGGATACAGGACTTACTCTTGAATTTGGCCTATATTATTAACATTCTTCCCCATCACTTTCATAAGTCTAGACAATCAACAGCATACAAAAATAAAGCCTTGGTTAATAGCTTTTGCTTATTTCCAAGGCATAAATGCTCACACTGAAAATTTAACAATAAGCTCTCACAAGTTTGTATAAGTTGCCTCTAGCATCCCCTTGGTTGGCCATAAAAGACCATACCCAGAGATAGTATTTGGTTAAAAAATAAAGTCAGATCTGGAAATCAAAGTCAATTCATTAAAATAAAGTATCAAAAGGTAATATGATGCTCTAGAAAGACCACTGCTTTGTGAGTCAGAAATTCTGCGTTCTAGTTCCCTCTCTGCTAGAAAGAGGCTTTTAACCTTGAACAAATCACTAGTTTTCTTTAGGTTTAGACTATATGAACCCTAATGACTTTTCTGGTTCCATTATGGCCTTGTGACCTTGCAGTTGTGCCTATATAAAGAAGTCAGAATAAAGGACTTTTTAAAAATTCAGTCTTACCAAAAAAATTACTAAAGAGCAGTTTATTCAACTCAATTCAACAAATATTTATTGTGTGCATTGCACAGTGGTAGACAATAACAGACATAAAATTTAGATTAGACACAATTTTTACCTTCGTGGAACTTTTAGTCTAGTAGGAAAGTAAGACATATACCCAAGTGACCATATTACAAATATGACTCATAATATCATATGTCGTACAACTCACATTTCAGTAACATTAAAAGGTTTACAAAGTTCTTTCCTTACAATAACCCATTTTACAGTGAGAAAACTTCAACTTCGGAAAATCAGATAATTGGTCCAAGGCCACATTATTCCTAAGTATATTAAAGTATGAAGTATGAAAGGCAGAATTTGGGATGTTTCTTGACTTCAAATTCTATTTGTTACTATTATTGTGGAATGATGTTATTAACTCGGTGAGATCAGGGAAGGCTTCCTTAAGGAGACAGAATTTATGGTGGGTTTTAAAAGGTTGGTAGGAATTCAGGTAAGGTGGTGAGTTATGGGGGAAGTTCTATGCCCATAGAATAGTGTGGAAAAAAGATATGGAGAGCAGAGAGTACATGTACAGGTAATGGTGAGTTCTTCAGTTTGCCCAGAGTACATGAAGAGGAATAGAATAAAAATGTCTAGAGAATGTGAGTGGTTAGAATTCTGGACAAGGGCTCCCACACTCCCATACTAAAAAACAGCACCAGACCAAATAATGATCAAGAACCCCAAAAAGGAAGCACAGTTAGTGACTTTACTTAGGAATTACATAAAAAATTTAGCCAAAAGCCATCAAGCAATAGCAAAGGGCAAAGCCAGTGCCAGTAGAGGCAACAAGACTAAAGCCTTGCAACAATGCCAGAGACACATGTAGTCTTAAGGCAGCAGTTTGGAAGGTTTCACCTGAGAAAGGCCCAAGGAGATCAGGATGAACCTTGGAAAATACCCAGAGCAACAGTGACCAGTGCAACCTCAGCAGTGTTCAGAACAAGAATGTCTATGCTCTAGGTCCAGGGGTGCCCAGGTATCTAGTATTCTGTCCTGAGGCACCATAGAAGGCCCTCAAGATTCAGCACCCCAAACCTCAAAGATAACAGGTGTTCCTAACTCCAAGAGATAGATATAAGCACAAGAACTCAGGTGAGCCAGGTTTCGACCAAGCTGGACCATCTATCCCACCCAAAGAGAGTAGAGCCTGGACCCAGCACAAAGGCTCAATTCAGGAATTAAAGCCTGAAGAAATGAGTAAGTCAAAGAATATACAGACCACTGTAAAGAATAAAAAGACATCCAGAGATTACTAAAAAATACAACTTGGCGAGAGAAACTCCACATTAATTTCAAACAGAGACTCAGAGGAAAAAAAACAGATGTTTCACAAGAATGACATGAAAACCTAGAAGATAGGATATGTGATAAAACATGAAATGGAACATCTGGAAGAAAGGATTGGAAGGAGAATAAGTAACTTAGAACTTGATCAAGTAATGGATGCTTTCAAAGTTAGAATAGACAAAATAGAAATCAATGACTCTGTGACGAGGTTAGAATATATTATAGAATAATATAAAAGTATTGAAAAATGTAAGATATTGTCCATTAAAAACAACTGACCCAGAAAACAGGACAAAGAGATAATTTAAGAATCATCAGATTCCCTGAAGACCTTAATTTTAAAAAACAAACCCTGGACTCTTTATTTCAATATATCATAAATGAAAACATCCCAGATCTAATAGAACCAGAGGACAAAGTGAAAATTTAAAAAACTGATCAATTAGCTCCTGAAAGAAGCCTCAAGATTTCTAAGAATGTCATGGATAAAATCCAGAGCTTCAAGGTCAAAGGAGGGAAAAGCACTATAACAGTCAGAAAGAAAGAGGTCGATGAGCATGAAGGAGCCACAGTCATTTACCATACAGAGATCTGATAGCTTCTACTATAAGATCTTGGAATGCAGTATTCCAAAAGACAAAGGAGTTAGGCTTACAACCAAGGAAAGCTGAGCATAATGTTATATTATAATATTTAGTAACCCTAAGTCTAAACAGAGAGAGAAAAAAAAGACCTTTATTGCAATGGAGGACTTTCAAGCATTTGTACTGGAAAGATCAGAATAGAGTAGGAACTTTGAAGTGAAAACACATGAGTCAAGAGAAACCTAGACAGGCAACCAGCATGGTGCTGCCCAGTGCTCCACTGAGGATACTTTAGTCCCAGAGACTCAGATGTCCTTGATACTCTCTCCTGAGATGCCAGAGAGATATGAAGATCCAGCCCTCTGAACATGGAAGATCCAGCAGAGATGAACTACAGACAGGGGAGATCAGCAAAGTACATGAAGGGACAGGTTGATATGAGCCAGGGCTGACTACCCCACCCAAAAGCTAAGCATAAGGATAGACTTTGGCCATAGTATGAAGCTTCAATTCAGGAATTAAAGCTGGATTCATGAATAAATCATAGAAAACACTGAGTAATATAAAAATGATTCTAAATCTAGAGATTCACAAAAAAGAGAGCATAACTCTGAAACAACTGAAAGAGACGTATGGGAAAAAATGGATTTCCCATAAGAACTACATGGATACCTAGAAGAAATGAAATAAGAAATGAGAAAAAAATAAAGTAAAAGCTCTTGAAGAAGATTTGGAAGAAGATTTGGAAGCAGAGTAAATATCTTAAATCTGAAAGAAATAAAACATAACCAAGAAATAGACTCCCTGAAAATTATTAGACCAAACAGAAATTAGTGACTCCATGAGCTATTAGAACAAAAACAAAAGATTGAAAAAATAATGAGAATATGTAAGATATTTGGTACAAAAAAGAGCAAACCAGTAAACAGCTTAAGGAGAGATAATTTAAGAATCGTGGAATTTCTTGAAAACCATGATTACTATAATTCTGGACATTATTTCAAGAAATCATAAATGAAGATTTTCCAGAGGGCAAGGTAGACAGAGAAAGTGAACCCACTGAATCATAGCCAAAATCCAGAGCTCTCACAAAGAAAAAAATATTGACTGTAAGTATCGAGAAAGGTGCAATTTGTGTACCAAGGCACTGTAGTGTCACAAAAGGCCTGGTAGCTTCTATTATACATGAAGCAAGATCTTGAAATACAATATTCCAGAAAGCAAAAGAGATAGGCTTACAACTAATAATAACTTACCCTGCATAACTGAATATAATTCTACAGGGGAAAATATGGATCTTTAATTGAATAGAGGACTTTCAAGCATTTCTGATGAAAAGACCTGATTAAGAACTTTGAAATACAATCACAACAGTCCAGAGTAACCTTGAAAGGTAAATTTGTTTGACCATCTGGAAGAGACTGATGATATGGTGCTGACATTCTATTAGTGGGAGAAAAAAACAAGTTGTCTCTTCAGAGACTTAATATTTTCAAAGAGTGTTGAGGGAGTTAATTTAAAAAAACGGGATCTGGAGTGACTTGGTTCTGTTCTGAGGGTTTTAAGAGAGAAAGAGAAGAGAGGGTAAATACATTAGTGTCAAAAGGAAGAATCTGAAGGTAGAATTTACTATTTTTAAAAATGGGGTATGTGAGAAAATGGTCCAATAGTGATGCCAATAAAGAGGCCATCATAACATTTTTCTAAATGCACAGAAGATAACGGAGGGAAGTTCAGAAGGAAGCACAATTAATCAGGACAATATTGAAAGTAATGTATAAAATATATTATATTTTTATTTAAAAATCAAGCAGCTTGAAGTGAATTTAACAAATTATATTGATTTAATATTTGATATCATAGGAAAAATAGAACAGCTGATTGTGTATCCAGGAGCTCTCCAGGGAGCTTGGAAGGCTTTTTCTACATAATAATCCCAGAGTGCTTTATCGGTAAGAAAAAGTAGAATCTGTGATTTCAGGCTGTTATGAATTCAATTCTACAAATCAATCCATCCAGCATTTATTAAGCACCTACTATGTAGAAAGCATTCTGCTAGACACTGGGTACAGGGATACATAATGGAAACAGTCCCTATCCTTTCTAGGGCCTTCACTATATACATAGATAAGTCAAAGTTGGTATAAACTACACAAAGTAATTTTTTATTTTATTTTAGTTTAGTTTAGTTTACATCATTCATTTCCACAAAATTTTGAGTTACAAATTTTCTCCCCATCTTTCCCCTACCCACCAGTGGCCGCAAAACAGCCATCCCAGTGTATCCCCCCCCCACCATCTATTCTCTCCTATGTCTTCCCCCCTCACCCCTCTGACTTTCCAGTAGGGCAGGATGGATCTCCCTACCACAGTGCCTTACACAAAGTAATTTTAAGAGTGAAAAATAACACAGGGCATTAAGATTCCTGATGTTGAGCCTTATATCTTGGCAGATCACATCATACTCATTTTTTTAATCATTTGTTTTGCTGTGAACTAAGAGAGTTGCACCTATTTGATCATTTTTCCTTCTCTTATGTAATCTGAGATTGCTTTAGTAATCTGAGATCGTTTAGTGATTTCTGGGCCAAACTCCTACCACAGTATATTGCACTGAATAGCCTTTCATTTTATCTGTTGAATTGACTGGGTCGACAGGGGTGGCAAGCAGAACCATAATTAGCAATTATTGTTCCTGGGACAAACAATGTGAAACATGCGCTTGTATCAATTAAGACAAATTCAGTTAAATGGTCCAAGTAGGAGAAGAGGCAGAAACACCTGGGATACCAGCACAAGGGCAGGAGCTCACCTAGCATCTGGCTCCTGGGAGGGGGGAAGGGGGGAAAAGAAGCACATCATTTGATAGCTTCCAATTATAACTAATCTTGCTAACTAGGTGTCGAGCTCACTTTCTGTGCCTACTGAAAGTAAGCCTTTAAATGTCAGCATTTATGTTTTTGCTTTTTTTTTTTGTATCTTCACTGCTTAATACAGTATCTGGCACATACTAGACACTTAAGAAATACGTGTGACTGAATGAATGAATAGTGATTGACTGAACAGTTAGTATTCTAGGACAAAGCTTTATCACTTTGTTCTAGTTGTGGCTCTCTATGGTGGCAGGGGTTAGGTAAAGCTGTTACCTGAGCAACCCTGAAAATTTAATAGGTGGCTATGTCGACGCAGTACTCATATTAACTAAGTTTTCCCACTGGACCCCTCTTTACTTAGAGCCCAGAAGGCAGCAAAAATGTTCATTTGCCACTGTAATCCATATTGTTGCTGCTAAATGAAAATGGAGCAGGGAAGAATTGTACATTTATAGCATTTTAGAGCTAGAAATCCCCTCAAAGTGTATCTAACCCAACCTGTACATGAATCGTGAGGATCCTAGACAGCATCTCTAATGAGTGATCATTTAGTCTCTGCTTGAAAAAGAAATGCATGTGACCAAACTGTGTGTCTTCTTTAGATCATGATTTCTATAACGTAAAAGCCTTGGCTAGTTGACAGAAACTTCATCTCTGTGGGCTGATCTCTTCCCTCTCCTTTCTGTCGGTTCAACTACTAATCAAACAGTCAATAAGACTGTGCACCTGCCATGTACCCAGCCATAGTTGACCTCTGTGCTGTGGAGGACATGTTATGTGGTTCTACTAGACTCAGTGGGAAGAACTCCAAGCTCTAAAGTGTGTGGAGAAGATTTGAAGAGCTTAGGGATTTCAGAGATGTTTCATCCACACAGTATGGCATAATCCCTGATGAGGTCCCCCTATTTAATTAAGCTGGATCATCAAGCATGAATAGGATTTAGATAGGAAGAGGGGGAAAGGAAGGGCATTTGAGGTAGGGGCGACACCACCAAAGGCTGGCTCCTAGCTCTTTATGAAAGAGTTGGAACTACCTACAGGTTCTGAAATTCTCTCTGATCGCAATTTCCTATTCTTTTACCTCCTCTACTCCCTTTCAATTCACTCATTGTGACCTTTGCCTCACCTGATGAAGTAAAAAGAACTTTGACCTTAGAATCAATAGAGAGAAGTTAAAATCTCATGAGTAACAAACTTTTTTTTTTGCCTTTCTAACCTTGGTCAGATCACTTCTCTATGAATAAGCTTCCTCATATGTAAAGTAATTTGGTTGGACTAGGTGAAATGTACTTCCTCTGGTCCTGATTTATCCCTAACATCCAGCCTGTGATCCCTGTTAAAGCTTCATTTTCTTTACTATCTATTCTTGAACCAATGAGCAAATGTCCTTTTTTCCCCATTCTTGAATCCCTTGTACATTTAATTTTATACTGTTCTCACTCTCTCATTTTTCATCCCTGGCTAAATTCTTTGCCATCCTTACCAATCTTTTCTGTTCCTACTCCTTAAGCTTGTGTAAATATTAGGGTTCTTTTTTTTTTATCATTTTAGAACCCCACATGATAATCATTGAGGCAAACAAGCTAATAGCTGGTAAAGAGAGGCAGTTGCCCCATATATGCTATGTATGAGACTGTGGAGCCCTAAACTCCCCAACATATGACATACCTGAGATGCAAATCCAATAGCAAAGCATTTACTTAAAACAAAGTAAATAAGAAAGGGAATCAAATAACAAAACATTCTCCACACTCATACACAAAGTAGTACAGTTGTCTTCTACTTTCAAGGGACTGATAACCTAATTTCTCTCATTCCATCTAAATTGATAGCAAAATGAGAACATGGAGACACTTTGTGATTGATCACTGGTAGAAGCTTATAGTGCAGTTGTTTTTTTGGGTCTTTGGCTGCTTCCCCAGCAGACCAGAGCAGAATGGACAAGAGATGAAAGCTCTTGCCTTATCCTTGTAGCCACTATTGTGGTCCAAAAGTTAGAGAGAAGGAAGTCACTGATAGTCCATGTTTTCCTTTCACTTTAGCCTGGGTATAGTTATGTTTTACTGTTCCCATTCAGTTATCTCCAAGGTTCTTGCAACATATTTCTAAACCTCTCACCTTGTATAGTATCTTCAACAAACAGTGTTCTCATATGATAATGTTATCAAGCTGAGAACTCATGTAACCCTGTGGGAAATGTTTCAGAGCCAAGCTGTGGGAAATGAAGTTATATAGACATATTATATTCCTCCCTCCCCACCCCAGTTAAAAAGAGAGTTTCCACAAATCTCACTAGATACATTGGTATATCTATAGGCACATGTCATAAATATTAATTGGGGGGTAGCTAGGTGGCACAGTAAATAGAGCACCAGCCCTAGAGTCAAGAGGATCTGAGTTCAAATCCAGCTTCAGACACTTAACACTTACTAGCTGTGTGACCTTGGGCAAGTCACTTAACCCCAATTGTCCTGTCTTCCCCCCTCCAAAAAAAAAGGCCATAAATATTAATTGGTACATAATACAGTCACAGAAAATTATCCCAAATACATAGTACATTAAGCAGGTTTGTAGTATATAATATCTACATGAGAGCTACATGTGGCTCATAGTTTTTTTTCCCCTGATCTTAGTAGGACCATAACTTCCTCTTCTTGTGTTCTCTATACACAGAGGTCAGCTATGGCTAGGCAATACAGTAGGTACACAGTACAAACTTATTAACCTATTTGATAAGGAAGCATGGGGAATTGAACTGGCAGAAAAGAAAGGGGAGAGATCAATCCACAGAGACGAAATGTAGTAGATCAGAAAAAAATACATGGCACATATATTAAATTTGTATGTGGTAGACCAAACATATAGGTCATGTAAAGACCACAACACATGTTAAAATTACTTATGAAGAGCATGTTATATATGTTCCATCTATGGCCATTTTCTGGTTATCTGTGGAACTTCCTCTCCTATTAGCCCCTGGAGAACTGCAGGTCAGCCCAGTAATTCTTAGATGCACTGGTCTGTCATCTCAGTCTAGAGCCCATAGATGGCTTTAGCTGATTATCACAGCTTTCAGGCAAAAAGCAATTCAAGCTCTAGAGGTGGTTTTCATTCCTTTGAGTCTTCTACAACTGGGTTATTAGTTAAGAAAAACGGAGGTCTCTAAATTTAACCCTTCTTTATCTGGGCAGAGATTGCTCTCAAGTTGAGATAGTCTTTTTTTTTTTTGTCTTTTTGGAGGGAGGAAGGCAGGGCAACTGGAGTTAAGTGACTTGCCCAAGCTCATACAGCTGGTAAGTATTAAATGTCTGAGGCTGAATTTGAACTCAGGTCCTCCTGATTCCAGGGTTGGTGCTCTATTCGCTGTGCTACCTAGCTGCCCCTGGTTGAGATAGTCTTAGGCTTCCTTGACCCTCAAGAGGATATCAACATGCAGGTTTCTCATCATCTGAATTGTTACCCAGATCTTTTTCATATGAATCATCATCCAGCACCAAAGGTTCATCTTCAGTTGTTGGATAGTCCCTTCCCAGAGTCCCTTTTCCTAACACTTGACACACTGAGTCTATCCTTCTAGTCTCCAAAAGGTCTCTAGGAGATTAACTTTTCTATGAATAGCAAATGATTACAATGTATTTTCTTCAGGGATCTTTTATAGACAGGCAGATTTCCCTAACTGATATGGGTTAGCCCTTTGCTGGTCTACTATCCTGTGTGTTTTCCATACACTTAGATTTTAAAATAGGAATTTTTGAACAATAAATGTGACCTTCATATAATTGTTTGATCTTCTCTAAGATTTTCTGAACTGAGGCCTGTCAGGGTTCAGCAGCCCCGCCCTAAGGGGCAGAAGGTACTTACCTTTTCAATGGAGACAACACTGGTGTTTTCTCCTTCATGAAAGTAACGCCAAAGGATAGGTGTTTTTAAGAGGGTTTATTAAAGTTACACCCGGGAAGCCTTATCGCAGGACTCTGAGGCCGCCGCCCCTCCAAGGCTCGGATCCTTTTATCTACCCCAGATCCACGCCCCACACGTGACACAGCCCAGGGATTAAGAGAAGGGAGGTAAATTGTAATTACAAGGGCATGAGGACCCCAAGGTGTGGAGACATCAATCGGGAACCTCAGGCATCCCACGCAAGAAAGTTCTGAGCAATGCAAC